>CM034243.1:14715651-15315651 GCA_019916065.1 Vitellaria paradoxa | reverse complement strand
TCATACTTATCCCAGCCAATAAACAACACAATGCATTTCCTACTATCTTGATTAATCTTTTCCAACTTGCTTTTGGTACTTGGGTTATAACACCATCCCATATATGAGCAAAATCAAACCTAACGCAGAATTGGTCATCATCTTACTTTGAAGCCCATCAACTAATGTCAAAATTGGTTTAGACCTCAAGTCACCTACCCAATTATTAAATGATTTAGTGAAGTTATTTGTTATGTGAAAACACCTCACAATAGGAATCGAACCTATGTTTGTTTATAAGGAACTTTCATCATCTAATAATGGGCAACAAGATGTATAATTTTTATCTGCTCTATTGCAATCCTAAAATCAACTGTATTGTATGCCTTACAGTTGCCCAAAAGAAGCTCCTTAATTGTATGCTAGGATGAACTTGCCTGAAATTATTATATGATGTCTCACATCTTCTTTCAGTGACATTAGGGACGAACTCTCAAATTAATAGCTCAGTTCCTTTAAACAACAAAAACAAACATATATAAACATTAGTTCACAAATTAATATATAAATAGCAATTCATAACATCAACAGCATTAAAACAGACTATCTAATACATAAACAATAGTTCAATGATGTTTTGGAATAAATAACAATAAACAGATTATCAATAACATTAAAACAGTTATCAACTTATACCTTATACAATTATCAATAGCAATTATTTCATTTATTTTGTTGATAACTATAAACAACAAAAACAATAATTAAGGTATAAACATGAAAACTTATTACAACAAATTATCTAATACAAATAGCAGTTCATAGCATCAACAGGATAAAAAAACATATTAAATTAAATAACAACAATTAAGGTATAAATATGAACTAACAACAATGAAGTTTTAAATAGACATAAACAGCAAAAAGAGCAATTAAGGTAAACACGTATAAACAACAATTGTGGTTTAACAACAACTAACAGCAATTAAGGTTTAAACATGCATAAACAACAAAAACACAATTAAGGTATAAACATGAACTAACAATAATTATGGTTTAACAACAACTAACAGCAATTAAGGTTTAAACATGCATAAACAACAAAAACAACAATTAAGGTATAAACATGAACTAACAATAATTATGGTTTAACAATAGCTAACATCAATTAAGATTTAAGCACGCATAAACAACAAAAACTGCAATTAAGTTATGACATAGAAATATATTAAACATGAATTAAATTACATGAAGCAATATGAACATGAATAATAGAAAATAAGACAAGTCACATAGATTATTTACATATCTTAGGCTTAACTGACATAAAAGTCCATAGCTATTTACTGCCTATGCAGGTCTACATATTGTCCATGAAAAATTCTCAACTTTACGTCTTTTCAGTCTCTACAACCCCAAATACCTGGAAATAACCCTCATTCCCATCTAATGCAATGGCTACCAATACGACTCCACCATATAGCCCTTCAAGATAGTTGTCATCTAAACTAATGAAAGGCTTACATCCTTTTAATAAACCTGCTGTCACTGCTTCATACATAAATATCCTAAGAAAGTATGAATTTGGTTGCCTAGACACTCTCATACTAAATTTTCACCACACTATCAGGATTGGTACTCCATACTTTAATTGCATATATAGGAAGCTTCCTATAACTCTTCATAAAGCTATCCTCAATTTCCTCCATGGCTTTCCTTCTAGCTCTATATAATTGCACCCAACTTGCATCATTACCATACCTCCTTAATTCATTCCTCCAAATTTTATTTACGGATTCTCTCTTAACCTCTTACCCAGTTTCTTCGCTATTCATACCGATGTGGCCTTAGAATTTGTAGGGTTTATGATACAAATGTGAGAAGGGAATATAGACTTAATCTAATATGTGATCTTATCTCTCGTGGGTGATACATTAATACGCCATTGATACCCATCACTGCCATAATAGGTAGTGACTTTCTTTTCCCATTTTTATCTCTAACAAGTTTGAAATCCTCTTGCATAATGTAGCCTTTAATACATCCCTAAAGTGGTACGCATTTTCAAATATCATCTCTCCTTCTCTAATTTGATTTTCTCTTCTTTTTTTACATAAATTTGTTGGACTTTTTTCTTTCAATTGACATTTATGTCACAATCTGAACCAACGTTACAACTATCATCAAATTGATATCCCTTCATGTGTTAATCACCCCTACTGCCTTCACCCAGGCTGTCTCATCATCATTCTCAAAACTAAATCCATCACTATCACTATTGCTATTAAACCATTCCTATTGCTCTTCTAGTAAATAAGAAGAAATCATCACAGTCATCTCTTCTGATATAGCCTCAAGCACACCACCATAATCTGCTTCAAGTTTACCTTGAGAAGGACCAATATTAGAACTTTCCAAATCAGTAAACTCACAAAAAATTTCTCACTTTTTTTCAAACATGTCTAACTCTCAAAAGCAAAATTTATGTCAAACCTAATAGTAACTAACTAATAGTACACTTTCAAACTAACCCCCAACGAAGGACAACTATCACCTAAAGCTTATTCCCATACGTCATTTAACAAATCTAACCTAGAATATATGTTAGGATCGACATTCCTAATTGTAAACACAGTTTTCTTCATGGTGTATCGTGGGATCAAAGTATATGAAGAATGGTACTGTTTGTAACTTATAAAACAAAAAAAAAAAAATAGCCATTTAAATTCTATAACAAATTGTGAAAACACACCCTAGAAACAACCCTAGTGAACTCCTAAATTTTGTTAACTTAAAAACCTAATAAAATCTATGTCCAAAATACATCCCAAATCGTAAATCCTTGAACAACCCCAAAAATTTTGTTAACTTACAAAGTAGAAAAACCCAAACCCAAATACATTCCAGATCATAAACCTAATATAATAAGAAATCATAAAATGAATAGTAAATAAAACCTAAGAACATTTGAAAAAAATTAGATGTTTAGCTTGTTAAAAGAAGAGAGATAAGCGGTCAAGATGCAGAAATATCTCGCCTAGTTACACCTATTGTTGACAATGGGAGAAGTAGAATCACTAGTAGTTTCTAGAGAAAATCTTACCAAACAAAGAGAAGGCAATCTGGAGAAGTTAAAACATTTTTGTTTCTTCATATGAAGTGTAGAGGAAAAGTTAAAAAGTATTCGGAAGTGTAGAGGAGAAGTTAAGAAGTATGTGCTCTGTCTCTCCACTACCATCTTATATATCACGAGTAGATTTGACTTTACTGTACAAAATTAACAGAATCAGGAGTAATAGTAACAGAAGATGGTTGGGGTTAAGAACTTTCAAAATAAGGAAGGTTTGTTTAAATTTTAAATGTTAAGGGAGTGTATATTTAATTAGCGTAATGTTTAGAAAATGTAAATGTAATTTACCTTATTTTTAATTGAATGGATTCATAAAGTTTATCATGGTTTTGCAATAATTTTTGCATGCATGGATTTTTATTACTTTGTTGTGTGTATGATTTTTAGGTAACTTTATGTTCTAAACTATTTTACTTCATTTCAACTTCATAGGATTTAAGAGTTTTATTTTCTTTTATTGTTTTAGAGTTAAGTCTAAAGTCAAAAGTGCCTCTTTCAATATTAATTTGTAATACTAAACTACCATCTAATGAAAAACTAAAATGGAAATATTTTAATAGAACAAAATATTTCCTATTTTTCTAGTCATGCTTGTTGCCTCGCCCATGTCACGCTTTCGAAAAAAAAATTAAGTGGTAATTAGACTTTATGTTTGGGATTTAGGGCCTCTCTAATTTATTCACTTGGTTATTTGTACTAAAGTATAAATTTAAGAAACAAAATTACCAAATTTAACTGGATTTGTTTTTCTAGAATCAAAATTAGTTAAAGTAAAGATATTTTCCAAAAAAGATAAAATTTATTTATTTTACATTTTTATGTTAAAATGAAATATATTTATATTTTATAAAAGCTCAATTCAAAATTTATAAATAAACTAGAAATTAACCGTGCCTAAGGGCACGAAAATATAATTTAACTTACAAAGGATTCAAAAAATAAATAAAATTATTTTTTAAAAAAAGTTAAAAGAAAAATCTATACAAAAGTCAAATATTGAGCTATCACCATTTTTTAGTCATAGACAGTGGTTTGAAATTTGAAACCAAAGTCGGGGGAGAGTTTGAAATTGGAACCAAGCCTTTGTACTACAAAGTTTTCTCTCTCTCTCTCTCTCTCTCCCAATAAATCTTAGCCATTGATGGTTATGAAACAATATCCAGCCCTTGATTTGGGGATGTATGTCAAATCATTGAACTGTATTATATAGATTTATTATATTTTTCTTAGTAAAGTATTTTGTACAATTAAATAAGAGCTTCATAACAATGTGTGGTGGTGATATTTATTTTTTGATAGTTTTGCACTTTAATCAAAATTACGAGAGGTTGTGTTTTTACTTTTTAACCAAAGTAGGTAAATTTGCAATAACATGAATTTTTTTTCTCTTAATTAATTGTTTAAGTGTGGTGGTGATATTTATCTAGAAAATTAAGGATTTGAAAATTTTTGGAATGATAAAATTAGTTGGAAAGATTTTCGGATTTAATTCCACTCTATGTGGGAGTTTAATGTAGAATTTCTAAACTTTTATCCAAACAATTCCTAGCCCAATTACCTAATTGGTTCAACCCAAGCCCATTAACCCATGGGTCAACCCTTTCCTTTGACTCACCTCAACTCACTTCAACTCACTTTATGACTCACCGAGTTGACTCATGAATAGTAGCTCTAAATTATTCCCGGCAACTTCATTTTCCATCTTCCATACATGTCTCACAATCTCTCAAATTGGGTGGCTAATTAGTCAAAAAGAAGACCCTACATTGATGACTTTAAAGCAACTCTTTCAAATTATTTAGCAAGCATGATTTAAAGGCATCTTTTAAATAATTTGTTTAAGGGTAAATTACACCTACACCCCTTAAATATTTGCGTATTTACATATGGACCCCATCAACATTCAAAAATTACAAACACCTCCCTTATTTTGAAAAGTTAGTAACACTTAAACCCATCCGTTAATATGCTGTTAGAATTTCTATTAAAATGATGACATCAGCTAATTTTTTTTTAACATACCAAGTTTACCCTTTTTAACAATTAAAATTTACATTTTTACACTATATATACATACATATATATATATAAATATATGGAGGATAGCCACTATCGTCGGTGGAGTCTCTTTCTAGGGTTTCATCGTGCTTTCTTTTTTTTTTTTTTTCTCTTCCCCATGACTTTTCCAAGATTTTCAAACGGCACTGAGTCGATTCGTCCCCCTCAGATTTGTACTGAGCATCTTCGAAACTCAGCGTTCGTCTTGCTTTCCTATGAATCAGACTATGAATCATAGTATTAACCAGTGGGTTAATCAAACTATGAATCCTAGTGGGTCTTGCTTTGCTTTGTCTAAGGGTTCATGAGCATATTTGGTTAAGAATGATATTGCAGATGATTATACAGTAGATGAACGGATGAATCTTAACAAAGTAACCCCGGTATCTAATTTTCTTCATTAGTGGTCCAACTGCTTGACAAATGCTCATGTGGCTATTCGTGCTCAGCAGAACCTGGAAGCTTAGCAACTCTTCTGGTGCTGGTTTTTGCTCAATACCACTTGGTTAATGATGTGGGTATTAAGGATTGTTCATCCAGTGGTGTTAATACAACTGGAAATTGGCTTCAAGCGGTCAAGAATAAACCTAATGCAGCTATGAAACTTAGCTACATGAGTCACTTCTTCATTTTTAGTGAAGGCCGGCGCAGTGGAGTGGAGGATGTGAAGGTGAGTATGGAGCACCACCGCCTGCGGAGAGGTTGAGCGGAGGGGTATTTGCGATTGATCCTCGCAGAGTCCGTTTCCATCGCAGCAAAGTATTGATGGAATAGTAAGGTTGGGAATGGAGTAGAAGTGATTGGGGGAAAAGGGGAAGAGGTGAGCTGTATTGGATTTGTTGTATAAAGCTGCAGAGTAAGACAATGGAGGATGATCAAGAATGAACAAGACCCAAAAGAGGCCAGAACAAGAACCCAAAAAAGAATTTGACGGGCGTTCCTCGGAGGAACATAAGTTTCTTAATTTTTTGATTGAATTTAAAGAACCCCCAGAAGAAGGTCTCGTTGTAGTGGAAACAAGAGGCTCCGAGTCAGAGGGACGAGAATATGACCCACAACAATCACTGTGTGCTGACTGAGGAGTGAGAGTGGGGTGACAACCCGCCAGGAATAACTGGTTTATGCCGACGGTTGGGCTATGTCGTGGCTGGAAGAGGACTCAGTTGATCGGACACCCAATTTGGAAGTAAATCTACTCTGAAAAGAAGAAAGAACAATAGGGCAAAATTGTCCTTATAAAAAATTTTAACGGAGTTAAGCCCCAAATTAACAAAAGGGGTTAGATGTTACCAACTTTTCAAAATAAGGGAGGTGTTTGTAATTTTTGATGTTGAGGGAGTCCATGTGTAATTATACAAATGTTTAGGGGTCTAAGTGTAATTTACCCTTTGTTTAATTAGTCAAAAGTTAGCATGATTCCCGAATCATGCCACCCATCTCCATCCATCTTCTAATACCTTTCTTAAATTATATGGTTAGATAGTCAAAAAGCAAGCATGATTCTTGGATCATGCTACCTATTGTAATGCATGATCTTACCTTAGTTGTTTTGAAGCATGTGAAGTGGAACTATTTTCTCCACCATAACTTTCTCTACACTCCATGATTCTTATAAATTGTGTGCCTTCAAAAAAAAATAAGAGAAAAAATATATATTTTTTTATCAAGTGTGGTTGGACATTTGGTGTGTTTGAGGAAGAAGAAAGGCTTGGTTTTTCCAATTGGTGGTGTTCAAAGCTCAACTCATTTTTCCTTCTCAGCTTGGTCACCCAATATCTTCATTGAGGTAGGATGACGAACCCCTTAAATATATTTGATGCCTTTAATTTTGAAGCTAAAGCATTTTCTCTGGTTAAAGTATGAAATTTGATTGTGATAAAAAATATACACATATATTGGGGGTAGGGAAGCCGAACTTTGACTGATGTAGCCAAGATGCTGATAGCTCTCTGTTTGTAATTTATAAGTGTTCTTGACCCCTCAAAAGGTGGAATTAGGCTTTGGCTAAAACATAAAAGTTGTAGCCTTTTAAGTTTTCTTTCCAACCTAACGGTTTGTACCAATCCGATTTGTGAGTCAAAAGTTATGCCCAAAATACTGAGCACGTGTAAACTATATCTTCTGGACAAACTGAATTCAAGGTTATTTTTGCACCTTTAGACCTTAGAATTTTAAAAAGTGTAAAACATGAAAGTTGTAGGTCTTAAGTCTAGTTTCTATAGATATAAAGTTTATAGATATTGGAGTTTTGCTCTATTTTATATAAATTTTCTTTAAGCTGCTGTCTCTGCTTAACCTTTAATTGATGCTTGTTTGGATTTTTTTAGAATATTATGTTTAAAAGATTTATTTAAATTTCCAATTACCTTCTGTTAATTATTGTCATGTTAATAATTTCTACTGATGGTAATTTTGTTCACAAGGCCTGATAGTAAAACACTTATACTATTTGATAATACTGAAGTGGACTGTTAGTTGATGCTACCTAGTTATTTTCAAATTATTTTAAACTAGATATATGTATTATTTACACTCTGATTGGACATCATTGTACATATTTATACATTCAAAATTACACTTGCACAGCAGCAGAAAAAGACATAAAATCTATGTTTTGTGCAGATTCATCTCCATATCTCCAAAGTGGAATGTGTGTTGATTTCCATCACAAGAACAAGAAATTAAGCTACATTGAGGATGTTGAGAAGAAAGCATGCTGCTAACACATCAAAGATTGAAGCTATTTCAGAAGAAGAAGAAAATTCAGTTGAAATCAGTGCAAAGAGATCAGAATCACTAGTCTGGAAATTTCTGCAGCAGGGGATCGTATTCGAATATGGGTTTACTGTATTCGAATATGAGCTTCTTCACAGCAACGAATTCCATGTGACCCCAACTTCCCCACGTGATGTAACCTGCAATCCAGGGAGGGCAAATCAGGAAAAGATATAGGAGAGAGAAGAGCCATCTGAGGGGAACATTCGGTTAGAGGAGAGAGAAAAGATATAGGAGAGAGAAGGAAGAAAGAAGTGGGGAGACCCACGCGACAGAAGGAACATTCGGCTGGGAAGAAATTCAGATTTCGTAGAGAGAGTTTAGAGAGTTTTTCATTGAGAGTTCAGGTTTTGACATTGAGCATTTTGGATTCAGCATTGAGTTTATGGGAGATTTACACATTGAAATTCATTCCATTTCTGTAATCAGATTTCAAGTCTAAATCCATAAACCTTTAATTTCAGATTGTAATGTCTGGGAACCAGATTTCAGTTTCTGTTTTTCCTTCTTTTCAACATGCTCGGCTAAGTTTTCTTGAGCCAAGGCAAGGGTAATGCCCTTCAATGAATCTCAGTGGACCGAAACTTCATGAATTTACTTTGAGTTCTTATAGTTATCAAATCAATTTGCAGCTGGGTGTTTTAGAACTCATTGATTCAAGACCCGATAATCCAACTTTGTATATCCTATTGATGAGTTCATAGGTGTTGCTTAACTTAGAACTCTCATGACATTGTTGTATGTGGGTTGCTAGAATTAGAACTCCTATTGTCCTTAAAATAGGTTATGCACATTGAGTGTTTAATCCATGGTTTGTTTCAATTGAAATTAATTTTCTCAAAAATCAGTACAAGTTGATTTGGTAATTATAAACTCTTGGCACTTTGAAATTCATTTGGATTGGTATTAAACTTGCCTTGCTCACTTTTTTATCACTTAATCTTTAAGTTTAAATTCACTTTGCTTTTGGAAAGTTAGTTCAAAATCATCAACCAACCAAATCAGATTTTAATTTTCTATTTACATTTTTCTGTGAGTTGTGTTTTGCCAAATTAATCTCCATTAGAGTCATTCACTTCATTACTCCCTAGATCCCTGTGGAAATGACCTGGGACTTACCAGTTATTTTGTGCTTCAACCACACCTTGCACTTGAGGGAAAACTTGTCCTTGACTTACCTCACTTAACATTTTCTTTAACTTTGAATTTATAATCTGAATTTTCATTTGAGTTTTTATCTTGAAGTGAGGTAATTAAACAAGAACAAGCACAAATTTATGGCGCCGTTGCCGGGGATCTTTGAGAAGCAATGGTGTTTTGAGCCTTTGGAGCATTGACTGGCAGTACATCTCACCACCATTTTCAACAACAGAGCTGCTGAACTTGTTGAGTAACTTTGTTTCATCTCTATTTCTATTTCTTTTATAGTTTTAGTTGTTAGTTTAGTTTTAGAACTGCTTGCATCTGAATCCTGAATTCTGATTTGAATCTAGTTTCATCTGATATTCGAATACGGCTGCATTTCTCTGCTGAGAGCTGTAGTTGCAATTCTCTGTGAATCAGTAGATGAAATTGTGAAGTTAGGAGTTTAGATTGGAGTTTTGTGTCAGTCTGAATTTCTGTTTATGCTTTTAAGGTCTGGTAAACTTGTTGGAAACAGATCTGAATTGGCATTCTCCATCTTCTCTTGCTGAATTGATTGAATTGCTGCACTACATTCACAATCTGAATTTTCTGTTGCACATATGGATCCCACCACCTGTTCTGCCGGAAGGAAGTGTTCAAGGAGAGAATGATCAATGGATCAAAACATCCTTAGACCTCTCCGGGAATATCTTATCCAGCTAGACAAACCACTCCATCTTGCATTGTTCTTCCAAATGGACATCAGAATTTTTATCTAAACCTGGAACAATTCAGCTGTTACCAACTTTTCAATGGCATGGACTCAGAAAATCCTTATATGCATATGAAAGATTTGAAGATGTTTGTGGAACTTGCATGGATAGGAATGTTAATGAGGACATGGTTAAGCTTAAATTATTTCCATTTTCATTGAAAGACAAGGCAAAAATGTGGTTGAATTCACTTGAGCCTAGATCAATAGGTACTTGGAGAGACATGCAAACAAAATTTTTGAAGAAGTATTTTCCTGCAAATAGAAATGTGATTCTTCAACAGCAAATAATGAATTTTGTGTGTAAATCCAATGAAACATTTGCTCAAGCATGGGAAAGATTCAAGGAATTATTGCAAGCATGTCCACATCATGGTTTTGAATCTTGGAGAATTGTTAATTTTTCCATAATGCATTAACTCCAAATCTGAAAATGTTGGTTGCCACCATGTGTAATGGTGAATTCTATGACAAAACTGCTGAAGAGCCTTTACATTTCTTTGATGCTTTAGCTGAAAACACTAAACAGTGGGAGGTAGTCTCCCCATTTTGTTTCTGAATTTTCTGACAGATCAAATGATAGAGGAAAGTTCCATCTCAATGAGGCAGATGATGTTGGAGCTAGGCTGGCTGCATTGTCAAGAAAGATCGAATTGATGGAGCAAAGAAGCAAACATTGAAGGAGAGTGAAGTTAAGTGTGTGATGTGTGAAACCGCAGACCACAGGACTGATGATTGCCCAACACTTCCAGCCTTTAAGGAAGTTCTCTATGGTCAAGCAAATCCCACACAAGCTGCAAGACCCTTCAATCAAAATCAGGGGATGAACACATATTCGCAAGGCCATAGTCCATATTCGAATAGCTACAACCCTGGCTACAGAAATCATCCAAACCTTTCTTGGAAAGCAGAAGCACAGAACCAACAATACCAACCTCAACAAAATGTGCAACCCCAACCATTTCCACCTCAGCCTTTTCAAACCTCAGCAGAATACAAATTTTTATCAGCCACCTCACAAAGATCTTTGGAAGACACCTTGCAACAATTTATGCAAGGGCAGATTGGAACCAACATCAGAATTCCAAGTTTCAAGAGCAGACAAACAGGGCCATGGAAGACATCCGAAGTCAATTGTCAAAGCTAACTCAAGCTTTAACCATCAGAGAATCAGGAAAGCTTCCATCTCAGCCAGACCAAATCCTACAGCCAAGTTCATTTCAGTGAATCATCTTCATCTGCTGCAAATGAAAATCTGGAGCATGTACAAGCTGTTTCAACATTGAGAAGTGGTAAGCAAATTGTCAGCCAGATTACAAACCACCTGCTGAAGAAATTGAGGAAGAAATGAGCAAGAAATCATGAAAAATGAAGAAGAAGTGCAGCTGAAACAGAAATTGGACAGCAAAACAGAAAGTGAACAAAAACAGCAATTTAGCACTTCTGAGAAAGAAGTCATGTTTCAGAATGAAAGAGCAAGAATTGAAGCAAAATGAAAGACTAATTGGGGACAACAAGTTGGATAGACAATTTGAGGAAAAGCAGAATCTGAACCAAGAAAATCAGGAAATTCTGATGCAGCCAGAGGGATATTCGATACCAGCAAGCAACATTCGAATAGCAGCAAGCAGCAATCAGAACCCAGAGAACAGAGCAGGTAAATTTTGAAAATAAAGAGGAAATTTCTGACAATAAGAAAATAATTTCTGAAGAAAATCAGTTTGAAAAGAGTGAGAAAGAGTTTGAAAATAAAGAAAGTTTGAATAAAACCAATTTGGACAAATCTGAATTTTTTCCAAACTTCCATTTCCACAAAGATTGAACAAAGCCAGAAAGAGAATTTGAATTCTGACATCTATGAATTGTTCAAACAGTCAGAATCATATTCCCTTACTTGATGCAATTAAACAAAATCCATCCTATGGGAAAATTTTGAAAGATTTGTGTACTGTTAAGAGGAAAATGATGTGAAAGAAAGAGCATTTTTGACTGAATAAGTGAGCTCCATTTGCAATTTAAAACTCCTCCCAAATATAAAGATCCAGGTTGCCCCACCATAGCCTGCTTAATTGGAATCAAAGGGTAGATCAAGCTTTGCTAGATTGAGGTGCAAGTGTCAACCTCTTACCATTCACTGTTTACAAACAGCTGGGGTTGGGAGAACTTAGACCTACAAGGGTGACATTACAACTTGCTGATAGGTCAGTTAAAGTCCCTAGGGGTGTGGTTGAGGATGTCTTGATTCAAGTGGATCATTTTTACTTTCCAGTGGACTTTATAGTGCTAGACACTCAGCCCATTCAAGGAAACCACCAGCTGTACCTGTCATCCTAGGAAGACCATTTTTGGCCACCTCAAATGCCTTGATCAATTGTAGAACTGGAGTTATCAAGTTCTCTTTGGAAACATGACAATTGAGAAAAACATCTTCAAGGTGACCAAACAGCCGAGTGATTATGAAGAAGTAGAGGAAGTTGATTGGATTCAAACAACCACTCAAGATCACTTTGATAGAGAGTATTTTAATGACCCTTTGGAGAAAGCCTTAGTGAATAATGAGCAAGTTGATTTCCTAGCTGATTGTGACTTGGAGAATGTGAGGGAGGAGAATTTGAGGAAATGAAAAAATTCAGTGCTGATGATGAATCAGTGGAGACCATCTGTTGAGTCTTTAGAGCTGCCCATAGCTAAGCCTTTGTCATTTTTGGACCAGCCACCAAACACTGAAGAAAAACCTTTGCCAAGTGACTTAAAATATGTATTTTAGGTGAGGGAGAGTCCTATCCAGCTGTCATTTCATCTCAGCTGAGTTTGGACCAAGAAATAGACTTGTGGAAGTCTTGAGGAAGCATAGAGGAGCTTTGGGCTGGACCATAGCAGACTTGCAGGGAATAAGTCCATTGATTTGCACTCATAGGATATTTTGGAGGAGGAGGCCAAGCCTATTAGGCAAATGCAAAGGAGACTCAACCCCAACATGAAAGAGGTTGTTAGAGGAGGAAGTAATCAAGCTTTTGATGCTGGAATTATCTACCCCATCTCAGATTCTAAGTGGGTGAGTCAACTCAGGTAGTGCCTAAGAAATCTGGAGTGACTATGATTAAGAATGAAAAAGAGGATTAGTTCCAATGCGCATCCAAACAGGATGGCGCATGTGCATAGATTATAGAAAGTTGAATGCAGTCACAAGGAAAGATCACTTCCCTCTTCCATTCCTAGATCATGTATTGGAAAAGGTGGCAGGCATGCATTTTACTGTTTCTTGGATGGTTACTCTGGGTATAATCAGATTGAGATTGCATTGGAGATCAGAAAAGACCACATTCACTTGCCCATTTGGCACATTTGCATATAGGCGTATGCCTTTTGGTCTTTGCAATGCTCCTGCAACATTTCAAAGATGTATGATGAGTCTGTTTAGTGATTTGTAGAAAGATTCCTTGAAGTTTTTATGGATGACTTTTCAGTATATGGCAGTGACTTTGATACATGTTTGGGGAAACTTAGAGAAGGTTTTGATTAGATGTGAGGAGAAAACTTGGTTTTGAATTGGGAAAAATGCCACTTTATGTAACTCATGGAATTGTCCTTGGCCACATAGTGTCTTCTAGGGGGATAGAAGTAGACAAAGCTAAAGTGGAAATTATTCAAAAACTTCCTACCCCTAGATGTGTTAAGGATATCAGATCATTCCTTGGCCATGCTGGGTTTATAGAAGGTTTATTGCATCATTCAGTGCCATTGCTAGACCTTTGTGCAACCTTCTATCCCAGGATGTTCCCTTTGATTGGACACCAGAGTGTCAGGCCTCATTTGATAGACTTAAGAGTTTGCTCACCTCAGCTCCCATTATGCAGCCACCAGACTGGACTTTACCATTTGAGATCATGTGTGATGCTAGTGATTGTGCCATTGGTGCAGTGCTAGGACAGAGGAGGGATAGGAGACCACATGTTGTTGTACTATGCTAGCAAAACCCTTAGTGAAGCACAAAGGAATTACACTACTACTGAGAAGGAGTTGCTAGCAGTAGTATATGCCTTGGACAGTTCAGATCATACCTGGTAGGTTCTCATGTCATAGTATACACTGACCATGCTGCTTTGAAGTATCTCTTGACCAAACCTGATGCTAAGCCTAGACTTATTAGATGGATTCTTCTGCTTCAAGAATTTAATTTAGAAATCAAGGACAAAAAGGGAGTTGAAAATGTAGTTGCTGATCACCTTTCTAGACTCCCACATCAAGATTTAGCATCCTTTGATTCTCCCATCAATGAGACATTCCCTGATGAGCAGTTGTTCCACCTAGACTCTTCTGAGGTACCTTGGCTTTGCAGATATAGCCAACTACCTAGCTTCAGGTATTGTGCCTTCTCACTGGACCATGTTGGATAGAAGGAAGTTCTTTAGGAATGTGAGACACTTTTTCTGGGATGACCCGTATTTGTTTAAGTATTGCTCAGATCAAGTCATAAGGAGATGCATACCCGAGAGTGAAGTACAAAGTGTCATTAGTTTTTGTCATACTCTTGCATGTGGAGGTCATTTTTCAGCTAGGAAGACAGTGGCAAAGATTTTACAGAGTGGATTGTTTTGGCCTACCATGTTTAGGGATGTGCATGCCTTTTGTGTTGCTTGTGATAGGTGTCAAAGGCTTGGTAAAGATCACTAGGAGAAACATGATGCCACTTCACCCCATTTATGTGCTTGATATCTTTGATTGTTGGGGTATGGATTTATGGGACCATTTGTGAATTCATTTGGCAATGAGTATATCTTAGTGGCAGTGGATTATGTTTCAAAGTGGATAGAAGCCATACCAACTAAGACCAATGACCACAAGGTAGTGATAAAATTTTTGAAGGAAAATGTGTTTTCAAGATTTGGAATGCCAAAGGCCATGATAAGTGATAGGGGAACACATTTTTGCAATAGACATGTTGGTCTTTTGATGAAGAAGTATGGGGTATTACATAAGTTGGAACATCTTACCACCCCCAAACAAGTGGACAAGCTGAACTAGCCAATAGAGAGATCAAAAGAATCATTGAAAAAACAGTGAATCCCACAAGGAAAGATTGGTCTTTGAAATTGGTTGATGCACTTGGGCTTATAGGACTGCCTACAAGACTATCTTAGGCATGTCTCCTTATAGGTTAGTGTATGGAAAAGCTTGTCATCTTCCTGTGGAACTTGAACACAAGGCCTTTTGGGCAGTGAGACATTTTAATGAGAGCATCACTGAATCTGGTTTTCAAAGAAAATTGCAACTAAATGAGCTTGAGGAGATTAGAAATGATGCATATGAGAATGCTAAGATCACCAAGGATAGAGTGAAGAAATGGCATGATACACATATCCTCAAAAGAGAGTTGTTTGTGGGTCAAAGGTCTTGTTGTATGACTCAAGGTTACACTTGTTTCCCGGGAAATTGAAGTCCAGATGGAGTGGTCCATATGTGATTCAGAATATCACTGAGTTTGGGGCTGTTGACATTCAAAATCCAACCTCCAAAAATGTTTTTAGAGTGAATGGACAGAGATTGAAAGAGTATCATGAGAATTTTGTTGCTGAAGTGGAGAGTTGGGATCTTGAAGATCCCCCAAATTCTGTTTGAATGGAGGAAGAATTCTGATTTTGTATCATAGTAGTGTAGGTTCTGTTATGTTTTTGATTTTCTGTTTTCTTTGGTTTTTGTAATTTTCTTTCTTTCATCTAAAAAAAAAAAAAAAAAATTTCAGTTTGCAAGTTTTAAACACATTGGTTTTAGCAAGTTTCATGAAGAATTGAGAATTTCTGCTTTATGTTTTACTGATATTTGAATTTTCAAAGGTTGGAACTGACATGTGCTATTTGAGGTAGCAACATCACTTGTGGTGGACCTACTTGAGAGTCAAGTGGAATAAATGCATTGGCTTGATTTGTTTTGGGAGTATAATGCATTAACCAAAGTGGGTAGCACATGCTTTCAAATTGTTTCAGAATGCAGCCAAAGAATTTCAGTTGAGCATTGCTTCATTAAGGATCAAGTCACATCAGCAGGTGCAACAAAAACTGATCAAATCTGGTACTGCTATTAAGTCCAAATCATCTCATTTGAATAGCTGAATAGTCATTTGAATAGGCCATCTGAGCACAAATCTCATCTGTGAACAGCAACCCATCTTGCATACTTACTGATTTCCTGCATCTTGGTTGTTTGTGATGCTTGGCAAAACCTCATTGATCTTAATTACACTCAACCCTATTTGTGTTGTTTGGTTCTACTGATTGCATTGTCTTTGAGAATATTGCATTGAACAAGTTGGGGGGAGCAACTGTTTTGGTAATACCTTGGAGGTTTCAGCTGGTCTACATCACTCAAACATGTTAACCTTAAACTCAGCAGGTACCTCTTTTCCTTTTGCACTTCATTCCAAATTGAATGACTTGTTTGTGCATTGAGGACAATGCTTGTTTTTAGTTGGGGGGGGACACAATCTGAGTTGTGAATGTGAATAGTTTTTACTGAAATTTGCTGAATTGGGTGATTGGATATGATCAGAATGTTTTGAATATGATTTGGAATTGCTTGAATTGAATTAAGATCATGCTTATGTCAGTTTGAGTTTGCATATGTTGAAAATTTGAAAAAAAAAAATTTTGAAAATTTGGAAAAATTGCAAAACTTCTTCTTGAATTAGTTATTCTTTGAAATAATTTTCGGAAGCCTAGCTGCTTGCAAACTTATTTGAGTATTCTTAAGAAATGGAGAAGAATTTCTGGTTTTCTGGACACTGGAATTGCAAAGTGCTGATAACCTGTATTCGAATATGAGTCTGGGTATTCGAATATGATGTCAGTTTTAAATCCTGTATATACCCGTAAGTGGCCCCATTTAAGGTCCTGTTCTATTCGAATACGAGCCCTGGTGCCCACAACCCTGAAAACCTTCACCATTCCACATCTTCTTCCAGTCTTTTACTTTCAGATTATTTGAGTGAGATTTTGAGTTGACATTGAAAGGAAGATTCAGATACAGAGCTGCGATTGAAGAAGCTAGGGTTACAGTTTTGGAGAATTTCTGATAAAGGGTGGAGAATCAAGTGAAGCAAAATGCCACCAAAGAGGATGAAGAAGATGGCTTACAAAGGAAAGGCTAAAAGAAGGAGCATTGAGGATTTTGAGCCAACATGGTAAGGTTCTTCACTTGTTGTTCAGGAACCAATAACATATGAGCTGTCATCTTCTAAATCAGACCGTAGGTCTTCCTCTAGAACAGAATCATTCCATTCTGTAGGCAATGAGAGTTTGAGTGAGAGACATGATGCTCATGTCTCTAATGTTGAAAAGGAAAACTCTGTTGGAGTTCCTGAGAATGTGCCGATTGAGGAACACACCTCTGCTCCTGAGGATGAGGTCCACACCTCTGAAAAGGTTCCTGAAGATGAACCTGAAGCACAACCTGGCCATGATCTGTTGATGAGGGTTCTTTTGATAATTTGAGGTTTTCCAACAAAGCTTCAAAGCTGAAATTTGATGAGAATTACAGCAAGAGAGCTGTGTTGACTGAAAGAGGAATCAATTGGAGGATTACAATGAACACCCTATGAATTGTTAGAGTTATTTGAGCAAAGGGGCTGGGTACATTGGGTTACAACTAGTAGGAGGGCTGTGGTACCATATGTGAGGGAATTTTACTCAAATGATGAAATGGGTATGATTTATGGGAGACCTGAGATAAACTCTAAGGTTAGAGGGAAGAGAATTAGTTTGAATCTTGAGAAGATTTCCTTCATAGTCATTTGCCTGTTGAAAGAATACCCGAATCCACACCTAAACAAAAAGCAAAATGGGAGAAGCAATTGCATAAGGACAATTTGGCTAGGCTCTTCACAGCCAACCCTCGAGCTCAATGGACCACTTCTAGGATGTCCAAGTCAGGAATCACTCCCAAAAGTAATATCCTTCACATGCTGGTCTGTTCTCTATTTCTGCCCCATGCTTACAAGTCAACCATCACTCTTGAACAAGCCATGATTATGGGAAAGATGTTGTTAGGCATTCCCATGGATTTACCTTACCACATTTGGTTGGTTATTTCTCATGTGGTAGAGAAACCAGAATTCACTGCTGGGCTGCCTTTTGGAGGTTTAATTACAGAGATAATTGAGCACTTTTTGGGAATAGAGGAAGAGGTAGGAATGGCCATTGTGAAAGCTGCTCCTTTGATAGACAAAATATCCATGAATCGAAGTCGAGGGCAATTGAAGAAGGCTACTTCACCTGCAGTTGAGAACAACCAGCAGCAGCCAGCAGAGGAGGAGGCAACTGAAGCAGCCCCCATGAGCACAGAGGAGAAGTTGAAATTAATCCAGAAAAATCAAGAAGTGCTGATGAGGGAAGTGAGTGAGCTGAGACAGGGGCAGCAGAAGCTTATTCGAATGGTGGAAAGCATATTCGAATGGAGTCAGAAGGGAGAAATGCTTAATTTCAGTACTTTAGCCATGATCCAGACTCTTTTGTCCTTGAAACCAGATTTTTGACAACAAATCTTCAGAATATTTCAAATATGTTTTGTCAACAATAGGATTTGGATTAATGTTCTTGCTGTTTGTTTCTTTTGATTAGGATTAAGTTGTTTTGTTTTACTTTTGCTACCTAGGACTTTGAACTTACAACTTGGAATGAATGAAATTTCTGTTTTCTTGGAATTAGTAATGTCATTTGCATAAATTGGATTGAGCTGAGTTGAAGTATGAAATTTTAAGAGTTGTTGTGGTTGCCATGTGTTTTAAGTTGAAAAGTGTGTGAATGGATTTAGTTTGAGGATTGTTGATCTAACATTTGTCTTGAAGAATGAATTTATGAATGAATAATGTGTTTTATGGATTTCCAGATATAGTGGAGACTTAAAACCTGAAGTGAGATATTTGAGCCTTAAACTTTGTCATGAGAGACTTCATTTACTCTAAGGGCTTTCCCAAAAGCTTAAGCTTTTTGCACTTCAAATTTCTTCAATAACTCCACTTATACTATTTTGCTTTGGGTGTTTGTGAAGTGATGGATGAATGGAACTAGACTTCTGATTCTTAACTTTTATGGTTGAATGGAATGAAATCATAGAAATGATATTAGGCCATTTTTCTTAACATTTGAGCTTGGAATGCCTTTCTTTGATGAACATCATCCTTGGAGCCAAGTTTGAGCTTTATTAGAGCATTCATACTTCTTTATTCTTACCACATCATACCTTTAACCATTATGAATGCTCTTTAGCCTTCCCTAACAGATTGGAATACACTGAAAATATTAAGGAAGAGAAATGAACAACACATTGGGATTTTGAGGTGAGAAGAAAGAAAATGAATGGAATGAGGAAAAGAAAATGTTAAGGGAAATTGTTGATAAAAAGAAAATCAAAAAGGTGGAAACTGTTTTACTTTTGAAAAACATTCACTTGAGGTCAATTGCAAAAAAAAAAAAAAAAAAAAAAAAAGAAGAAGAAGAATTGGAGAAGGGTGGAAGAAAGTTTATTTCAGTGTTCCAAATCAGTTTTTGAATTCCTTATCCTTTCCTTCTATTACCTTATTAAACCTCATGGCCCCATTACAACCCATTGCAAGTCCTAATTGATCTTTGAAAGAATTTCATTCAATTGTGAAATTTAGGAATTAAGGAATCATGGTGAAAATTCTGAAATTATTTTGCTACATCATTCCTTCATGGAGTTATGTCAAGTCTAATTCTTTCTTGAATACATCGTTTTGACTTGTTGATGCCACCTTCTAGAATTTGATGAACATTTACTCTTAATAGGGGCATCTTGAGTGAAACCTTGTGTGCTCTAGTTTCTTTGGAGTGAATTCCAAGGTGAGATTTGAAGTCAAAACTTGGGAATGAAATGGAATGCAAAGTTCAGGATTAAATGAAGTTCTAAAAGATGTATGTCAAGATTGATAGAGTTAAAAGCTGCTATTCATTCACATTCATTTCACACATTTGGCAAGTTTCACATCTCTTATAAAATTTTAAATTTTAAACTTTGCTTATGAAAATTTTTGCTCATGGTGTTGACTAATTCCATATGAATAGCTGAAATATCATTCAAATTGAAATGAAATTAATGCTTTGTATTTCTCTCTTATTTCTTCTATTTAGAAGCATTACTAGGGACTAGTAATGTTGTAGTTGGGGGGTGTGTGATTGGACATCAATTGATACATATTTATACATTCAAATTACACTTGCACACATCATAAAAAGACATAAAATCTATGTTTTGTGCAGATTTCATCTCCATATCTCCAAAGTGGAATGTGTGTTGATTTCCATCACAAGAACAAGAAATTAAGCTACATTGAGGATGTTGAGAAGAAAGCATGCTGCATAACACATCAAAGGATTGAAGCTATTTCAGAAGAAGAAGAAAATTCAGTTGAAATCAGTGCAAAGAGATCAGAATCACTATTCTGGAAATTTCTGCAGCAGGGGATCGTATTCGAATATGGGTTTACTGTATTCGAATATGAGCTTCTTCACAGCAACGAATTCCATGTGACCCCAACTTCCCCACGTGATGTAACCTGCAATCCAGGGAGGGCAAATCAGGAAAAGATATAGGAGAGAGAAGAAGCCATCATGAGGGGAACATTCGGTTAGAGGAGAGAGAAAAGATATAGGAGAGAGAAGGAAGAAAGAAGTGGGGGAGACCCACGCGACAGAAGGAGAACATTCGCTGGGAAGAAATTCAGATTTCGTAGAGAGAGTTTTAGAGAGTTTTTCATTGAGAGTTCAGGTTTTGACATTAGCATTTTGGATTCAGCATTGGAGTTTTGGGAGATTTACACATTGAATTCATTCCAATTTCTGTAATCAGATTTTCAAGTCTAAATCCATTAAACCTTTAATTTCAGATTGTAATGTCTGGGAACCAGATTTTCAGTTCTATTTTCTTCTTTTCAACATGCTCGGCTAAGTTTTCTTGAGCCAAGGCAAGGGTAATGCCCTTCCAATGAATCTCAAGTGGCCGAACTTCATGAATTTACTTTGAGTTCTTATAGTTATCAAATCAATTTGCAGCTGGGTGTTTTAGAACTCATTGATTCAAGACCCGATTAATCCAACTTTGTATATCCTATTGATGAGTTCATAGGTGTTGCTTAACTTAGAACTCTCATGACATTGTTGTATGTGGGTTGCTAGAATTAGAACTCCTATTGTCCTTAAAATAGGTTATGCACATTGAGTGTTTAATCCATGGTTTGTTTCAATTGAAATTAATTTTCTCAAAAATCAGTACAAGTTGATTTGGTAATTTATAAACTCTTGGCACTTGAAATTCATTTGGATTGGTATTAAACTTGCCTTGCTCAACTTTTTTATCACTTAATCTTTAAGTTTAAATTCACTTTGCTTTTGGAAAGTTAGTTCAAAATCATCAACCAACCAAATCAGATTTTAATTTTCTATTTTACATTTTTCTGTGAGTTGTGTTTTGCCAAATTAATCTCCATTAGAGTCATTCACTTCATTACTCCCTAGATCCCTGTGGAAATGACCTGGGACTTACCAGTTATTTTGTGCTTCAACCACACCTTGCACTTGGGGGAAAACTTGTCTTGACTTACCTCACTTAACATTTTCTTTAACTTTGAATTTATAATCTGAATTTTCATTTGAGTTTTTATCTTGAAGTGAGGTAATTAAACAAGAACAAGCACACTCTAATATTTATGATAACTGACTTAGACAATCAATTTCATCATAGATAGTTGGATGACTTATTCAAACTAAAATGGCTAAGTAGAACCTAGTATTTGATAAAATGCCCAAATGAAACAATGGACTTATTCTTTCCTCATTTGGTCTTCCTTAAATAAATTTGATTTATTTTAATTGATTCTTTTAGACATTGTTTTATCTACCTAGCAAGTTATATAACTATATTTTTACGATTAAGTGAATTTAATGAAACTTATTTAATACTTTCCTAAATATTGGAATAATGTTATGGATAATTGTGGATATCTTGAAACTAAAAACCTATGATAAGGGTTTGGTTATAAATAAGATGATGATTAAAAATTTATTCAAATAAAATAAAA
This sequence comes from Vitellaria paradoxa, assembly GCA_019916065.1. NCBI lineage: Eukaryota > Viridiplantae > Streptophyta > Magnoliopsida > Ericales > Sapotaceae > Vitellaria > Vitellaria paradoxa. The sequence goes on along the minus strand of CM034243.1, from coordinate 15,293,724 downwards.
CTTATAAATTTTTCTAAAATTAAATATAAGTCTAAAGAGCTATTTACTATCTTTATAGTCCATAAAATAATAAAATAAAGAGGAAAAAGATGCAAAAACTGAGATCGCAGCCAATGAGGTTCGAACTCGCGGCTTCAAATCGCAATTAGGGTCGCCTGCCCACTGAGCTGCCAACCTCGGCTTAATTAATATACCATTAGAAATAATTTTATTCTTATCAAGGCTAGTACGGCAAACTTGTCAAAGAATTAACTAAAATACTAATTCGAATTCTAAATTTTTCTAGTTACTTGCTACTTGTTAATTTACACGTGGTACCTACCTTTGTGATAAGAATGTTGGTGATTATGTTAAATATTTAATTTATTGTGAATTATTATTAAATTTTGAATTGAGATAAAATACTTAAAGTATACTGTATGTGACTGAATAATCCCACCTTGGATTCATCACCCAGGAACATTGCTGGTTGTTATTAAAAATGTCTGATTGCCATACAAGATGCCCTTGGAATGTGTGAGGGACCTGCCCGTGAGGGACTCTGCCTGCGGGAGAGTGAATCGGGAGGTGAAGGAGAGAAGCAATGCCTCCCATCCCACATCGCCTGGGTCGTGGAAGGAAGTGGCATATATGTAATATTCGATATCAATCTAGTACAACGCGTTTTAAAGCCGTGAGGGCACTGGGTTCAGTGGGAACTCCAGGGTTAAGCGTGCTCCAGTGGGAGCAGTACTAGGATGGGTGACCTTCTGGGAAGTAGCTTACCAAGCCCAAAGCGGACAATATTGTACTATATGGATGCGGGTCGTTACAGAATGCCAAGGGTTGAAAATAAATTAAGGTACTCAGTGCTAAAGTTATTTTTTTTGGCAATAGGGTGATGAGTAGGTAGAAATGGCCTTTTAGATGGAGATGGGAACATATGCATTTTATTTGGGAGATGCTCCATTCTTACCTGGCCAGTCAGGTAGCCGGTCGCGACGGCTAGGTTTTTGGTGGGTGACACCGTCGGAATGCATTGAATGCTAAGCCCGTAAAGTCACTGGTTCCCAAAGCAGGGGGTAGAGGAGGATAGGAGTATGATTATCCTAGGAGGATTTAGATTAAACTCTTTTACAAAATTTTACTATGACTGGCAAACTCTCTTGCTTATGTATGAATGATGTGTTGGAATTATTTAATTATATCTAATTCCTCTTGATGAATATTTTATAATGTGTATATATATATATATATATATATATATGAAACCTGCATTACTACGAGATTTGATCCCGAGACCTTGAAGATCTGAATCTAAGATCCCTACTACTACGACACAAAATTCATTATGGTATACACATCAATATTTAACTATTTCTACATGTAAGTAAAATAGTAGTTATGGTGACGATTTTATCGAACCGTTGTAAGTATAATTTATATTATTCAATTGGAATCTATTGAATTAATTGTTATATAAACATTATGCCACCTAATCACATTCACTGTAGTAGGTCACCTAATTCAGTGTAGCATTACAACCACTGCATATAGGCACCTAGGAGATTCTGATTACTAGGCTTTAGTAGCCCCTTGTGGGAATATTTTTTTCAGGTTATTAAGCACAGGGATACTGAAGATGAGCTGGAAAGATATTAATTTCTCTTAAATATTCCATCAGAAGAGTTATCTATTTTTTTTTCTTGCTTGCACAATGCTGGAAGACTTTATTTATTATTGTGGTCTGTAATAATAATTATTGGATGATTGTAATCATTAAATTTAGATCTAATTACTTTATTTGATATGTAATGTTAATCGCATGGTTGGGACGCTTAGATGGCCTTGTAATACTATTCTCTATTTTTTTTATTTTGTGCCCTGTAGTTGAATCCCATCAAATGATTCAGTCTAATGACTTATAAATATTGGTTGGGATAAATTAGGGATTTTGAATATTTTAAATTTTTATTGCAAGTCAACCCTAGTTTGGAGGAAAATTTTGGGGAGTGATGGCGTGTTGCTGTCATCTTATTTTTATACCTAATAAATAATCCCAAGTCACCCTCGGGTATTCGGGTTATGAAAATTCGGGACGTGACAAAATTATTATTTTTTTTGACCAAATTGCAAAGGATTAAAGTGCAATTATGTCAAAAAAAAAATCTATAAGTTTTTTTTACAAAAATAAATAAAAGATTTAATATTATTTATAGCGTAAAAGTTTTGTACAAACTTATGAAATAAAGGGATCCGAGGGGTCTGAAGTTGGTTGTCAAATTCAGGGACTTAAATTTGAATCTTAACTGTTTAATCAATTTGAAGTTGATTTGACCCTTCAATTTAAAAATATAATTTTTGACTTACTAGAGGGGTAAATTAGTAAATAAATAAAAAGAGAAAACATTCAATAATTAAATTTTAAATGAGGAGGGAGAAACATTAAAACAGGAAAAAGAAAAGTTAAAACTATTCATTCATTGAAGACTTTATTTGAAGATATGTGAATCTGTTCAATCTTATGAGTCCACGAAAGAAGATCCATTGAGATATCAATGAAAATATTTGAATCCATTGAAGATTCAATGCCACGGACACAAATATATATATATATATATATAATGGAAATAAATATTATCTATAGCAATCCTAGGATAACCCGTTGAAGATATTTCAGAATCTATTGAAGTTATCTCTAAAGACATTGAATATCACGCCCCGGATTTTCATAACTGAATGTCTAGGGGTGACTTGGGATTTATTTGTTAGGTATTAAAATAAAATGATAATAACATGCTGTCACACCCCAAAATTTTCCTCCAAACTGGGGTTAACCCGCAAGAAAAAATTAAGATATTCAAAATCCCTTGTTTATCCCAAACAATATTTATAAGTCATTGGACTGAACCATTTGATAGGATTTCAACTACAGGGCACAAAATAAAGATAGAGAAAAATATTACAGAGCCATATAAGTGTCCCAACCACGCGATTAACATTACATACCAAATAAAAGCAAATTAAGTCTAAGCTTAATAATTACAATCATCCAACAATTGTTACAGACCAAAAATAAAGTCCTCCAGCTCTGCACAGGAAAGAAGAAAAAAAATAGATAACTCTTCTGATGGAATATTTAAGAGAAATTAATCTCTTTCTAGCTCATCTTCTGTATCTCTGTGCTTAATATCCTGAAAAAAATATTCCCATAAGGGGTGAGCTACTAAAGCCCAGTAATCAGAATCTCCTAGGTGCCTATATGCAGTGGTCGTAATACTACACTGTATTAAGTGACCCATTACAGTGAATGTGTTTAGGTGGCATGCTGTTTATGCAACAATTAATTCAATAGATCTCAACTGAATAATGTAAATTATACTTACAACGATTCGATGAAACCGTCTCCGTAACTACTATTTTAGTTACATATAAAAAAAGTTAAATATTGATGTGTGTACCACAATGAAGTCTATGTCGCAGTGGTAGGGATCTCAGATTTAGATCTTCAAGGTCTTGGGATCAAACCCCGTAGCGATACAGGTTTCATATATATATATATATATATATATATTTATAAAATATTCATCGAGAGGAATTAAATATAATTAAATAATTCCAACACATCATTCATACATAACAAGAGAGGTTGCCAGTCACAGTAAAATTTTGTAAAGGAGTTTAATCTAAATCCTCCTAAGATAATCATACTCCTATCCTCCTCTACCCCCAGCCTTGGGAACCAGTGACTTTACGGGCTTAGCATCCAATGCATTCCGACGGTGTCACCTACCAAAAACCTAGCCGTCGCGACCGGCTACCGGACTGGCCAGGTCAGAAGGGAGCATCTCCCAAATAAAATGCATGCTCCTATCTTCATCTAAAAGGCCATTTCTACCCACCCATCACCCTATTGCCAAAAATAACTTTAGCACCGAGTGTCTTAATTTCTTATCACCTTTTTACATTCCAAGGGTACCTTGTATGGAAATAAGACATTTTTAATAACAACCGGCAATGTTCCCGGGCGATGAATCAAACGTGGGATTATTCAGTCACATGCAGTATATTTTTAAGTACTTTATCTAAATCCATAATTTAATAATAATTCTCAATAAATCAAAGATTTAACATAGTCACCAATATCATTATCACAAAGGTAGGTACTACATGCAAATTAACAAGTAGCAAGAAAAAAATTTAGAATACGAATTAGTATTTTAGTAAATTATTTTGACAAGTTTACTGTACCACGTTTGATAAAAATAAAATTATTTCTAATGGTATATTAATTAAGCCGAGGTTGGTAGCTTAGTGAGTGGGCGACCCTAATTGCGATTTGAAGTCGCAAGTTCGAACCTTATTGGCTGTAAATCTCGGTTTTTGCCTCTTTTACCTTTTATATTATTATTTTATGAAATATAAAGATAATAAATAGCTCTTTGATCTTATATTTAATTTTAGAAAAATTTATAAGTTTTATTTTTTTTTATTCAAAATAATTTGAATAAATTTTTCAACCATCATCTTCTTTATATTCAAACCCTTATCATAGATTTTCGGCTTCAATATATCCACAAATGTCCATAGAATTATTCCAATGTTTAGGAAGGTATTAAATAAGTTTATTAAATTCACTCAATCATAAAAATATAGTTATATAACTTGCTAGGTTGACAAAACAATGCCTAAAAATAAATCAAATTCATTTAAGAAAGACCAAATGAGAAAAGAACAAGTCCATTGTTTCTTTTGGGCATTTTATCAAATACTTAGCATTTTAGTTTGAATAAGTCATCCCACTATCCATGATGAAACTGATTATCTAAGTCAATTATCATCAATATTAGAGTGTCAAATAATACATAATATCCAGTTTAAAATAATTTCATATCAATAGAAATTATTAACATGACAATAACTAACAGAAGGTAATTGAAAATTTAAATAAATCTTTAAACATAATATTCTAAAAAAAATCCAAACAAGCATCAATTAAAGGCTAAGCAAAAATAGCAGCTTGAAAGAAAATTCAGATAAAATAAAGCAGAACTCCAATATCTATAAACTTTATATCTGTAGAAACTAGACTTCAAGACCTACAACTTTCATGTTTTATACTTTTTAAAATTCTAAGGTTTAAAGGTGCAAAAATAGCCTTGAATTCAGTTTGTTTAGAAAATACAGTTTACAAGTGCTCAGTATTTTGGGCATAACTTTTGACTCACAAATCGGATTGATGCAATTCTTTTTAGGTTGGAAAGAAAACTGAAAGGGCTACAACTTTTATGTTTTAGCCGAAGCCTAATTCCACCGTTTTAGGGGTCAGAAGCACATAAGAAGTTATAAATAGAGAGCTGTCAGCATACTGAGTTACATCAGTCAAAATTTTGGCTTCCTTACCCCCAATATACGGGTATTTATTTTTATCACAATCAAGTTTCATACTTCAAACTAGAAAAGGCATCAAATATATTTTAGGAGGTCATCATCCTACCTCAATGAAGATATTGGTGACCAAGCCTGTGAAGGAAAAAGGAGTTGAGCTTTGAACACCACCCAATTGAAAATTTTCAAGCCTTTCTTCTTCCTCCAAACAACACCAAATGTCCAACTGCACTTGATAATAATATATATATTTTTTTCTTTCTTATTGTTTTTCTTTTCTTTGAAGGCACACAATTTATAAGAATCATGAGAGTGTAGAGAAAGTTATTGGTGGAGAAAATAATCATGCTTCAAATCAACTAAGGTAAGATCATACATATACAATTGGTAGCATGATCCAAGAATCATGCTTGCTTTTTGACTATCTAACCATATAATTTAAGAAAGGTGTTGGAGGATGGATGAGGATGGGTGGCATGATCCGGGAATCATGCTAACGTTTTGACAAATTAAACAATCATGCTAACTTTTTGACAAATTTACAAAATGCTTTAAATCATGCTAGCTTCCAAACAAAATGCTTTAAATCTTGTTTGCTAAATAATTTGAAAAAGATGCTTTAAGGTCATCAATGTAGGGTCTTCTCTTTGTCTAGTTAGTCAAATAATTTTGAAAGATGGTAAGAGTGTATGGAAGATGGAAAATGAAGTTGTCGAGAAATAATTTAGAGCAACTATTCATGAGTCAACTCATTGAGTAATAAAGTGAGTTGAAGTGAGTTGAGGTGAGTCAAAGAAAAGGGTTGACCCATGGGTTAATGGGCTTGGTTTGAACCAAATAAGTAATTAGGCTAGGAAGTGTTTGGATAAAAATTTAAAAATTCTACATTAAACTCCCACATAGGGTGAAATTCAATCAGAAAATCTTTCCAACTAATTTTATTATTCCAAAAATTTTCAAATCCTCAATTTTCTAGATTTTTACTATAACAAATATCACCACCACACTTAAGTAATTTAATTAAGAAAAAAAAATTCAGGTTATTATATTGAAAATAATCTATGAATCCACCGGAAGATTCAGGGCCCGTTTGGCACAACAAAATTTGCTGAAATCTCTGAAAACCTCTATTACATTTTTACACTTTCTTACCTTCTCAAAGTTCGAAAAAATTTCAATATCCTCTAAAAAAAGTCGATAACTGGAATTCAATTAATCAAATAGCAAAAAAATTTTTTACTATTCTCACTACGGACTCCCGAGCTACTAAATGATACTTTCTGTGACTAATTTTTCCGAAGTCATTCTGACAAATTATAAAAACTATTTCTACGCTTGCATGAAAAGATAAAGCATAAAATGTACAGTTCAATACCGTTCAAATGGTCCAAACGGTTCACACTAAACCGTTTGAACAGTTTGGTATTGCCAACTTCCATCCAAATGGACCATCGCAAACCATTCCGATGGCTTGGCACTACTAACTTCCATTTAAACGGACCACTGTAAACTGTTCTGATACCAGTAGCGTTTCAATTTCAGTTTGGTCTGCGAATAAGTTATGACTGATACAAAATTTTAAAACTTGTCCAAACGGAAATCTAATCTGTCAAAACATGAATCCTACTATCCATCTCTAGAAAATGTGGTTTTGAGATATGTGCACTAAATGCCAAAAGTTTCCCCAAACAACATTTTTCGCTATTTTTTTTGTTTTTCACCGCACTAAATGGATGCTCAATCGGCATAAATGTCACGAATACAAAAGATATAATGAAAATGATGTATTCAAGATGTAACAATAGGTTAAGTACATTGCATTCACATATTTTCAAGGGTGGGTATCGGTCAGTATGATTCGAAAATTATAAGTTTTCTAACCAAACCAATTAATTTCAAAAATTAGAAATGATAATCAAACGACCAAACAATATGTACTAACCGAACAATAACCAAACCGAATTATATTGGCTCGGTTACGGTCAATTTGGTTATATAGGTTTATAAATTTAAATACATTTTTTATAATTTAATTATAGAGATAAAATAATAATTTTTATATAAGTGCTACTTGAGACTTAGAGTGTATTTAATATTATAATGATTTGTTGATTTCCTATAGCCATTAATAGAAGTGGATATTTGGGTTAATTATAAATATATATATATATATATATATATATATTAAGTAAATTTAATTTGGTTATTTCAGTTTATTTGGTTTTAAATTTTCAAAACCATATCTAAAACCAATAACCGTTATTTTTATTAAAAAAAAAAATCAAACTGACCATTGTTAAATAAATAACCGAACTAAACTTTTTAAATTTGGTGGCGCAATTAAAAAACTAAATTTTAACCAAATTGTACACACTCCTACATATCTTTAGTGGATCTTCTTTAGTAATTCATATCTTTAGGCACGATGTCAAGATTGAATGGATTAACATTTATGGATTCTTCAATGGATAAATATCTTCTCTGGATTACCTTTCACCGTGGTTTTAATTTTTTTCTCTCCTCATTAGCTTTAACTTTTTTCTTTCTTCACTTAAAACTTAATTATTTAATGTTTTCTATTTATAAGTTATTTACTGGTTTACTTCTTTAGTAGTGTAAAATTATATTTTTAAATTGAATGATTAAATAACGGTTGAGATTCCTAACTTCAAGCCTCTTAGATCTAAAATAAAAATACTTTAAAATAAATATTATATCAGTATTCAATGCATATTAAACACAAATATATATCAGATACTTGAGAAAAATGTAGAACAAGTAATGTGGCGTATTTTATTATTTTATCAATTTTTTTAAATATATATTTAAAAAAGTAAAATTTATAAAATTATAAAATTTTATATATTATATTTTCTTATATTATTACATATTGAATCAAGAACTAAATTATTAAATTAATTTGTTGTAAATGTTATATTATATATCTATATAATAAAACACAACACATTCAAAAATGTTCATCTCATAAACTAAAATGTAAAGACTAAGATTAAGTTTTATTTTTCAACAAATAATTAAAATCTATTGTAAATCAAAATTTTCACTCAAACTCTCACCCAATCTTTGGGTCACTTCAGAATGATATCTAAAAAGTTGTATTAAGAAATACAAAAATTTTGTTTCTCGAGAATAATATAATAAAAAGAGAATTTATTTAAAATTTTTGAAAATGAAAAATGTATTAACATATTTCAATTTCAAATTGGTGCATATTTAATTTTAGTTCAGAATACCGTAAATACGAGTTATTCGCTAGTATTAGTAATAAAATTTAAAAAGTTGTACTTGTAACTATATTTCTATCATGTTCGCATTTTTAGTTCTTTTAAAACTATAGCATTTTTATCTATTTCTATATCTTATACTTCTTAGTGCCTATTCAGAGTGCCAAAAAGGCCAAAAAAAAAAACTTTGAAAATTTTAAAAAATTTTATAATTCTACAACAAATTTTTTTCATCTCAAACTACTTGAATCTATATAAATCTCTATAAATTTATATATATTTATAAGTACTAACAAATTTTTACAAATTTTAGTAAAATTTTTACAAATTTTAATAATATTTCTACAAATTTTAACGAAATTTCTACAATTTTCAAAAACTTCTAACAAAAAAATCAAAAAATTTTTACTTTCATTCGTTTGAGTAGAATTATTTATCTTTAAAAAATAAAATTTAGTGATTGAACTCCAAATGTCAAAAAAATTATTCAACTTATATTTTTTTATTGATTATTTTTTGAAACTCCAAAGGCCATCTTAATATAAATGTTTTGGTTTAACAATAAAAGAAATGAAAATTCGGAAGAATATGGTGGGATAAATACGAGTAAATTAATAATTAATTTGGAGTTTATTATTATGTGGGACCCCCCTAAACAGTTTATTTCGGCCGCCCCGCTTTGTCGTCTCTCTCGTCTCCGTCTGCCACCGTCGTTCCTTTGCGTTTGACTCAACGCCTCTCTCTCTCTCTCTCTCTCTCTCTCTCTCTCTTCCTTCCTCCCCTTATCCTCCACGCCATCATCCACCTCTCTCTCTCTCTCTCTCTCGTCTTTTGATCGTCTTCTGCGTGTCTGAGCCCTTTGTTTTTTTAGAAGTGTCTCTTCTTTGTCAGAACTCAAAACCGAGGAATCAAAACACGCCACCAGGCACCCAGACCAGAGCTACAGTCCTCCCCCCAATCTTTCGTCACTTTTTCAAAGCGCTATGACTTGTCAAAGATTGATCTTTCTCAAGAGGATCACTGTCGTTCTTTGAGGTTTCGAGAGTTAGAATCTTGCGGTGGAGGACGACAGTCATCATGGCTGGTGGTAACGAAATCAACGCCAATGAATCCAAGGTCCTCTTCTCTTCAAATCTTCTGCCCCTCCCCCTCCTTCCACGCTGTCGTGTTTTCTTGGGGATAATTACGAGTTTATTATATGTTGATTTTTTTATTTTCTTTTCGCCCCCTCATTGTTAGGTTTGACCTTTCTTTCAAAAAGCTTGGAACTTTACCTTGATGTAAGGGATTTTGAGTCATATTTATCTCTATTTTGCTTAATCTCTGTTTTTTCACTTGATTTTATTCGATTTTGGTAGTCCCTTTGAAGGGTTATAAACATTTTTCAATATCCTTATATGGGTAGATAGAGATTGTTCCAAAGAATCCAAACCTTCTCTTTTATTGTTCATTACACTCACAAAAAATGGTTATTAGCTTCATATAAACATGTGATCGAGTCCTTTGTTTAACTGATTCTTTTGCGCTTTTACAGAAGGTGGTTCCACTACATACATGGATCCTCATATCCAATTTCAAGCTCGCCTACACGATTCTTCGCCGGCCGGACGGCACATTCAACCGCGATCTAGCAGAGTTTCTCGACCGGAAAGTCCCGGCCAACACAATACCAGTGGACGGCGTCTACTCTTTCGACGTCGTGGATCGGACAACCAGCCTTCTCAATCGGGTTTACCGGCCAGCTCCCTTGGACGAGGCTCAGTGGGGGACCGTAGACCTCGAACAGCCCTTGAGCACCACCGAAGTCGTTCCCGTAATCATCTTCTTCCACGGCGGAAGTTTCGCCCACTCCTCCGCCAACAGCGCTATCTACGACACATTCTGCCGCCGGCTCGTCAGTGTCTGCAAGGCGGTGGTGGTGTCAGTGAATTACCGTCGCGCACCGGAGCATCGATACCCGTGTGCTTACGACGACGGATGGGCTGCGCTGAAGTGGGTTCACTCGAGACCGTGGCTCAAGAGTGGGAAGGACTCCAAGGCTTACGTCTATTTGGCCGGCGATAGCTCCGGCGGCAATATTGCACACCATGTTGCTGTGAGAGGGGCTGAATCGGGAGTTGAAGTATTAGGTAATATACTTCTTCATCCGATGTTTGGTGGGCAGTTGAGGACCGAATGGGAGAAGAGATTGGATGGTAAATACTTTGTGACAATTCAAGATCGGGATTGGTATTGGAGAGCGTTTCTCCCCGAAGGGGAAGATAGAGATCATCCGGCATCGAACCCATTTGGTCCGAGAGGTACAAGTCTTAAAGGTCTTGTCAATTTCCCCAAAAGCCTTGTGGTTGTGCCTGGTTTGGATCTCGTCCGCGATTGGCAATTGGCTTATGTTGATGGGCTGAGAGAAGCAGGACAAGAGGTGAAACTTCTATTCCTAGAAAAGGCAACAATCGGTTTCTATTTCGTGCCAAACAATGAACATTTTCATTGCCTTATGGAGGAGATAAACAACTTTGTCCATTCTAACTGTTAATAGATTAGCTTTTAACTTTCACCTACAAACAGGCAATGGATGTTACAAAACAGATCTTGACTTGGGTGTGTAGCTATATATATATATATATATATGATTGTGTAGTTCTTCTTCTTCTTACTTCTTGTTACCTGTGGTGGTGACTTGGGGCACTGATTCTTATGGGTCCGGAGCTAATTGGTACAAAATGGTTTTTTCCACGCAAGAAAGGCCAAGTACATTGGTTCAGCAGGGTTGTAGCTCATTCATGGATTTAGCAAAAACACTAAATTTCAAGCCTTATCCCGTTGAGATGTGCGTGAGGAGTAGTGGATAACTCCCGGTTTACTCATCTGCAATGTGGTTCATTGAAAACTGCAACAAACTAGTGAGGATTGCAGGTTACCCCTCCTCCCCAAAAAAAAAAAAAAAGCCTTAACACTGTCAAGCTTTCAGCCACAGAGGAGGTGGTGGTGTAGTCTTATGGGGGTAAAGTTTGTTTTGTGTTAGTTTATTATTATTTTGTGGGGTTTCAGGAAATGCTACTACTATAAAAGCTAATTTCTGGAACATGGTCAGGAAAATGTTCTTGCTACTGTGTAACTTGTATGTGTACTCTGTGCTCTCTCTCTATATATAAAGGTTCTGTTTGTTTACTAATCACATGGTACACTTCTTGGTCATGCAACTGTTTGTTGCTAAACATTGTTCATTATTTCTCCTTGCAGGTTGCGTTTAACATTTTAGCTTTGTAAGACTGTCATACATAAATGGAAGTGCTTATTTAGTGCAAGTCAAAATTTGCTCAAAATTTAGCTTTCTTACTTTGCTCTGGATCCTTTTGCTTGAATTATAACTTTTTGTCGTTTGCTTTGGATCTTGTTGAATTATTTCATAATTCCTTCATTTAGGAGAGGAAGGGAGTTTGTTTCTACCATTCACTTACCTTTCAAGGCATCTGATCTCATTTCACACTTAATTTCTATCCATATTCTGTTAATGCCAATTCAAGTTCCATTCTAGTGCCCGGACACTCTCTAGTGAATGCTGTTAAAGAGTTTCTGTTTCTCATACGGGGTCAAGATTTGGTAATTAGAAGATTTTGTAACCCAGTTCTTGTGCGAAAAATTTCATCTGGGTTGTTCCTGCTACAAAGGCAACTGTTAGGAATTTCTCGTTTTATCCAAGGATTAGGGTGGCCTTAGCGTAACAGTATGATGGTTCTACTGCAACCTGAGTGTTAAGAGTTCGAACCCAAGAATCAGCCTCTCGGTAGAGAAAAGACTACATATATATATATATATATATAATCCTCTATTTAATGTAATGCAGGAACCGCTGGGTTTCCCTGTTTAAGAAACTGCAAACCTAGAATGCTTCAATGTTCTCCTTGTATTCCACGCAGTAAATTCTGACTCACCTACTCAAAAACCAGCACCAACTAAATTTGTTCTCTTTTCTTAGACTGTACCTGTTAAAATGAGCACACGATGGCGTGCTATGGAGGTGTGGACCATCTGTGAAAACTGGACCCTATCCACCAAAAGAGCGTCACAATTTTAACGACATGTTTTAATGATTGGACACGAGTCCAAATCATGGATTTCGCCATATTCCCACGTTGGTTTGATGAATTCCTTGCCAGTTCCCCCCAGTTGCCTGTTCAAGATGGGATTGTTTGGAGCTTGGGATGATATCAAATAACAGGAATTGGATTTGTTTAGAAGGGAGGTAAAGAAAAGCAACCTCATCCGTCCAGTGGTTGGGAATTTTGGATGTACTATTGGGGTTGGGGACCACTTTAGAGGACCCACAAACGGGAAACATCCTTTCTATATATATATATATAGCTGTTTGGGATTTATATTTTTTGGAAGAGTTTAGATCCCCTACTAAAATGGTTTAGACAAAAACAGCTAAGCTTGGACAAGGACATGATCTAAACCTGTTTATGTTCCAGGCCTTTGCTTAGAATGTGTGTGTGCGCGCGCGCGCTTAGTTTGTGTCTGTGAATCCAGTTATGTTTCTTGTGTTCATGTTGTCTTATTATGAGTTGTCCTTCACAAATTAGCTGGTTTAGTGTTTGAATATGTTCCTTGTCCTGACAAGTTGAAGTCATTGTCATCCATTTCCTTTTTGTTTAATCAAGATTATGATCAGATTTTGTTATTTTGTTTGTCAGCACGTCACTGTTATGTGTCGTTAATCTATCTTGGTGGGTTGTTGGTGACACCTTCCTTTCTTCTGTTGGTGAAGGGGAGGGGGGAAAACCCAAGAAGCCAAGTCAGCAGCTTGCTTGTAAATTTGCCTCTTGAAAGTGGGGGAAAAAAAATCACAGAATCGGCGTTTTTGATGATACAACTGAGTTTTTTCTTGCATTATTTAATTGGATATGGTGTTCTAATATTTAGAAGTTTGATGCTAGTCTTCCTATTCATTACTGAATATAGTATTATTAGCAGCGGCTAAAGGCCTCCGGTTGTTGAAACTTTTAATTAGCAACCATATATATGAGGAGGGGGCTAAAGTCAGGCCTCAGCATCAGCCCTGACTTCAGTCCCTGAAATTGTCTTAAAATGGTATTGTCCCTTTTAATCCCTATATTTGAATATGAATTTGTGTATTCGGATTATTTAAATGTAAGAGCGTTCGAATATAAATAAGATGTATTCAGACATGAACAAAGTACATTCAGATACGAGCTGGTCTATTCGGATATGATCTGACACATTTGGATGAGAGTTGAATGAATCTGAATACTCACGTTAGGATGTATCAGTTCATACCTAGATGTAACTCATATTATATCCAAATACAGTCTACGTTACATCGAGAAATTATAGTTTAAAAAGGATGACGTCATTTTTAATGACGTCCGAGACTGAAGTTGAGGGCTGACCCCAGCTCTCGCATTGACATGGGATGTATTTGGTGTTGTATAAATTTGTAAAAATAAATATCTCGTATTTTGTGTCGTGAGTAAAAAATTTAAATTTTATAGTTTTGTAATTCGTGTTTGTGGAGATTTTAAAATTTTATATTTTTTCGTTTGACAGTGTTATATACATGGACGAAGAAGATTAGTCGCAAGAACCTTTTAGCATCTGCTTAAAATGGTTGCCCATGTTTTGTTTATTTATGACAAATTTATTTTCTCTAATAGTGATTCAATGCATAGATGTCATCTTTTCACGTGTTGATTGATTATACCCTTGACTACTTCGAAAGCATTGTAATTCTAGGCATTACCATATGAAAATTAATTAGATCATTTTATGTGAATTAGTTTTGTTGGGTATTCTATTTATGTCCTTGGGTGAATTAGGAATGTCAATAAGACAGGTTAACATTCTTTGTTCCATCCCCATCCCCCTTTAGTAATATCATTCCTCATCTCCGTTTATCCGCTAATCATACTAACTTTTATAAATTATATATTATATTTATAAAATAAATATTATTAATTATTATAAATATTATATATATTAAATAAAAATATATTATATAGAATAAAAATTAAAAAAGTATATAAATTAATAAATAAATATTTAAATTGTTGTAGGACGAGGTGGAGATTATTATACCCATACTCATACCTATATTTGTACCCATTTGAGTAACATCTTAAATTTCAATTTCCGTTCCCTTTCTTAAATATTTAAATAATAATAATGCATGCAATTGGAGTTTGCGTTATATAATCTCGACTTCATGCCAACCCAACAGAATCAGTAAGAAGATTAGTCTACAACAAACGGGGTAAAAGAAGTAAAAAAAACATAACATAGTCCAAACCCAATCAAACAACCATGCAAGGCAATGCTTGAAAAACCAATCAAGTCTGTTACAATGCAATGCAATCATGGTCGTTTGATGCTGTCCTCCGCAGAAATAATGGGCTGAATCTTCTCTGCTGGCTTCTCTTGCTCCTGGGCTAGGTTCGTTTGGCAAACCTTTAATTTTCACTAATTACTAATTTTTATTATTATTATTATTATTTTAACTTTCTTTACTAAAATTTATCAAATTTATCATATACATTTTTAACTTTTATCAATTTTATTTACCAAAAAAAAATTTTATCAATTTTTACCAACTTTTGAATCAACTTTTTGTAACTTTTATCAACTTTCTTTAAATTTCTTTTTCACTTTTTACCATTTTTTTTAACTTTTACAAAATTTTACTAAATACGTAACTTTTTTAAAAAATGTCACGTGACAACATCAGAACAAAAGTTAATAAAAAAAATTACTAATTTTTTGCACCAAACGATTTGTTAATATTGTTTATTTTTTATTTTTAAGAAAAGCAACACATTATCATTAATAAAATTAACGAAAATCCAGAGCAACTTTAGCTCTGCAATGGGCGTCTTTTACTAATCCCCTATCCACTTTTCTAACTCAGTTTTCTAAACGGTCATCCAAATCATACAAAACATTTTTGACCTCCCAACTACATGAATTAATATTTTATAAATACTTGCTAACAGATTATCAGTGAGAACTGTGACTCCAATACATTGTGTGCGTTTCACACAATTGAAAGCTTTAAGACACGCAAGAGCTTCCGCCATAAGCGCAGATGATTCATCTACTTTTTCCTGCATTTGCTGATAATATTACACCATTCTTGTCCTTTACAATCCATGCTGATGCTGCCTGTCTAGTTGTTGCTCTCCATGCTGTCTACCACTATAGACATCTCATAAAATGTCTCAGGAATTATGTTCTTGTTAGCAAATGTGACTTCCTCAATTTGATTGCATACTTCTTTTGGCTCCTCAGCTTTTTTCCTTTACCAGTAGTGTAGCTGCATCAGAAATGTTAGTTGACTCTAACCTGTTAACATAAAAATCCACCGTCATAATAACTTAAAAAGGATCTTTATCCACATTATTGAAAACTTTTTCATTCCTCATTATCCACAAGGCCAAAGGTATGCCAAGAATTGAACAATCAAGTCCCTCCTTGTACCCTTCTTTGGACATTCTTTTTATCCATTGAATCATGCTTTTTATTACTCGACACAGTATCAGCAATTAACTCAGAATTCAATCTAGCCACCGCTTTCAGTCTTCCAAAACCACAACAAAAATAGGCCGTTTTAACTGAAAATTCTCATGTTTTCGTTCTTGCCCAAATCCCTTTTGACAACCCAATGGGACATGAATTTTTTTAGTTGTGAGTCCCAAAACAGATTCACGCATCAAAAAACCAGCTGTTAATAAGAAAACTATTGATCATCCATGTACCAAAATCAGCTCAATACAAGCACCCACTACAAATACACAAGAATTTGTTGACAAGGGTGAAAACTCCTTTAAAATCAAAGAAGAAACAATCCCAAATCCTTGAGCGGATTAGACTAGAAATTTCGCTATATAAAAGAGGTTACAAGGTTTTCCAATGGAAAGTATTACAAGTTTTCCCAATCAAAACCCATTTATCTACTTGTTTACAATACTTTCTAACCTTACTTGTCAGACAAACCCGCAACTTACCTCAACTTGTGAAGAAATCCACCTTCAATCCAAGAAATAAATGCTCCCTAATCTAATACCACACTACAGATCTGAACCGGAAATGGAAAGATCTTTGCCAAAGGTCGGAAATGAAGTCAAGACCGACATTCACCTTCACCCATCATCATCCTTTCAAAATTTTCCTCAAAACAATAGGGGAAAGGCTACGTGGGTTCAAAAGCTTAGGATTGGGAAAATATTTTTTTGCTTTTTATATCAAATAAGGGGGGTAAAAAGGTCTTTTAGTAGATTTTAAAGTTTTCTGCACGACAACAGGAGTAGCCTTTCGGCAGGAGCTTCCTTCCTTATGCTCGCAAGACACATTGGATACATACTGCACAAAATCCCATGTGCCCTGTATATGGAGGGATGCTCGCAGGTGCAAGTTTCTCTTCTTTTGCTTGCGAAGCTCACTGTAAGCTTACTATCTTGCAGAGTAATCTCTTCAAATGAAAGTAGAGAAAATGCAAATAGGCAATAGTTTCAGCTAAGAACAGAAACAACCTCTTCATCATATGTTCTTCTCCCAACCTTTCCTATGATACATTAACACACTTTGACTTATATTAGTGAACCATTTACTCTAACTTGTGATATTTTCTGAAAACTAACTTAATGCAATTACAAATAAAAGAATTGCTAACATAAAGACACTAACAAATTGCATTAACCATTTGATCCAGAAAGAAACATCTTAGTAAAGCAAGCTTTCAATATCTATTTTCCAAATTAAATAAGTTTGCCACTCTGAAAGATAGCCCCTTGACTTTTATATATCTTTCTACATACGGATTCTCAAAAGCTAGAACTCAATGACATCTAGAAGCATTCATATTCAAATCAGATCCCACCTTCCGAAACAATCTTTTAAGCAATAATTCTCTTCCCTAAAGTATACTCCTTCATCCCCAAGTTGCTCACTGAGTATTTATAACAGTTAAGAACCATTGTTAAAATAATGTTTGGCCATAAAAGCCTAGAAATTAAAGCATTAGGTTCCTTAAGAATTTATCATGCCACTTTTACCAAAAGTGCTAGGTTGAAATATCCTAAATCCCTAAAACCGAATCCACTCTTCCCTATCAATTTGCATAAATCCACCCATTTCTTCCAACAAATCCTTCCAGTCATTTTTTATTTCCAAAAAAAATACATCATCTCCTTTCAAATATTCTCTGCCACCTTTCTTGATATTTTGAATACATACATAATATATATTAGAATTGCCGCCCAAAAATACTTAATTAATACTGCTCTACCCCCAAAGAGAGTCAAAGAACGTTCTGTCTTTGAATCCTTGCTTTAACTTTCTACTCCAAATTACTAAACAACGCCATTTTTGACAAAATTAAATTCATTAATGACCTCAAATATTTTCCT
Organism: Vitellaria paradoxa; assembly: GCA_019916065.1. Lineage (NCBI taxonomy): Eukaryota > Viridiplantae > Streptophyta > Magnoliopsida > Ericales > Sapotaceae > Vitellaria > Vitellaria paradoxa. The sequence continues at coordinate 15,275,693 of CM034243.1, read as the reverse complement.
GCTTTATCCACAATCTTAACATTAAGAATTTCTTGTAAAACTGCTTTATCCTTACCCGACATCAAGGAGGAAATCACAATTTCAGACTCGTTAATATTAGTAAGCTAACCTGTTTGATGGCAAGACGCATTCAAAATTTATTTCAAACAAAACACCTAAGATAGCTCAAACACTTGAAATATGAAACTATCATCTGCAAATAATAAATGAGACACCCCAGGTCATGTTTACTAACAAAGATTTCTGTACATACTTTAATATTACTTAAATATTCCAATGATGTTGATAGGGCTTCTGCACGTAAAATAAACAAATAGGGTGATAATGGATCCCCCCGGTCTCAATCCACACCTCGGCTCAAAAACTCTGACTTCCAACCATTAATTATAACTGCACAAAAGACTGAAGATATACATGCTTTGATAATGCTTATCCATTTACTGTTGAACCCCATCACATTCGAAATTTTTAACACAATATTCCACCAAATTCTATCATAAGTTTTGTTCATGTCAACTTCAGTGCGAAAAAAGGTTTCCCCTTTTTTTCTATGCCAAATAAAATGAATAATTTCTTGAGCAATTAATACATTGTCAGAAATAGTCCTTTCAGGAATACAAGCATTCTTGAGCAATCAAGGCTTATGCACACTGTTCATACACTATACTAGGTCCTCGTGAATTATGGCCAATACCAAGTGTATAAGTAATGATTTTAAATCCAAAGGTCGTACTCAAGTTTAGGTTTTTTTTTTTTTGGGTTTTTGGTGATTGTGATTAAAGCCCATCGAAATTCATTGAAGAACATTAATTCTTTTTTTTCACATTTTACTTTACAATTTCTCGACATAATTCTTGAACCAAAAAACTAAAAATTAAAGTTATGACTACTCTGAATGAAATTATAAATTAAAATAAATCACAACTAGCGAACATAAACAACAAAATTATAGTGTAGCCTCCGGTTTTATATGTAAATGAATGATATATGAACATAAATTTAAAATTCATTCTTTTTTTTTTTTTCAATTATTGATCATTAATAACTTATGTAGAAGCAAATCCATCATTTAGTTTCTTATCAGGTGACTACATGAAATAAAAATAACATTAATCAAAGAAGAAAAATAAATAAATAACATAAGATTACTCAAGAAATAAACAAAAATAAATAAATATAATTTGAGTAGTTTCATAATAAGAAAGAAATTAGTGTAATAGTAGCTTCTTAATAACCTTAAAATACCAAACATATTTTCGATTTTTCCATAAAAAAACTAAAAAAACCAAGGGACAATTGCCTTGCTCCAATGTGGGTAGGCCCCTGAAAGTGCACATCTCACCGAAAGCCAAGGAATATGCATTGAAATTCCTTTGGCATCTTTCAATTTTCTGTCTAGTATATTAATTCTCTCTCGGCGCATAAATACCTATAAGATATCTATGGTAGTCCAAACCTTAGGATTTAATATCTATAGTAGTCAACGATAATTAATATTTATTAAAAATTTAATTTAATAAAGTAATTAATTTTAATAATAATTAATTTTAATTTTATAAAAATAAATTATTTAAATATATAATTATTATTATTTTGGTAACCCGAAACCTCACCGGTTTATTGCATCCCTCAACTAACCGCATAACCAATGGGTTAACGGGGAGACACATGACTAGCCTCTCAACCGTGCCTCCCAGACAAGTTGCAAGATTCAAACTTGTGTCATCTATGTGGGGAGCAAACTCACTGGCCAACGCGACTGAACTCTTGGGGCTAAATATATAATTATTATCTATTATCAGTATTAATTTTAGTTTAATAAAATAAAACATTATAATCATTACAATAATATAATTTTTTTTAAAAATAATTTTCATTTGATAAAATATTTAAATAAATAAATTATTTTAATATGATAGGAAAAAAATTAACAAAGTAATCTGTTTAGGGCCTAAAATTAACAAATTTTTATGAAAGAAAAAAATGGAATAAAAACATGATTTTTTTGTTTATGATTTGGACCTAAATTTTCAAATAAATTTTTATTTTTAAACAGCAAAAAAGTAAAAAAAAATTACCAAACATATTTTTATTGTTAGTTGTTTGTACAAAAAATATTTTGGACACATGATATCATTCTCGAGCACATGCACGTTGAGCAAGTGGGAGCTTGGCACCGATCTCATTTTGCCCTTGACCACATCAATTGAGCCCTAGAGCAAAATGTATGAATCCTAATTTAATTGTAACCCTAAATGCGATATTATAATGAATTCAATTTATTTATTACAATATCGTTGGTGCAATTAGTTCGTTACTTAAGAAATGACAGACATAAAGTGACATTTGAATATTCCTGAATGTCCCATCACACTTACCACTTTTATACTCGTCATGCACATTGAATGTTAAGTAATGAGTCTTAAATGCAAAATAAACTGTCATGTACATATATACATACAGGGATTATAATAATATTATTTTCTCAATCATTTCCATATTAAATTATTCATTTTCTCAGCCTATAAATACTATAGATGGTGCACAAAGTCAGGTACGCTAACTATTCTCAATTGAACTCATACATTCAAACAATTATTCTCTCAAGGCCTGTACTGAGTTTTTCATCAGAGAACCCTCGATCGGAGATTCTCTCTAATCATTTTCTCTAACTTTCTTTTGTTTTACGAACTGTTTTAGACGAGTTCCGTTGATGTGGTGACAACACACGAGTATATTTTTTTTATCCTAGTACATCACATCACTTTATAAAAATTTATAAACATAAACGGAAGAATAATAAACAGAAACATCACTAAACAAGTCTTTAACAATGTTTAAATAAAGTAACGAAATCAATCACAACCCTCCAAAGCATAAATTCAAAGTACACCTATTTAATTCAAAGTAAGGCTTAGTTTGGAAAGAAAAGAAGTAAACCTTTTTTTTTTTGTAACTGACTACTAACGAACTATTAAGATGCTAGCTATTAAGAAGAGAGTTTTTTTTTTTTTTCCTGTGTTTGGGATAAAAAAAAAAAAACTAGCTTTTTAGCCCCTGTTTGTTGACGTTTCAATTTTCTATTTTTTCATTTATATTTTAGGATAAAGTACAAAAGTGACCCTTATAATTTACTCTCGATATTACTTTAGTTTCTCACGTTTCAATTATAACAATCAAATCCCTATACTTTTAATCAAACAACAATTTAGTTCTTTCGTTAGTTGACCGTCATATACAACCATTAAATTGAGATTAAAAAATAATTTCATAAGGTGAAATACAAAACCATCCCAACAGCTTACCCTCAGCATCACTTTAATCCATCACAGTTTAGTTGTAACAGGGAAAAATCCCTACACTTTCGATGTGTATTTAAAATATATTTTATTAAATTATTTTTAATAAATAATATACTTTGAAATATATTTATTAAATTATATAAAATACTTTCATTTGAAATTTGTTTCACTAAATTATTTTTAATAAATAATATAATTAAATTTAATTTAATATTTTTTCTTTTTATTGAATTAAATTATTTTTAATATAAATAAATTAATATTTAATTTACTTTAAATAATATAAATATATTTCATTAAATTCAATTTATTTTTAAAAAAATAATAAAATTAAATATTTTATTAAAACAAAAATTAATTACTATAAACAAAATTACATTTTCAAACGTAGTTTAATTTTCAATTCAAGAAAAAAATTATAACAAAAAACAAAAATCTGAAAATATAAAGAATTAAACAAAAAAAGAAAACAACAACATATACTATTTATTGAATTAAATTATTTCAAATAAATAATTAAATTAAATTAATTATTAGTTTAATTAATTAATTAATTTAATTATTCTAATTAATTAAATTAATTTCAATTAATATGAAATATATTTTATTAAATTCAATACACTTTTTAAAAACTAATAAAATCTAGTATTTTGTTAAAATAAAAAATTAATAATTGTTAACGAAATTACATTTCCAAGAGCGATTTTAATTTTCATTTCAAAATAAATAGCAGCAGTGAATAAAAATTAAAAAATATAAATAGATAAATATAAATTAAAAAAAAAACAACGTTATCAAACGGAAACCGATTCTTCAAACATTAGAATGAATGAAAACGGAAGCGAGAGCCTAAGAGCATTTTTCATAAAAACTATTATTTGAGCGTAGTGCCTTCAAAATAAATATATAAATTAAGTCATATATAATTGTCTAATCTTATTCTTTCATTTATTAACTTCTTAGAAAACTTATCACATATATATCTAAAAAAGAAGAATAAGAATATTTTATAAATGAAACATAATAAATAAATAAATAAAAAGTAATGTATCGATTGACTACTTCGGTTATTATTAATAAAATTATGACATTTTGAAATATTTTGTTAACTAGTATTGGCCATTCTACAAGTCATACTAATATTAAATCATTATAATATAGCAATATTTTAAAAATTCATTTTAAATCGTAGAATTAATTCTACCATATGAATTTGACCAGAATTCATATTAAATTTGAGAATTAAAACGTGATTGCTCACTCCACTTAAACATGATTATTTTATTTATTTATTTATTTGCAGTTGGTAAACATGATTAGGTTGCGTAGTTTAGGGCTCGTTTGGTAATAATAGTTGGTAGTTATAGTTAAGCCCATCAATAGGTTAAATTTGGTTTAGATTCCATCCAGATCATATCCAATAATATTAGATTAGATTTGACAGATTAAATCCATGACCTAATGGATCTAGATTCATTAGATTTAACAATTAATAGATTCGGATCGATTTGCCAAACCTAGTATTTTTAAATATAAAATATTTAAAAATAAAAAATAAAAATTTTAAAAATATTTAAAGTAAAGTATTTATATATAATAAAATTAAGCATTTTGACTATTTTATTCTACTATCATATTGTCTACATGTAAATATTTTTCTTTTTAAGTAATTTTCAAAAAATTTTTAAATGATACGAAAATATAAACAGAAATATACTTATGTTCATTAAAAGACTAGTTAATTTATATATTAATGTATTTATTATTTTGTATTTATTAAAACACTTTCTCTATTTTTGTTACGCCATGTTAAAATGAATTATTATAATTTAATATTTTATTAAACTAAAATTATTTTTAATAAATAATATAATAAAATTAAATTACTTAATTAATTAATTTAATTAAACAAATTATATGGGATATATTATAATAATTTAACATAACTAAATTGTATTAATTTAATTTAATTTAATTTAGTTAAGTGAGATGCATTTTATTAAATTATTTTTAATAAACAATATAATTAAATTATATTAATTTAATTAATAAACAATATAATTAAATTAATTATTAATTTAAAAGTTAATTATTTTAAATATATTATTTATTAAATTTAATTTAATAAAATATATTTTATATAATTAGTTAACTTAATAAAATGCAATGGCTAGAGGTTAATGGTGGTTAGAGGTGGACGACGATGGTGGTCGGATATGGGTAGCGGCCGACAATAAAGATGGTGGCCAACTGGTGGTGGCCACCAGCAACTATTAGCAATGACCAAAGGTGGGTGGGAGAAGGCGGTGGTGGCAGTGGTCAAAGGTGATGGGAGGCAATAGCCGGATGTGGGCGGCTACTGGCAAATGGTGATGGTTGGGATCGGTGATGATTATGAGTAATAGTAGTTGTGGAAGAAAATAAAAACTGAAAATAAAAACTTCAAGAAACACTTAACACTTTTTCTATGTTTCATAGTTCTAAAAATTTCGAAAATAATTTTTATTTTTTTAAAAACTAAAACTGATAATAAATTTACTAAACGAGTTTTTATGTTTAGTTTTCAAAAAAAAAAAAGAAAAAGAAAACAAAAACTGAAAACAAGCTTATTTAGTAAAACTGTCGGTTTTTAATTTTTGTATTCAGTTTATGTTCAGTTTCAGTTTTTATGTTTAGTTTTTTATTTTTAGTTGTCATTTTCATAGTAGAAAAAAAGAAAATAAAACTTAAAAGCACGTTTGGCAATAATAGTTATTTGTTAATAATTATAGTAGTTAATTAATTAAATTCCTTAAATTTAATTATTTTGACTATATTATTTATTAAAAATAATTTAATACAATAAAAAATATATTAAACATAATTTATTATATTATTTTTAAAAAATATTTATGGTAATTAAAATTAATTTAATTAAGTTAAACTAATTTGATTTAATTAATTAATTAAATTTTTTATTAATAATAATTTAATTCAATAAAAAATAACAACATATATTATTATTTAGTAAAAATAATAAAATAAAATATTTTTCAATTAAGTTAATTAATTAAATTTAAACGTAATTAACTTATTTTAGTTAATTATTAATTAGTCATTATTAAATTAATAATGATAAAATTAATTATTAATTAAATTATATTTAATATATTAATTTAATATATAATTTCAAATATTAAATTAATTATTAACTAAATTATAATAACAATTTAATATACTAATCCATTCAAAATAAAATATATTAAATATAATTTAATTATATTAGATATTAAAAATAATTTAATAAAATATTTTTAATTAATTTAAAAAAATTAAATTTTATTATAATTAATTTAATTTAGTTAATTATTAATTATTAATTAAATTGTATTTAATATATAATTTAGTATATTAAATTAGTTATTGATAAAATTAATTTTTAATTACATTATATTTAATATTTTTTATTATATTTAATATATAATTTAATATATTAATGTAACACATATAAATAATATATATATATTTTATATTAGCGGTAGTAGGAGTTTGGTGGAGAGGCGTAGTTGCTGATAGTAATCAGAGGCGGTGGTGAGGATAATTGGCGATAATCAAATGTGGGTGATTGATTGTGGTTAATAATTGTGACTAGTAGTGATTACAAAAAATAAAATAAAAATTGAAAACAAAAACTTGAGACACGTCTTTTTCATATTTTCATAATTTTTGAAAATTTTAAAAATATTTTTCATTCTTTTGAAAACTAAAAATTGAAAACAAATTTATCAAATGAGTTTTTATGTTCAATTTTCAAAAAAATGAAAACAAAAATAGAAAACTAAAAATAAAATGATTGCCAAACAGACCCTAAATGTTTTGTCAAACAAAACCTTAATAGTTAGCTTTTGAGTTTTTTTTTTTTTTTTTTTTGGTTAATTTAACACTTTTGTCCTATATAATTTAAAAAAAAATTAAAATGTACTAGAGTAAATTCAATTATTTAAAAAAAACTAACTTTTCAAATGTAGTTAAAGAATTTAAAACATTACAAAATTAAAGAAGGGTCTTTTTTTTTTCACCCCACCTCAAAACAAACTTTTTCAACAGCTCAAATACACCAAACTTGGAGATGATATCGGGACGAAACCTAGCCAAACTTCTCCCGTGCTTCCACATATAACTACGCCCCATGCAACACACATTCATAATACACTATCACGAGGCCGGGCATTGCACGGGTATCCTCGCGGTTCAAATATTTTGAAAATTAAATTTTATTATATTAATTAAAGAAAAAAAGTTATAATAAAATTTTAAAAAAATTGATAAAAATTTAATTTTCTACAAAAGACAAATCAATATAGTTAATAATTAAAGCCACTACTATCCGACATTTAGTGGATTAATTTATAAATTTATAAACAAAGCATATGGTGGTTATGCCTAGAAGGAGAAACAATTCGATAAATCAACACAATTGTTATCATTCTACTTTCTCATGAATTATGATGTTATATTACTTCATATTACTGAAAAAAAAAATGGAGAGCGATGAAAGAAAGGACACGTGTGACTTTTCACTAATAAAAAAATCATGACACGTCATGTTATATGTTGTATGTTATATATATATATATATAGTCATATATAAGGGGCATTTGGAATATCAAATAAAAAAAAAACAAAAATTAGTGTTAATGTGATTAAAAATGACACGTAATAAAATTTAATTGAAAGAATTTTTGAGAATTTTTAAAGTTTTTTAAAATTTTTTTGGAAAATTTTAAAACTCTAAACGGGCCCATATCAGTTTTGAAGCAACGTCGCTAAGACAGTGCGACATATCAGTTTTGAAGCCTAAAGGAGGAACGTCGGTCATGATGAAAAGCAAGCCCCTGAAACCCTATGGATAAAGAAACGAAACGAAGCCTGCTCTGATACCACATATGATATACAACAGAAAGCAAAGGTTTGAACGCAGAGAAAATTAGTCACACATGGCATGAAAAATCTCCTAAAATCAAGATCTGTACAAGGAAAGGAAAAGGCTCTAGACATGGAAGAATGATTCAAGGGCTACGGCTGGACATGCACATTTAATCACACACATCCATTTCCGTCATGATCATGAATAGCCATAAGGACTTTGTAAGGCTAGAAACATTCAGCAATGCTCAATGAAAATATCAAAATGGAAGATGAAAAGAAAGATGAATTACACCTGCAGTTGCATTTCTATTTTAAGAACTCTTCATGAGGATCAAGCACAAAATGCCCATAAACTTCATCTAAACTACTCCCAGTGCGGAAAAACTCAAAAACACTAAAACATGAACAACAGTCTAACTCTATGAAAGAATAGGATTGAAGATTAAATACCATGAACTAAAAAGCTGTGAACCATAAGGCCGTGAACTATGAAGATCTCGAAGACTTTTGATTGAAGAACCCCTCTCCCTGAATTCTCTACCTGCCTGTATAGACAGTGCGCATCTCCTCTCTTCCCATAACTTTTGTCACGTCCTAGGCTGGTTAAATGTGCCACGTAATCTATAACTACATATAAAAACAGTCTCTTGACCAATCATGATTGGCCGAAATATTTCCCTCATCCCACAGCCTAGCAAAGTGTGTCCAAACCTAAGGAGACACCATACTCTAGATCGTACAAGTGCTACCTTCACATAGCACTACGTGTCACAATCTTATGGCCTAGAGATTTTGGTTGGCAGCAACAGCCATCTCATACTGAATTTACAACGATTTTGGTTAGTCGGAACAGCTGTCCCACACTGAATTACAAATATGGTTGTACTTGAATGTTGATATTTGAATTTGTTTGAATGTTGATATCTGAATTTGGTATGATAGCTACTCGATGATAATAGGTTGTCAAGGCTTTTGATAAAGGAAATGACGCAAACTAGGAGCAAAGACGTAGAACTCAAGAAATAGTCACCAGATTGTGTCATGGAGACGCAGACCCATAGACGCTTTCAATGAAATGTCTCTTAAAGCAGCATTGATCAGCGAACCTGCCCCCTGCACAGAACATGAAAGAAAACCAACATTGTAATTCGAAAACTCAAGTAGCTCACCCCCCCCCCCCCAAAAAAAAAAAATATTAATTGGTGCCAGTGCTGGATTTCCACAATGTTGTCACATCCCTTATAGTTCTTGTGATCATTTGTTGGATTCAACCATATTCTTTGTTGAGATTAGCGGCTCCCAAACAGTAAGAAAAATAAAAATAAAATTTAAATTGGTAACAGAGAATTCTCAACTAAAACATTCTTAAAAATCTAGAACACATGCAGCTCCAGCAGTCCCTGAGACCTGATGTCACTGATTCTAAACAATCAATCAGCAAATTGTTCTATGGCATCTAGATGATACTCCTAATGTTTGTGCTTCAAATTTGATCTACACAAAAATGCCAGGTCCTACCAAAACAGATGTAACATCCAATAGATGGCTTGAATAATGTAAATCTTGCAAATGCTGCAATCTGTGATCCTTTATTCCTGAAAACTCAAGCATTGATTTTCCGTGCCTCTGTATTCTCCGTAACCTTGATCAACATACAAGATGTGGGCTGAGATTCCGTGCGAAAGCAATACACCATCACAGTGGATCTTATTCTTGCAGTAAGCACTCACCAATTTGGTAGTCATGGTTCATAAAAAAACCACAAACATTTCTGCAGTATATATAACACAGTCAATCAGTCACATGTACCATTTCAAGCAATAACCAAATCTTCTACAACAGCACCATCAATCAACCTCAGTGTTAAAATAAATTTAATGAAGAATGGGTCTCCTATCAAAACACCATATAGATATTCTATTCATAAACAATTTTAAATTCTGGATTTTAGAATTCCTACATTTGAAAATCTAAAGAGGAATAGATTAATTGGGTGCAATCTACATTATTTTTATATCATAGGGCCACAAATTAATTTCTTCAAATTTGTAATACATTTCATGTTTATCAAAGCGATAAACGTGTTTATCAAGTACCCAATTATGTCCAGTCCTAAAAAATTAATAAAATAATAATACGGCATCATTGAACACCAACTAACATGTGACGAAGGAGTATCAGTCAAGTGCTCGACACGGATAAAACAACCATTAAGAGTATCCATTCGCCCTTTTTTTTATAATTAAGTGTCCCATCTTAGCCATATGATTGGTTGTTTAAGTGAAATGGTGAAAAAAAACACTTTCAATGGACTCCAAATCATATGGTGAACATGGATAACGAAGTAATGTTTTTGATATGCTAAAATCAATGAACAAAATATCACAAAAATTACACGTTAAGGTCATTAATAATTTGTGCTTGTAGACATAGGGTTGAAATTTCAAAACGGAATATGATTTGGAATATATCTGCATGTTCGATATAATGGCAGAAGAGTTCCTACAGCATCTCCAGAAAATGGTCCACTTACTCCTACCCTACATGATCAAACATCATTGAATACTGATCATACATGATGAATGGACAAATAAATTACACTGCAAAAATACATGTTTAATGCAAACATTCCATTTATGCGAGTGCATAAACATAGAACTCAAATGTATTTAAAAATTTATCAAGCCAAAATATGCCATCCACTTTGCAAGTACTAAACCAACATATGAGAGGAAAAATATTTCAAGTGTCATATAATTTGTGAAAACAAAAATGAAAGATCACATGTAAAATCCTCCTTGAAGCAAAAGCACTATAATCCATGGACCACATAATACAACAAATGGACTCATGGGCATACCTATCAAACAATAAATGGAAGATGAAAGCATGACACGAAAGCGCAACCATAACAAGATTAACGAACAAAGATTAAGAAATTTACCAATGAATTAGGTGAATCTGTATTTCATCCTACAGAGGCTGAATGCTCCTTCAATTCTTTCAGGATCCACATGCTGTTCCAATCAAAAGCTGCACTATGAAGGAAATGCATCCAAATGAATTACATACCCGTGCTTGCACATCAATCCTTTCACCTGCTCAAATTTATACTTCTGACCACAAATTGAGTAGCCATAGCAAAGTATCCAATATGTCTTTCTTGTGGGATCCAACTTCAAATTCTCCATCTCATCAATGACCCTCTCCATTTCAGCAAGTCGCTTTTGTGATGCATACAAGACCATCTTAGAATGGTACAGAGACCTACAAATTTTCCACCCAGCACATTCTGCACGCTTCAGAAAAATCGCAAGCTTGTCCACTGAATTGCTTCGGAAATAACTTGCAATGATACAACGCATCACATGAACCGTTCTCACACACGTATCATGTTTAAATGCCTCGTTTATTGAAGCCTCCATCTCCTCTAACAAATCATCTTGTGCATACACCTTAATCAATAGAACATTCAACCAAGCCCTATAACCATTTTCTGGAATAAGCCTCAATAAAGCCTCTATCTTTTTAACTTTATTTCTGTCAGAACTCATGCAGTATGCACATATCATAGCTCTGATCAATGGAATTTCATTCGAACTAACATGATCTTTTACCAACTCATATGTCTCTTCCATCTTTTCCAAATTACCAGAATGGGCATAACCTCTAACAATTAGCATGTGGGTAATAATATTAGGCTTGACATTACTTGCTTTCATAATTTTATAGGTCTTCTCCATACGATCCCACATCCAAGCTGTAACGTATCCAGCAATTAAAGTATTATATGTACTCAAATTAGGGGAGAGATTTAAATCCTCAATTTCGCGAAAAGTTGCCTCCATGTGATCTATGAGCATCAGCCTACCAAAAACGGAAATGAGTATGTTGTAAGTTACAATCGTAGGACTACAATTTGGATCCCTCTTTAAATCTCGAAACAACTGCTGACACTTCTCAGCAAAACCGTTGAACATATAAGCACCCATAAGTGCATTGAAAGTAGAGGTTGCCTTAAGTCTCTTGTTAGCAGCCTCTGCAAAAAGTTCAAGAGCAAGATCAACATTTCTCAGTCTACCAGCAATTGCAATACCCTTCGTATAATCTTCTGAAGTCATTGGAATGCTAAAATCTTTCTGTTTCCTTCTCCAATTAAAAACCTGGGGGAAAAATTCAATGAAAAAATAAATAAGCACTGCAAAAACTAGGTTTGGCATAAGCAGTAGTTGAAATTTGTGCTTCTCCACCAACGCATTGGGTCAAAAATGACTCGAGAAACTCTTGGGAAATCCATGCAAGATGAAAATAGGCATTGGATTTTATATTGCATTTGGATCTTGGTCTCCAAGTTTTTAACACAGTGTCAAAATACCGAAACAGTTACCAAATAATCATGGAAATGAGCTCATCCACTAACAAGGATCAAATTTTCATTATCAACTTTGAAAACATTGAAAAGTAGCACAAATATATGAAAATATATAGAAATGTTTAGGAAGCATTTCAAAAACATCACAAATAATACAAAAATCTATAGAAATGCTTAGAAGCTAAGCAGCATAAATAAGAACATGCAAGATCAGTAACGACACAGATATGCCGATTCATTAATTTTAAAAAATATCAAGATGCAACACATTAGGGTTAAGTTAGCAAATAAATCTAGCTCCAACTTAGCAGGTCCAAGCAATAGGCCAAAACCCTCAATCATCAGTTCCTATGTAGATTCCATCCTAATTAGCCCAGCAACAAGACGTCCAAGAGTTCAGTTCACTTGAAAGCGGGAGGCCATTAAGGAAAGCGGCTATTCAATATTGGGTTTTGTGAAGAATTGGAGAAAAAAAAATTATTATCATTCCATTAAAAAATATTTCGGACAATATTTGACTACTTCGGGAGAAACTAAAATAGGAAACTATCCTAACTTAAATCCCCACAATTAAGGGATTGTCATAACTACAAAAAATCCCCTAAATAAAACATAATAATTTACACCATAAATACAAGGACTCCCTAATTTCATAACATAAATACAAGGATTCCCTGATTTCCTATTTACTACACATAGATGGTTTCCTCATGAAAACAGAAATAAGAAATAATCTCCCTTTTTATCTCTGTGATTCTGAATCAAAACGTTATAATGATCCTTCTACTTATAGCCTATTCTACTATCTATACATGGTAAGTTTCCCTATTATGAGTGCTGAAATTTATGAGAGAATATTACAAAGAAATATTACAATATTTATACAATCTTCTAATTTCCTAATTCTCTAGTATTTCTACACTCCCCTTCAAGTTGGATCGTAAATGTTAATTGAGTCAAACTTGCCTATTAATTCCTCAAATACCGGTCTGAGTACTCCTTTAGTGAGAATGTCTGCCACTTACTTCTGTGTAGGTACATAGGTCATGCAAATGATTCCTCCTTCAATCTTCTCCTTGATAAAGTGCCTGTCTACCTCCACATGCTTGGTTCGATCATGCTGGACTAGATTAAGTGATATGTCAATGACAATCTTACTATCACAATATAGTTCAATGGGGAACTTAACTGTAATATGTAGTTCTTCCAAAAGTCTTTTCAGTCACAGTCCTTCACACATCCCTTCGGCAATGGTCCTGTATTCTGCTTCAGCACTGCTTCTAACTACCACATTTTGCTTCTTACTTCTCCAAGTCACCAAGTTGGCCCATACAAAAGTACAATATCCTATGGTAGTTTTTTTGTCTTCTGTTGCACCTGCCCAGTCTGCATCTGTAAAAATTTTAACTCCTCTAGTCTCAACCTTTTTGAAAAGTAGACCCCTGCCTGGTAAGCCATTGAGGTATCTTAGAATCCTATACATTGCTTCTTGGTGTGCCTCCTTTGGCGAGTGCATATGCTAACTCACAATGCTCACTGCAAATGCAGTGTCTAGTCTGGTGTGTGAGAGATAGATCAATTTCCCCATCAGTCTCCGATATCTGTCCCTGTCAACTGGTTATCCTGCCTCCTCTGTCTTTTTCTTTGGCTCAATCAAAGTCTCATTGGGTTTATAGCCCAGCATCCCTGTCTCAGAAAAAAGATCAAGTATATATTTCCTTTGAGACACACTGACTCCTTTCTATGATCTGGCCACTTCCATTTTCAGAAAGTAACATAACTATCCAAGGTCCTTTACCTCAAAGGCCAAGACTTTCTTCAATCTTTCTATCTCTATTAAATCATCTCCTGTCAAGATGATGTCATCAACATATATTATGAGGATAGTCTTTTTTCCGCTTTCAGCTAGCCGAACAAACATAGTATGATCTACCTGCACTTGTTTCTACCCCTGTCCTTTAATCACCTTTGTGAATCAATCGAACCAGGCTCTTGGAGACTGTTTGAGTCCATACAAGGATTTGTTCAGCTTGCAAACTCTGCTATCTCCCTCCTTGTAGAATCCAGGTGGTTACTTCATAAATACTTCTCCTTCTAGCACACCATTCAAGAATGCAATCTTGATATCTAGTTGCTGGAATGACCAATCCAAATTAGCTGCCAAGGATAGAAGAACTCTTACAATATTCAATTTTGCCACAAGTGCAAATGGCTCTGAGTATTTAATTCCATATGTTTGGGTGAAGCCCTTTGCAACTAATCGTGTCTTATATCGTTCAACTGTTCCATCAGCCCTGTACTTCACAATAAAAACCCACTGGAAACCTACTGGCCTTTTTCCCTTTGATAACTTTTCCACTTTCCAGGTTCCATTCTTTTCAAGGGTCCTCATCTCTTCCATGACAGCCTTTTTCCATTCTGGAATAGCAAGGGCCTCCTAGATGTTCTTTGGAATTGTAATGCTATCAATGTTAGAAATAAAGCTACGATATGCTGTGGATAGAACATTATAGGACACAAAGTATGATATGGGATGAAGAGTATATGATCTAGGCTTTTTCCTAAGAGCTATGGGCAAATAATCA
The DNA here is from genome assembly GCA_019916065.1 of Vitellaria paradoxa. Taxonomy (NCBI): domain Eukaryota; kingdom Viridiplantae; phylum Streptophyta; class Magnoliopsida; order Ericales; family Sapotaceae; genus Vitellaria; species Vitellaria paradoxa. The sequence continues at coordinate 15,260,526 of CM034243.1, read as the reverse complement.
CCAAAGATATTAGGAAATTCAATTACCTACTCTGCATTAGAGGAGGGCTCGTGATTCGGAACTGTCATCGATTCTAGCTCTTCTGGTGCAGGGAATGTGAGAGACTCTGACTCTTTTGGTTTTGGCCTCCGTAAGTAGACCAATGTTTCTTTGGTTTTTTGTATTTCTGTATCTCTCCCTAAAGTTAAGTGCTCTTCTATTGATGGGGAGGTACGCGGGAGAGGCTAAGAGATGAAAAGACCCAAGTCAAAAGTATCTAGAGTTTGAACTTCACTTGGTGTCTCCCCCCTGAAGAGAGGACAAGGTATAGTAGGGAGTGTTTTCAAAGAAGGTTACATCAAGACTAACAAAGAGTTTATGAGATATGGGGTCATAACATTTGTTACCTCGTTGACTAGGAAAATAGCCCAGAAAAACACATTTGTGAGCTCGAAAGTCAAGTTTGCTACGTTGGTGAGCATGAATATGAACAAATGCAGTATACCCAAATACTCTGAGAGGTATTGTTGAGTGTACCCTAGAGTTTGAAAAGAACTCTTGCAATTTTTGAAGTGGTATAGCAAAAGTTAAGACTTGACTGGGCATGCGGTATATGAGGTAGGCAACGATCAAGATAGCATCCTCCCAAAACTATTTGGGCATGTGCATTGTAAACAGCAATGCACATGCTACCTCAAGTACATGTCTATTTTTCCTCTCAGCCACCCCATTTTGTTGTGGGGTATCAATACAGGAGCTTTGGTGAATGATGCCATTTTCATGGAAGTAGGTGCCCAAAAGCTGATTAAAATACTCAATCCCATTATCAGTTCGCAGAATTTGGAGTTTGGTGTGAAACTTGGTTTGTATCATGGTATGAAAATTAATGAAAACTGCGCGAACTTCAGTTTTGTCATGTAATAAATATACCCAAAAAACACAAGTATGGTCATCAATGAAGGTTATGAACCATTTTGAGTGTGTTCTATTAGAGGTTCAGGATGGTCCCCATAAATCACTATGAATCATAGCAAAAAGAGTAGATGGTTTGTAAGTGGGCAAGGGAAAAAAGGCACAATGATGTTTTGCAAGTTCACATGTTTCACATTGAAAGCCAATGGACCTCTTATTTGAACACATAGCTGAAAATAAACGTTTCAAATAAGGAAAACTTGGGTGGCCCATTCTAGAATGCCACAGTAGAATATCACTATCCTGGAAGCTAGATGCAGAATTACAAAAAACTTTACTACAATCATCGCTCATAGTTGCCACATCAAAATAATAGAGACCTTCACACTCCCTAACACTATTAATCGTCTTCCCCGATGACAAGTCCTGAAAAGTACAAAGAGAGGAAGTGAAGTTAGTTGAACGGTCCAAATCTTTCGTTAATTTACTAATAAACAATAAATTACAGGAGAGATTTGGAACATGAAGAACAGATTTTAAAGAGAGTGAGTTTGAGAGATGAATACTTCATTTTCCTGCTAGAGATGAGAATAATCCATCTGCAATTCTGACTTTCAAATTTCCAGCATAGGGTGAGTATGAAGAGAATAAATTGTTAAGACCCAGTCAAGTGGTAAGAAGCGCCTGAGTCTATGACCCATGGAGTTTTGGTACTGGAGGTAATTAAAGCTTGCAAAAGTTTACCTTTTTGGGCTAGTGAATCCAAACAGAACATTTGTGGAGGACTGACCAATCTGCAAGTTTTCTATGGATTTCCTAGCACGTGTCATTAGAGTGACTAGTTTTCTCGCAATGGTCACAAAATAATCTCCTTTTTAACTGTTTTGGGCCTGCCCCAGTGAATGGGCCTCTAGTTAAGAAGCCTGATCCAGCATCTCTACGGGTCAACCCTCCAGAAGCTTTATTGGTCAGATGACCCGTTCCATCAAAAAATTCTTAGGTCTTAGAACCCGACCCGGTGTGCATATTATGAGATGTTAGGGCAAAGCCCTCAATCTCCCAGTGTCCCGCCATCTTCGATTCTCTGCCCATCATCTTAGAACCGGACCCGGTATGCATATTATGAGATGTTAGAGCAGAGCTCTCAATCTCCCAATGTCCCGCCATCTTCGATTCTCTGCCTATCATCACTGTTCGTCGGGCTTCTTCCTTTCGAACCTCAGCAAACACTTCTCGGATCAATGGCAGGGGATGCCGACTAAGTACCCAACCGTGCACATCATCCAAGGTCTAGTTCAGTCCAACCAATAACTCTAAGACCCTCTCATTTTTTACCCCTTTTTTTGTAGCGCACACTATCGTCGATGCACTCCCCCAACCGTCGTTCGAGGCTCTGGTCGAGTTCCTTTCAGATCGTCGTCATCTCAAATAATATTCTGTAACGTCCTTATCCCCTTGCTTCATCTGCCGTAATCGGGTTTTTAAATTAAAAATCTGAGAGAAATTCTCTTCATCGAAGTAAGTCTCATGTATAGCATCCCAAACGTCCTTCGTTGTTGGCAGCCATGGGTAGGCTTTCTTTACCGATGGGACCATAGAATTGACCAGCAGAGAGGTCACCACGGCATTGTCCGATTGCCATCTCTGAAAGGCCACTGTCTCCATTGGGCCTTTTGGTAGCACCGGTTAGGTAAACAAGTTTTCTTTTACTGTCAATCACGAGTTTGATTGACAGTGCCCATTCATGAAAGTTTTTTCCATTGAATTTGTCCACGGTAATCTGAATTGACGAGAGGTCTACCCCTCTCATGGTGGTCGTGGATAATGACCCTCTATTTCTCCTTCGTGAGTGATAGATGAGGAAGTCACCTGACTACCAGTAGGTTTGGCAGCCATTTGAGCTAGGTTTTTGAGAACTTAGGCTTTGATACCATGAAGAAAGAAATAAGAAATAATCTCCCTTCTTATTTCTGTGATTCTAAATCAAAACGTTACAATGATCCTCCTACTTATAGCCTATTCTAGTATCTATACATGGTAAGTTTCCTTATGATGAGTGCTGAAATTTCTGAGGGAATATTACAAAAGAATATTACAATATTTATACAATCTTCTAATTTCCTAATTCTCTGGTATTTCTACACCTTATTAAGAAAAAAATATGTTTTCCTACACTCCCTCTCAAGCTAGTAAATGGATGTTATCCGTTCCAAGCTTGCTAATCATCTTTTGAAATCTCACATTAGTTAGTCCCTCGGTCAACACATCCACAAGTTGTCCTTCAGTAGAGATGAAAAGAGTGCAAATCAAACCACTACCTAGTTTTTCCTTCATGAAGTGCCTGTCAACTTCCACATATTTGGTGCGATCATATTATACAAGATTGTATGCTATGTCGACGACGAACTTCTTGTTGCAGTTAAGTCTCATTGGTATCTCCCATTATATCATTAAATCTCCTAGAATAATCTTGAGCCACAATAATTTGCAAATCCCTAGAGCCATTACTCTAAATTCTGCCTTTGTACTAGACTTTGCTACAACACTATGTTTCTTATTCTTCGGGTCACAAGAAAGGTACAATAACCTGATGTTAATCTTTGTTCAACCGGAGACCCTGCATAACCTACATCTATGTAGGTTTCAAAAGTCAATTTTTGCTCTTTCTTCAACAAAATTCCTTTTCCTAGAGTTCCCTTCAAGTACTGCAATATTCTGTTTACAACAAGATGTACGACCGTGGGAGTGTGCATAAATTGACTTACAACGTTAACCGCATAGGCAATGTTAGGTCTAGTATGTGACAAATAGATTAGTCTTCCTACCAATCTTTGATAAGCAATTTTCTCGATTGTGGCATCCTCAAGAGCTTCTCTGAGTTTGTGATTAAATTCTACAGAAGTCTCAGCAGGTTTGCACCCCAACTTTCTTGTTTCCTTAAGCAAATCCATCACATATTTTTGGTGTGAATTAAAGATTCCAAGCCGTGGTGAGCAACTTCAATACCAAGAAAGTGTTTCAACCTACCAAGCTCTTTTATTTTAATCTCTTCGATCAAACACCCTCTTAAGACTTCTCTTTCTTCCATATCATTTCCACTTACTTCAATATCATCCACACATTACCAACAAGGCAATTACTTCCCCTGACAAACGAATGCTTAACAAACAAAGTATAGTCTTCTTGGCTTTTGTTTATATCCCATTGCAAACATAACTTTTACCGAATTGCCCAAGCCAAGCCCGAGGTGACTATTTTAGACCATATAGAGCCTTCTTCAATTTGCACACCTTCTTTCCTTCTAGATGTGAACCAAAGCCAAGAGGAATTTCCATTAAGATTTCTTCATCAAGGTCGTTCTTGACATCAAATTGCTACAAATCCCGCCTAAGATTGGCAACCAAAGATTATAGTATTCTCACAATATTCATTTTTGCAACTGGGGCAAAGGTTTCCAACCAATCAACTCCATAAGTTTGAACATATCCCTTGGCTACCAACCTAGCCTTACGCTCTCAAGAGACCCATATGCCCTATACTTGATAATAGAAACCCATTTACACCTTAATAGACTCTTTCCCTTGGGTGATTCCACTAATTCTCAAGTTCTATTCTTCTCCAGGACTTCCATTTTGACTATCATAATATCTCTCCATTCCTTATGACCTAAGGCCTCAAGTACAATATTGGGGATGGTTATGGTGTTTAAGTGTGCAAGAAAGGTTTTGTGACTCTGTGATAGTTTCTCATATGACACAGTGAGACAATGGATATAGAAGGTATTGGGTGCATTCTTTCCGAAGGGAAACAAAGAGAATATTGTCATTGGCATCATGGGTGTCACAAATAGTTTCTTAAGGAAGTGCAGATAGAGTAGTCACCTCAGGGGCTAGCTCAAAATCTTGGATTTGCGTAGGTTGAATGACGGGTATCGTCTTCCTTGAATAAGTTAGCAATGGGCGAGTAGAACTTTAAACCTTCTTATCTTTCCCCAAACTTTCTGACTTAGAAGCACAAGATGGCTCAAGTTCAAAAGAAACAAGGACAAAGACAGAGTTTGGAGTACTAGAATTTTGAGGGATTGTAGGAGGAGCATAATGAATAGGAGAAGAAAAAAAGTGAGAATCAAGTTCTAGTAAAAATAACTTCCTGTCCTTATCTTCCACAAATGTTGGCTCCCCCGAAAGATAAGCAGTGTAAAATAGCTTTCTCTTTCAACAAATGTTACATCAGATGACAGAGAATTTCTAGTTAGAGGATGATAACACCTGTATATTTTTTGAGTGGATGAATATCCTACAAAAACACACTTAAGTGCCTATGGATCTAACTTTCCCCTGTTATGAGAGTGGATATGGACAAAGGATACAACCAAAAATTTTTGGAACAAGATTATTTGTGGTGTTGAAGTTGGGAAAATGTTCAGACAGAATTTGCATGGGACTTTTGAAACCAAGGACTTGATAGGGCATGCTCTTTATCAGATGAGCAGCAGTTAGAACACCTTCCCCCAATAGTTTTTAGGAATGTGTTTCTGAAATAAGAAGGCTTGGGTAGTGGCTAACCATAGGCCATTTTTTCTTTCTGCCACCCCATTTTATTGGGGGCTGTGTGTTGATATAGGATGGCTCATAGATTATTCCCTCTTTCTGGAAAAAAAGATAATAGGAATTAATTGAAGAATTCCTTAGCATTGTCAGATCTAAATTTTTTAATCCCAACCCCAAATTGATTTTTTACCATATTGTGTAAGGTAGGAAACACTAAACTCACATCTAACTTATTCTTTAGAAGGAAAATCCATGACCCACAAGTACAATCATCAATGAATGAAATAAGCGAACAAGCCCATGATATATTAGGAACAGTATAAGGGCCCCAAATATCACTATGGATGAAGGAAAAGGAACAAATGTTATCTTATTTCTTCTAGGAAAAGAAGCAAGTTCGCCCTTTGCAAGTTCACAAACATCACAATGAAGAAATTTCTCATCAATCCCTTTAAATAACAAAGGGAAAATAACTTTAAGAATGCCAAATGAAGGATGTGGTAGACGAAGATGATAAAGCCAAATCTTGTCTTTATTTGAGAGTGAAAACTCATAAAGCAATGACAAAGATAAATTATTCTTAGTTCTATTTTGCCCACTTGATTCTTCAAGGTAGGAAAGTCCATCTTCCTCCCTAGCACTTCCAATCATCTTCCCCGTTACTTAGTCCTGAAATACACAATGTGAGGGAACGAAAGTCACACTACAATTCAAATCTTTTGTGAGCCTATGTATGGATAAGAGGTTAGTGGACAAATTTTGAAATATGAAAAACACTGTCAAGTTTCAAGGTATTGTTTATCAGAACACTTCCTTGGCCAGCAACTGTTATTAACATACCATTAGCTTTAGCTATTTTCTTATTGCTAGGACATGGATTCTAAGAGGTGAATTTGTGTAACGAACAGGTCATATGGTATGTGGCCCCTGAATCAATGACACAGGACACTGAAAATGAAGTTATGATTGAGACACTAAGGACACAAGGGGAAGGATAGAATAAGCACCTTAGTAGTAAGCTTTTCCAAGGACACCAACAAATTCATCAGCTTCTCCATCTCACTTTTATTGAATTCAACTTTGCTCTCCATTCTCATTGGTCCAATTTTTGTTGGACAATTGAGGCTTTTGATGAAGTTTCTAGCAGCACTTCTCTTGTGTGGCAAGGCTTTTTACAGTATGTACACCATAAGGCATCCTTGTTTGTACTCTTAGACAGGTTCGGCTCCTCATTCATGCTCATAGTTGGCTGATCAGGGCCAAGGATTTTTAAACCCAACCCCTTTTTAGACCATGGCTGATGCCTCTACAGCCTGTGGTTCCACCATAACACCTCTACGTCCTCCTCCTGCTCGAATTATCACAATAATCTCATTTAATGAGGGTAAACCGTCTTTGCCAAGAACCTATACTCTTACCTAATCAAACTTCATATTCGGACCTGCAGGAAAATCATAAATCATGTCCTCAACAAGCCTTTTCACGACGACTGCATCATCACTGCATTTCAATTCAATGCATTGAGAATGATCCATATCTTGCCAGTGAGTCTTCAAGAGATTGGCATATTCCGTGAGAGTACGTTCTTCCAGATTGGTGGCTGAAATCTTGATCTTGATCTCATAAATCTGAGCAACATCACGAACCTTGAAATAAGTTTGTCAAACAGCATCCCATATCTCCTTCGCCATGGTTAGGAATAACATATACCGCTGTGCTCAGGTAACATTGAGTTCCATAGCCAAGACATCACCATAGTCAGCTTCATCCATAGCATCAAATCCGGGATCACCTGCTTTAGGTCCCATACCAAGCAAATGACTCAATTTGCCTTTCCCTTTCAAGAACGCTTAGACTACCTGCGACCACTTCGGGTAATTCTTTTTATTCTATCTATATGCTACTGGCAAGTTCTGCAAGTCTCCTAAAGGTGGAGCAGAATTCGCTTCAACAATCTGCGTTTCAAAGGTGTTGGTGTTATCTACTATTTCTGCCATGGCTGTTGGAGATTAGAGATGATGAGAAGATCAAGAAAGAGATTTGTTTGGGTAAAGGAAACAACAATTAAGGCTGTAAATGGAGAAAGAATACTTGGCAAAGAAGTCCAAGCAATCGAAAAAAATGGGTAATTGCCTGAGAGCTCAAGGCTCTGATACCATGCAAAGAATTGGAGAAAAAATTATTCTCATTCCATTAAAAAATACTTTGTACGATACCTAACTTTATACACTTAGAGAGAAACTCAAATAGGAAACTCTCTGTCTCTCTCTCTCTCTCTCTCTCACACACACACACACACACAAAGGACTGATTCCTAGCGAAGATCTCCAATTTACTTCAAGAGAAGGAACTGTGTCCTGAGAGGTTTAAGGGGGCTGAAAGGAGAAGAAACAACTCAGTAGAGACAGAGAGGAGGAGCAATTTTAGATAGATTGGATATTTTTGGTGCAATGTCATCGGATACGCCACCATTTAAGGCACAAAGTTTGAGATCAAGTTGGTCTTCGTTCAACCCAAGCAATGGATATGAATCTCCATCACTCAACTCTGTTGTCCTATCGAATGGGGATGATTATGACAGTGATGGTTCCAATTTTACTCCACCTACACTAACAACCCTGTCCAGGGCTATTCTGCCCAAACTTGCCAATGCTATACCCTTGATTGATAAATTTCAAGTGAAGGGGTTTCTAATGGCAATGCAAAAACAGATACAATCTACTGGAAAACGTGGCTTTTTTCCTAAAAGATCGGTGGGCCCCCAAGTGAGGGAGAAATTCACATTTGAGGATATGTTATGCTTCCAAAAGGATCCAATCCCAACAGCAATCCTATAGATAAACAGTGATCTGGTAAAGTCAAACTGTTCCAGATCATTTTGAAAGTAAATGGATATTGATTCATCTGATCGCGAAATTCCAAGGAGCTTAGAGGAACGTATTGAACTTGTTGGGAAACCATATAAGCAGGCTTTTAAGCATTCTGAGCTTTGAGACGAACTCTTTGCACAATTTTAAAGCGGACAAGGAATAATCCTGATAGGCAATGCTTAATGGGAGCTAATGTATTTATCTGCATCCTGCATGCCTCCTAGCAAGGATTTGGTGGATATTTATCAGACTATGTTCATAATGTAGCACACGGAGGGAATACCAACCCAGATATCCAAGTCCTTGCGTTGAAGCATTCTGTAAAGGCAGGAACTAAGCATACAATACCTGGCCATGAGGAGACTAAAGCTCTTTTGATTGGGAAAAGCTGAAAAGCTGACAACCATAGTGTTTCTCTTGGATGAAACTTTTGAAGAAACTACATATGGCATGGAAACAACTGTAGCTGATGCTGTTGAGGGGCTTGTAAGGATTATTAAATTGTCAGCATATTCTAGCTTCAGCCTGTTCGAGTGCCGGAAGGTTGTTGCCGGTTCTAAATCATCCGATCAAGGTAAGTATATCGGTTTGGACGATAACAAATACATTGGAGATCTGCTAGCTGAATTTAAGGCTGCAAAGTACCAATGCGAGGGAGAAATTCTGCACCGCAAATTGACATTAAAAAAAGGTTATTAGGAAATCTGATGAAGCAATAGGAGACTCAATGTTCGTACAGTTATGTTCAAAACATGACTATATATTGGGCAATTATCCTGTTGAAGGGGATGATGCTGCACAGCTGTCTGCGCTGCAAATTTTGGTTGAAATTGGATTTGTTGTTGGCCCTGAATCATGCACTGACTGGACTTCACTTCTGGAGCGATCTCTACCAAGACAGATTGCCCTAACCCAGGCAAAGAGGGAATGGGAGTTGGACATTCTCCTCTGGTATCGTTCAATGGAAAATCTAACAAAGGATGATGCAAGACTGAAATTTCTGCGGATCTTGAGGACACTTCCCTATGGGAATTTGATGTTCTTTAGCATCCAGAAGATTGATGATCTCATTGGGCTTCTTCCTGGGAGAATTATTTTGCGGATTAACAAATGTGGGGTTCATTTTTTTCATCCAAACCCAAAAGAATATCTACATTCTGCTGAGTTAAGAGAGACCATGCAATTTGGTAGTAGCAATGCCGCTGTATTTTTCAAATGAGAGTTGCTGGTGTCGTGCACGTCTTGCAGTTTGAAACTAAACAGGGAGAGGAAATATGTGTCGCCCTTCAAACTCATATAAATGATTTCATGTTACGACACTACTCTAAAGCAAGGTCTGCTGTTAGTGGATCAACAAATGGAGACGTCTAATAATTTTAGGGGTCCCAATGTGGATGTTCATGAGAAACAAGTCCAAGATTTGTCCAAAGCTCTTGAAGAATCACAAAAGAATGCTAATCATTTACTAGGAGAATTTAATGAAAAACAAAAGCAAGAAGCAAGACAAGAAGAAGAACTCGAAAGGCTGAAAGAGTTTTTGCAATCCCAGAAGCAAAACTTAGTGGAAGTAACCTACGATTGTGACAAACTCACATCTTTGTGCATCAGAAAGATTCAGCACTTCAGGCTGCATTGTTGGATAATCATGGTATGGAAGCGAGATTGGCAGAGCTTAGCAATCCAGGATTGGAAAGTGAGGCCAAAATGGCACTAGTTGAGACAAATAACCAGGAGTTTTTCTTTTTTTTTTTTTTTTTTTGGGGGGGGGGGGGGGGCGGTTCTTTGCCCAACAAAAACAAAAGCTACATAGCTGGTCTTTAATGAAGATACCAAGGAGCGGCTCAGCTCTATATTAGAATTCCAGCTAGATACACTTCCAGTTAAATACTTGAGAGTTCCACTCATTTCCTCAAAACTCAAAGAAATTGATTGTAAAGGACTTGTTGATAAGACGCGAAGGAGGATAAAAAGCTGGGCCAACAAATCCCTGTCATATGCTGGCAGAGTTACAATCATCAAGTCCATCTTATTCAGCATCCAGATATTTTGGAGCCTTCATTTCATTCTTCCCAAGAGTATATGTAAAACCATTGAGCAAATACCAAGAAACTTCCTATGGTCTGGACCTGAGCTCAAAAAAGCCTATTAGCAGGTAGCATGGGAAGATATCTGTAAGCCACAAAACACAGGAGGACTTGGGATAAGGAGAATTGTAAACTAAAACAAAGCAGCTATGCTAAGACATTTGTGGGCTACATGTATTAATAAAGATTCATTGTTGCTGAAATGGTGTTCAACTTACCTCTGAAAGGATAAAAATTTCTAGAGTGCCAGTATACCAAAGGAATGTTCTTGGAGCTGGAGGAAAATTCTTAAACTCCGATAAGAGGCTATTATCATTTCTAGATAGAAGATTGGAAATGGACTTAGCACCTCACTTTGGTATAGTAACTAGAATCCACTAAGGCCACTCATCCCCAAGTTTGATCCAAGAGTAGCTTACAAGGCAGGGATACCTACACAAGCAACAGTCTTAGCAATCATCCGAGAAGACTCATACGCCTAGCCTTATCCTGCAACTTGGGAACTTAAGGAAATAATCAACAGGCATCCTCCAAACTATCACCCCTCTTCTTAAAGATAGAATATAATCACGTGGACTGCCTCCTCTTCCACATCTTACACTGCTTCAAACACTTGGAATAGCATTAGAGCCCAACATCCGAAAGTGCCTTGGCATAAGCTAGCATGGATTTCTAAAATATTCCCAAGCATAGTTTTATACTGTGGCTTGCTTTGAGAGGCAAACTAATTACCAAGGATAAGCTTTGCAAATGGGGCATGATAAAGGACCCTACATGTAAACTCTGTAATGAGGCTAATGAAGATCTCAACCATCTATTTTTCAGATACAAATACTCTGATGAGCTGAGAAACAAAGTCTATGAACTCTGCCAACTGAGAAAATAGCATCTTAATTGGATGGATGAAGTGAACTGGTTCATTGGCAAAGTTACTGGGAAATCTTTTGTGAGCATTATTAGAAAGACAGCATTTGCTGCTACGGTCTATCACCTATGGTTGGAGAGAAACAGAAGAATCTTCCTAGGTATAGCTGCTCCAACTGCGCAATAACTGAAGCTTACAAAGGAGGAGATTAGAAGGAAGGCATCCCAACACACTACTGTAAATAAAACTGATACAAACATAGATACGTATAATAGTTGGAATTTACCAAGAATTGAACAAAAAGGTGACCAATAGACTCACCATCTAATGTACATAAGATCATGAGCATTGAACAAAAAGATCACTAATAGATTCACCATCTTTCTTGCATAAACAACACTTGTTAACCACTATTCTCATTCTCACTGCAGGTAATCAATTGTGAGTATTTTATCATGAATCAAGCACCAAACAAATAAAGGTATCATTGGAGAAGCCCTTCTACACCAAATATTATTCCAAATGAAATCATCCTCTCTTGTCCCAATCAAATTCACATAATATGACTTGACTTCAAAAATCCCCGTTTTGAAACTTTCCAATGAATACCATCATCACCATCGGCAATGTACAGCAAAGGAAGAAGATTCTCAAAATTGTCCATCTCCCAATCATGAAGATCTTTGCATTAATTAACATTTTGAAATGATGTTCCACAATCTCCTATAATCAGGCTAAGAATGGTTCCAAAAACTAACTTGCTACCCTTGTCCAATTTCTGAAGGTAAAAGCTCCTTCAACTCATTCCATCAATTGCATATACCCTTTCACGGTTCCATATACTCATTCCACACGATAATACCTCCACCAACTGAAATTAGGCCACTAGTTTGAAACCCCTTGGCAATAACTAGCTCCTAATTCTAATGGGGTGGGTCAAGAGCTCTAGGGGATTGGTTCCACCAAAGGAAAGGATACCCAGCTATGAGAGTGGTGGTTTTTTGGGAAAAAGAACTTAAATAACTTTGTTTTCTGAAGGAGTCATCATTTTCTATTTTATGAGTGATTATTACACCAAGAATTGACAAGTTGTGAGTTCTCTAGCTCATTGTGTTGCTCATCCCTCCGATAAAGACCAAACTCTTAGCCTTCACAGCAGCCAATGGGTATTCCTAGTATTAGGGTTACCAACTATGGTAAACCTTGTCCCTCAAATATATATATATATATATATACACACACACTCCATATACTTGAATCATATGCCCTCCACCCCCCACCAAAAAAAAAATTATTATAGTAGGCCAATTACCCCAAGAAACCCCATATCTAAAAGGTTCTATCTTCCTCGATAACTTATCCTCTTCACATGCGAATGTACAAAACCAATTTTCCCAAAAGAGCTTCATTAAACCATTTAGGTCACCAAATACCTACCCCATCCTGGGAAAACACTATCCCAATCCACTAGATGATGCTTAAATTCATCCCCCACATAATCTGAAATACCCTCCATCTAACACTTGCAACAATAACTAGTTTGTGAAATAGTGCATATAATCAAATTTTTTTTCCAAGACGTCAAAAGTGGGCAACATAAAATAGTGTCTATCAACATATACAGAGCACAAATAAATTGTATATAACACAAAAAATATGTATAACATGAGAAAACAAAAGTATATAACAGGTAAATAACACACCTCCAGGGCTAATGCAGGAAAAGAATGCAACTGCTTCAACAGTTCAACAAGAGCATGTCCATCGGAGTAACTTTCTAACAAAGAAGCGCCCTTCTCTTCCAAGATTCTCGCAATCTCATCACCATCATCGACCTTCTGGACCAATTCCTCTCTAAGCTGCAAGACTTTAGCGCGGAGATCTTCTCTGGCTCTGTCGTCGACACAACTCCATTTGTCGGCGAACAACCTCATAATGCTCGAGTAGACGCTTGGGCAAGGAGCGGTAGGGGTGCAAAGTTTTCGGATGAAACTTTGCTTGGGGATTCTAGTGAGCTCGGGTAAAAGGTTCATTAGGGCTTTGGGCTTTGCATAGCATCGGTGGAGGAAAAACTCTGCTTGCGCTGCGTCTGAGATCCTCCGGACTCGCTTCATTATTCTCTTGCAATAGCTCCACCGTACATCGTACTAGGGTTTGAAGATTTGTGACTGTACCAAGGCTGGCAGCTGAAGAATGACAACGAGATGAGAGAGAGAGAGAGAGAGAGAGATGGATGAGACCACTCCGTTGCCAAGAAGGGCTTCAAAAGTAATCTACGTCGTTTACCCCCTTGTTGCAGTTTTTGACTAATTATCGACAATAAACTTTGCACCCAGGGCAACCCAACCAACTTAGGGTGTATTTAACGCATTAAAAATCTGTTAAAAACCTTAGAAAGTATTATTTTTTATATTATTATACGAATGAATTTATAAATTATTTTAAATTAATTTATTTTTTGTTACATTAAACACTCTCTTAATAACAAAGGTAGCATTTGGAGTGGTGAAAACAAAAAAAAATGATAAATTGAGATAAAACGTGATTCTTGGTTAATTTTAGCATTTAATATTTTCTTTTTAAATTATGTTTTTTGAAGATGAATAGTAACAAACCGTTAGAACGGTTTTTCAGTACTCAATGTTCTATATAATAATTTTACTCTCTCAACAGTGGTAAACCATTAAAATAGTTTTTTAAATTCATTCTAACGGATTCAAAAAGTCTATTTGGAGATGCATAACGCCAAAACCGTTAGAACAGTTTTTTCAAATTTATTTTAACGGATTTAAAAAACTCGTATAAACTAGTAATAATGGTACTCATTTAAAAACTTTCGACTCGAAGAATATAATTATCAAAAAAATTTACTCACACGGTTAACCTCCTTCCAGATTTTTTTTATTGAAATATTAAAATTTTTTAAAATTAGCAAAGGCGGGAAAATGTAAATTTATAATAGAGAGTTTTAATGATTTATAGAGATTGTTGGGGATTTATATTATTTTTTTTTTTTTTTTTTTGTTGGCACTTCAAACAAACCCAAAAATTACAAAAATACTTCCAAACTCTTTGGGTTTCACTTTTACGTATAAATTTCACATAATATTAAAACATCAAAAAAGATAATTTAATAATATAATTTAAATTTGTATACCAAAAATTTTTTTATTAAAAAATACAGCTAATTTAATTTATCAAAATAATATTAATTTCTAAAAAGATAATTTAATAATATAATTTAAATTTCTATAGTAAAAAATATTTTTTAGCTTAATTTATCAAAATATTCTTAATTTTTACAATAAAAAGGTGACTCACATACTCACAATAAAAAAAAAAGTGACTCATATGTCATAAGTAACATTTTTCAAAAAATTTGAGTAGCAATTGTTGTTCACTTGAAAAAATAAAATAAAATAAAATAAAATAAATAATAATGTAATAAATTACTTTTTTAACTTCTATTATTTTACAAATTTAATTATAATTTAAGGTATTATTTTATTATAAATTATTTTATTAAAAAATATTTTTATCCCTTGAATTAAATGTACATTTCAATATATTTACCTAAGTTGGATTCTTCATAAATTATTATCCTGTAAATTAATTCATTATTTTTTAATCTATATTATTTCATGTTAATTATAATTCCTAAGTAAATAAAGATTAAATAAGATAAAAATACAAAAGATATAATTAAAATAATAATAATTTTTTTACCACGTGAAATAATTAATTAATTAATTGTATTTTTATTTATTAATAAATTAAAAATATTTTATATAATCAGGTTGATATAACTTTTTTTAAAACAATTATTAATATAAAGTTCAATTAAAGATCAAAATAACACATGATAGAAAAAAAATCCGTGCAATGCATGGAGCTAATCACTAATTAAAAAAAAATACAACTAAGTTAACTCACCATAATAGTCTTAATTTTTATAATAAAAATATAGCACATGTGTCATAAGTAATATTTTTTGAAAATTTAGTAAGTATTGCTCGTCTGTTTAGTAAAAAATATAAAAAGATAACTTATAATAAAAAATAAAATTGTATTCGTAAATTATTTTTTATTTTTTTCAACTGGGCGAACAATTGCTACTCAAATTTTTAAAAAATATTACTTATGACACATGGGTTATTTTTTTATTGTAAAAATTAAGAATATTTTGATAAATTAACTTGGCTATATTTTTAATAAAAAAGAATTTTTAATATACAAATTTAAATTATATTATTAAATTAGTTATTTAGATGTTTTGTTATTATGTAAAATTTATGTGCAAAAGTGAAACCAAAGTGTTTGAGAGCATTTTTTTAATTTTTGTCATTAGCTTCAACCAAGTTCAAAAAATTTTAAAAACATTCAAATGTTCCAAATTTTTCATATTCTAAAAAATTCCAACGTTTTCAAAAAATTTATCAAAATCTATTGGAACAAACTATTATAATACGTTCTAACGGATTCTGGCAAATTTCAAAAAAAGTTGAACTGACATTTATACCAAAAAGTTCTTTAAAACTCCAAAAGTTTTCAAAGTTCTCTACTAAAATTTTGTCATGTGTCACTTTATATAATTTTTAACAATTTTATATTAAATCAAATACAAACGTTCAATCATTATTTTAAAATAACTTTTTACATTCTAAATTTCAAAAAATTTTACTTTTGTTAACTTTTAAGTTTTTTTTTTAACGCTCCAAACGGCCTCTAAGTTGGGTCAGCCTGAGTTCAAAGTTTATTGCTGAGATTTCTGTTAGAACTGCAACACGGGGCTGATGTGGTTTCGGATTGAGGGGCTTCGCTGCATACACTAACTTGTTGTCAAGCATAAAATATGGAGTGTTTGTTGAGATTTGTATAAAAACTGGGGCTGATGTTGTTTTGGATTGAGGGGCTTCGCTGCGTGCACTGGCTTGTTGTCAAGCATAAAATATGGAGTTAAATCTTCTAAACTGAAATTCGATATCTCCTGTTATAAACTTGAGATAAATAAAAATAAAAACTAAAAATAAATAAAGATATAATAAAATTTTAATTATTTTTTAAAAATTATTGAAATTTATATTATTTTTAAAAAATATTTAAATTTTGTATTAACTAAAATTTTGATTATTTATTTATTTTTAATTATTATCTTTATTTATTTTTAGTTTTATTTTTGTTTGTATTTAGTTGTTATCTTTATTTATATTTAGTGGTTAATCTTAATCTACAAAAATTGTTTATCTCAATCATAATTTTAAAAAATAATAAAAAATTTAAATTAATATAAATTTAAATATTTAAAAAAAAAGAAATAACTAAAAATTTTAGTAAAAATATAGCAACTAAAGATAAATAACAATAACAACTACTAGGGATGTCAACAAAACAATTACAAGAAAATACTCGACCCAACCAAACTCGTTGGAAAATATCCTAATATGATTGAGATGGGTTTACAATTGAAATTGAATATCAATGCATGTGTAAGTTTGGAACGAGTTTGAGATTTGATACCGGACACATGTTCATATTTATAGGTGTAATGACCAAGAATTTTAGTTCTTGTTTGAGTTTTTTTACGTATTTAATTTAGTAGTAAAAAAATTATTGATTTAAAATTTTTGAGGTATTAATTAAATGTCAGTTTTATTATGGATGGACG
Organism: Vitellaria paradoxa; assembly: GCA_019916065.1. Taxonomy (NCBI): domain Eukaryota; kingdom Viridiplantae; phylum Streptophyta; class Magnoliopsida; order Ericales; family Sapotaceae; genus Vitellaria; species Vitellaria paradoxa. The sequence continues at coordinate 15,243,601 of CM034243.1, read as the reverse complement.
GGTTGTGTGGCATTTTTTTGGTATTAGAATATTTTCATGAATTATAAATTTTGACTTAATTTTAATTATTAAGATAAGTTATTAATTAAAGAAAATATTAATTATTCTTAAACTCAAATTAAGACTGTTGTTAGACATATATATGTATATATCACATTGAATGGTCATTAAATAATGAGAATAAACGGCGATTAATTTGGATTTTGAGTGCAAGTTGAAAACCTAAAATATTCTATTCCATTTGAATGACAAATAGCTAAATTCCATATGGATTCTTAAAGCAACAGTCTGATACTTGTATATATAACGTATAGGGGTTTTTGGAGGCCGGTCACTATTTATGAACTTATAAAGATTTAAGTCATACCCAAAAATCTTATTTGTGAATAAGTCACACTTGCAACAAAAAGACCAAAAAGGATATCACGCATTTTTCACTACATTTCAAAACTGCCAGTTTTATCCGAAAATAGTGCACACTTTACTCATAACTTCCGTGACTTTCCATCTTCTTTATAAAGCAAGTAAAACTGATTTTTGGAAATAAAATCAAAACTGTTTGAGAAAAACCTAATTCCGCGACTTTCCATCTTCTTTACAAAATAAGCAAAACTGATTTTTGGAAACAAAATCAAAACTATTAAGGAAAACAGTACCACATAATAAAACAATACCGCATAAAAAATAATACCACATAATAAAACATTATCGCATAAAAACAGTACCGCATAAAAACAGTACCACATAATAAAACAGTACCACATAATAAAACAGTACCGTATAAAAAAACAGTACCTCATTAAAACAGCACCATTCATTGCATGATATAGTCATGCGGTACTGTTTTTGAACGAGCATGCATCCTAAAAAAAGCAGTACCGCAGACATGTGGTACTCTCACACATGCGGTACTGTCGGTTATTCGTTTGATATGTGAACTATTTTTGTGTTTACATGTGATGTTTGCATGATAGAGTCATGCGGTACTGTTTTTGAACGAGCATGCATCCTAAAAAAAACAGTACCGCAGACATGTGGTACTGTCACACATGCGGTACTGTCGGTCATTCGTTTGATATGTGAACTATTTTTGTGTTTACATGTGATATTTGCATGATAGAGTCGTGCGGTACTGTTTTTGAACGAGCATGCATCCTAAAAAAAACAGTACCGCAGACATGTGGTACTGTCACACATGCGGTACTGTCGGTTATTCGTTTGATATGTGAACTATTTTTGTGTTTACATGTGATGTTTGCATGATAGAGTCGTGCGGTACTGTTTTTGAACGAGCATGCATCCTAAAAAAAACAGTACCGCAGACATGTGGTACTGTCACACATGCAGTACTGTCGGTCATTCGTTTGATATGTGAACTATTTTTGTGTTTACATGTGATGTTTGCATGATAGAGTCGTGCGGTACTGTTTTTGAACGAGCATGCATCCTAAAAAAAACAGTACCGCAGACATGTGGTACTGTCACACATGCGGTACTGTCAGTTATTCGTTTGATATGTGAATTATTTTTGTGTTTACATGTGATGTTTGCATGATAGAGTCGTGCGGTACTGTTTTTGAACGAGCATGCATCCTAAAAAAAACAGTACCGCAGACATGTGGTACTGTCACACATGCGGTACTGTCGGTCATTCGTTTGATATGTGAACTATTTTTGTGTTTACATGTGATGTTTGCATGATAGAGTCGTGCGGTACTGTTTTTGAACGAGCATGCATCCTAAAAAAAATAGTACCGCAGACATGTGGTACTGTCACACATACGGTACTGTCGGTTATTCGTTTGATATGTGAACTATTTTTGTGTTTACATGTGATGTTTGCATGATAGAGTCATGCGGTACTGTTTTTGAACGAGCTTGCATCCTGAAAAAAACAGTACCGCAGACACATGCGGTACTGTCACACATGCGGTACTGTCCGTCATTCGTTTGATATGTGAACTATTTTTGTGTTTACATGTGATATTTGCATGATAGAGTCGTGCGGTACTGTTTTTGAACGAGCATGCATCCTAAAAAAAACAGTACCGCAGACATGTGATACTGTCATACATGCGGTACTGTCAATTATTCGTTTGATATGTGAACTATTTTTTGTATTTACATATGATGTTTGTATGATAGAGTCATGCGGTACTGTTTTTGAACGCGGTACTATTTTTGAACGAGCATGCATCCTAAAAAAAACAGTACCGCAGTCATGTGTTTAAATACGTAATCCAAATCTGTATATATTCATTCGATCGACGTTAATCTCATAGCACAAACTCGCGTAATCCGTGTGTATTTTTCGTATATAATCCTTTAACAGATTTTTATCTCACTATATGTTCACGCAATTGATAAGGAATGAAACAAAAACGAAAAACGTGATTTTCGGTTCCATAATTTTTGGCAACTCCATCTCAGTTAATTATAGAAAAAGGGCATTTAAGTCATATTATAAATTATATTCAAAACAAACTCGTGGGACCCACTCAAAAGTATGACTTAAATACAAAACTTTTCACATTAATGTGACTTAAAAGCAATACTTTTTTTTGAGTGTGACTAATAACTTTAAAAGATTACCAAGTATGACTTGGATACAATTTTCCGTAACGTATAATAATAATTGATGACCATTAGAAAACGTGTAAAAAGTGTATTCTTACTTCATTTAAATTCTTCCTGTAACCTAATAATTTATATATATATATATACACACACATATACATGCTGCTATTTCGCAAGTAAAAAAAAAATGTAACTTAAACAGAGTCTTACAGTAGCATCAAGTTCGTTCACATGAAATCTTTTCTGCCCGAGTTCAAATCCTTTCTCTTCTGCAATCAAGAAATTAATTTAATATAAGGGTGAAGTTAAATTAAAATTAAATTTATTATATGTAGTTTAATTTGATAATTTTTTTGTGATTATTGGTTTATTGTTGTATGAGTAATTATATGATTGTGATTGTCTTGTAGATTAAAAAAGTAGGTATAAATTGATTTTGAGGAATTGAAATTAATTTGATACAAAAATTTTAATTTTTAAAATTTGACTTTTATTGTGGAACCTTGAATAAGGAAAAAGAAATATTTTTAAAGAATTATTTGAATTTGAATAAATTAATTAATTATTTATTCATTGATTTTTTATGATTTTGATTTTGGGTTGAAAGAGGTACCGGAATAAATAGTTGGTACTAAAAGTTCTGCTGGTGAAAGATTAGAAACCCGCATAAGGTTGGGTAAAGTGTCCAGTAGACTGGTAACCTACGAAGCAACGTCGAGTTGATATTTTTGGTATCTTGTGGCTAAGGCGTAGGTTGACCAGGTAACGGTATCTAACCCAATAATTAAGATTGTGGTTTTGTTGAAATAATTTAGTTTATTTTTTGCATTCAAAATATTTAAATTAAATACTTTTGGTATGTGATGTATGTTAGCTTGACACGTTAAAGATTTATGCTAAAATATCTATGCATAATTTATTTAATTTTTGTTTTTTTCGAGCATCCGTAGATTTTTATATTGTGCTTAGCCCGTACAATTATAGATGCAAGTGCAGGTATTAAATTGGATGATAGTCGTGATGGAACTGTTAGGGGGAGCGGAAGGTCTGAGTAATGTATTAATTATTTTTTTTAGAAAGAGAAGTGTAAAATTACTTGATTTATTTACTTATTTATTTTTTTGTTTTGCTAGTTGGATTGGTTATGGTATAAGTCTAAGTCTAAGAAATTAGGATAAATTTTTATTTTATATTTAAGTTTGGAGGTTTTTAATAAACATGTTTGACTCTAATTAGTTCGAATTAATGGTTTTGGTGATTTATGATTATTTGTTTACGCTCCTAGATTTGTAAGAAATTCAAGGCTTGACAATAGGGTACCCATTAAATACCTGTTTAATATAATAAAATATAATATAATCTAATATGATATAAAATGTAATATTGATTTGAAAGTTTAATGGGTTCCAAAAGGTGTTCAACTTATCTAAATTTCAAGTAAATTTGAAACCTGATACAAATGATTTATTTGTTATATATATATATATATGTGATCAAATTGTTTGAGATAATTTTCTGATATTCAAGATAACTATCTTAACTTATCTTACTATCTTACCACTTTACAAAAATTAAAAATTACAAAATTATACTTATGTGATGAGTTTCTAAGTAAATATAGTACTGCTTACAAATTGTTGTTATGAATAAAAATTTTTTTTAGTATTTATATAAATTTTGCAACGTAATATAATTAATTTTTTATTTTTTTATTTTGAATCAAGTGTTTAACGAGTTCGTCAAGATAGGCTCCATGTAATCTGACAAATTGTACTTAATCAGGTTTCACAGGTTTGGGGTGGCCTTGGAATAGAATAGTTTAGGATTCCAACTAGAAAAATAAATGAGTCTGGGACAGTAGTGGTAAATAAAAAATAAACAAATTATTAATTTGATGGGTATCTTATCCATTTACATTCTTAACAATTAAAGATAAATAAAAATATAGTACATTTTTAATATTTTTTTAAATTTTCAAATTTATATTAAAGATAAATAGAGGTATAGTATTTTTAATTATATTTATTTTTTAAAAATATTTAAATCTATATTAATTTAAAATTTTGATTATCTATTAAAATTATGATTGATAAAAATAACTTTTTTAGATTAAGATTAACAACTAAATATAAATAAACGTAATAATTAAATACAAAGAAAAATAACAACTAAATATAGGTAAAGATGTAACGACTAAAAAGAAATAAAGATATAATAAATTTTTAATTATTTTTATTTTTAAAATATTAAAATTTACATTAACATAAAATTTTGATTATTTGTTTACCTTTAGTTGTTATTTTTATTTATCTCTAGTTTTTAGGATCCGTTTGGCACATAAAAAAACTCTGAAAATTTCTAAAATTCTCTAACACGTTTTACACTTCTTTTACTTGGTGAAATTTTTATAAATTTATATATGTCTACATATCTCAACAAATTTTATAAATCTCAATAAATTTTTTACAAACCCCAATAACATTTTACAAATCTCAATAATGTTTTTTACAAATTTTAAAAATTTTTAATCACTTTCAATAAATTCTGATATAAAAACATTCTGACAGAATTAAAAAAATCATTTGATCAGTTTCTCCCTCCAAAAAGTTAAGGCAAAAGTAAAAAAGTTTTATCATTCATTTATGAAAAATGTGGTTTGAAGGGTGCACGCCAAACGCCAAAAAATTTCTCAAACCACATTTTCACTATTTTTCATTTTCTTGGCGATGCCAAACAGACCTTTAATTGTTATTTATCTCAGGTTTTTAATAGAAGCTATTGAATTTCACTTAAGAAGATCGAACATTCCATATCTTATACTATCGTTTGGAGTGCCAAGAAACAAAATAAAACAAAATAAATATTCAACAACCTCTATAAATTACTAAAATTCTCTATTACATATTTACATATTCCCACTTTACTAATTTCAAAAAAATTCAATACTTTGCTAAGAAAACAAAAAATTTGAACAAAGGTTAATCGAGGGTATAAATTTTTTTTGATAATCATATTTTTCGAATCGAACACTTTCAAATAAGTACCATTGTCGCTATTTTATACAAAATTTTTTGAATCCATTAGAACAGATTTAGAAAAACCGTTTTAACAGTTTTGGTTCTATGCATTTCTAAAGATATTTTTTGAATTCGTTAAAACATATTTGGAAAATCGTTCTAACAGTTTACCACTATCAAGAGAAAGAGTAAAACTATTATGTAGAACATTGAGTGTTAATTTTTTTAATCCGTTAGAACGAATTTAGAAAATCGTTTTAATAGTTTACTACTATTTATCTCTAGAAAACGCGCTTTGAAAAAAAAATATCAAACACTAAAATTAATCAAAAATTAAGTTTTATCTCAATTTATTTTATTTTTTCTTATTTTTTACCACTCTAAACGATACTTGAATAACAAACCGATGCATTATGCACCAGAGCCCCCTCAATCTGTAGTTTTACCCCTAATTTGGAGGGTCAAGTCGCCCCATTCAGGCCCTTACTTCGGGAAGTGCTGGTGTTCGAGCGTGGTGTTTGATTGGCCCTTCCGTTGTCCGGATATTAAAAATCTTTACCCCTCAAGGGTTTTTGGGAGACGCTGAACTAAAAAAATTTCGGATTCAATTGAGTTGGTTTGGGCTTTCTCCAGATATCATTAGATTTGAGCTGTCGGCCCAATAACTATGTTCCATAATCAGAAAATGAAATTAAAAAATATAAATTTATTAAAGTTGTATTTGGGAGGGAAAAAATAGTTAAAGAAAGAAAGATGAAAGGAAAATAAATTTAAAAATGCAAGAAAAAAAAGAGAAAATATAAAAAATATCAAATTGACACCCTTATTTGAATGGATTTAAAGTTACAAGAAACTAAAAGTATTCATTAATGTATTATTTTTTTAATTTAATTAATTAATTTTTTACATTTTTTATCATAATCTAAATAAGAGAATAATTTTAAGTTTATATCTCATTTTTTTCATGACAAATTGTTGAGTCACATATAACCTAAGTAGATGAGAGAGAATAAAAATCAACAAATATTAAATAAAATAATAAAATGATATAAGAACATAGTTACGAAAAATATTTTATCCTTATTTAAATGGATTAAAAATAATAAAATAAAAGTCATTCGTCAATATATTAATTTTTTTAATTTCCTAACTTTTATTCATTTTTTCTATTTCCCATCATAATTCAAGCATGAGAGTGAATTCTAACGTATCCCCCTCCATTTCTTTTATAAAGAGAGAGATATAGTTGGGAGAGAAAAAAATTGAATAATACAAAATAAAACAAAAATAAAAGAGGAAAAATAATTAAAAAAAATATTTTGGCTTCTCAAAAAAATTAAAACTCTAATAAAAAATGTGTTTGAAGTAAGAATTTGGTGCCAAAAAAATGAAGTGAAAATAAAACCAAAAAGATAGAAAAAAAAAGAAAAAAAAACTTAAGATTCTAAATATATACTCTTATTTAAATGAATTTAATAAATTAAAATAAAAAGTATTAAATATTAAAATTTTAAATTTAATTAATTTAATTTTTTATATTTCATACGTTTATCCTTACATTTGTGTCATCACCTAAACTATAGAAGGATTTTAGATCCTTATCTTTTCTTTTTTCACGATAAATTTTTTATCAAGACACAACCTAAGCAAAAGAAGAAATATTGAATCTCTATCATTTTCTATGATTTTTTTTTTCATTACATAGGCAGAGATATAGAAAGACACAAGTGAAAAAAAACACTTTAGATTCTCAAAATAAAAATCTAAAACTCTAAAGCTCTAAAGAAAAAAAACTTGTTTGAGGTAAGAATTTGGTAAAAAAAAAACAAAAGAAAAAGAAAAAGAAAAAGACAGGAAAAATGACCAAAAAACATAAATATCTTAAATATATACTCTCATTTAAATAAATTTAAAAATTTAAAATAGAAGGCATTAAATATTAAATTTTTTAAGTTAATTAATTTAATTTCTTATATTTCATATTTTTTTCTTTACATTTTATATCATAACTTAATTAACAGAACCGATTTGAAATCTTTACCTTTTTTTTTCTGTGACAAATTTTTGATCCAAACATAGCCTAAACAAAAGAAAAAGTTTTGAATCCCTATACATTTCTTTGTGTGTGTGCGTGCTTGTGTGTGTGTGTGTGTTTTTTTTTTTTTTTTTTAATACATGGAAAGAGATATACAAAGATGTGGGTGAAAAAAAAATATTTGAGCTTCTCATAAAAATTCTAAAACTCTAAAAGAAAAAAAAAGTGTGTTTAAATGTCACACCCCTAACTTAATTGTCCAGAACAAGCAGTATGGGAATACAAAAACTAAAGTAAATGAAGAAAATCCAATCCAAATTCATTTTACATTGGGTTACAATCATCCATATATTCTAAATCATGACTCATTCCCATATAAAATATTATTTGATTACCTCACTATCATTGTACCAATAATATAATTCACTTTAATACCATTTCCAGTGGCCACATCCAAATTCTGTACAGTTAGAACATATATTATGATCATGTTTATATTCTCTTGATGTATTGACATCATAACCGTAAACAACAAACCTATACCTTGGGTCACACAATTTATAGCATTAATAATTAAAATCTCAATTAAGAGGAATAAACATAATTGTCATTCCTCAAAGTTAAGACCGAACTCAGGCCACTCAAGCCTATGTTGCAGACGTATCCCATTTATGGAATCAGGTTATCATAGTTCCTAATTTATATTTCTTATTTCATAATAAAAATCATAGTCAACTAGATAAATCATACATCCCATCAATCAATGTTATAGTCACATATATCAATAGCTCAATATCAAAGAATCCAAATGCAATCTCATGCAAAGGGATGTGATGGAATACAATGTCAATGCATACTCTCTAATCTACATTTACCCCCAACCTTATCCTAGGACGGGTGATGCTTAGCACTGCATGCGGGGTCACCAATAGCACCGTTTACGCTCATGTCAAATGTATATCTCAATATATATATATATATATATATAAACTGAATGGGGAATCGTGTTACACCCATGTTGGTACAAGACTCAGGTGAACCGTGTTATTCTCCCTTTGGTATAGGACTCGGGTGAACCGTGTTACCCCCCTGACCTTTCTACTAGGAAACTGTGTTACGCTCCTAGTCAAGCATCTGTTTAGCTCAAGTAGGAAATAAATATAAATAGTGGTTGAAGAACTGTGTTACATCCCCAATCAACTTTCTAAGAATCCAACACATTGTGGTCTGGACACCCTTACCAGCAAGTCTGGACCACCCTTGGTCCAGACACCCTATTCGGCTGGTCTAAACCATAGAGTCCAATGCCCAGTTCTTGGATTCGTTTTCAATGAATCCTAGTTCCAAATTAATCCCAAATCACCATTTCAAGTTTCAATTTCAACAATAACTCACGTATAAACACTTAGATCCTCGAATCACATGTTACTTCAACATTTAATCAAAGAATAATTCAAATATATGCAAGTTGTCAACATATATATGCATATATTTACACACATTCATATATATATATATATATATCACAAATCTTCTAAAATCTCAACCAAATTAAGCATATAACATGTCAAAATATTCCTAACAACGTCTAGAATATAAATATAAGTCTCACATACCTCGAATCCGAAGACAAAAGAAGAAATAAGAAGGGTTAGGTTTTGGTTCTTGAACTTCAAATGCCCGTATCTTTCATCTCAAGCAAGATCACGAGAAACGGACACCACCACAATGTTCACGATATTGAGTACTACCCCAATTCGCCGATTTTCCTTTCCAGAATCCCATCTTCTCTCTCCTCCCCCTTCTCTCTCTTGTCTCTCTTCTCCTATTTTCTCTTCTTTGCGCAACCCCGCCAAAACCAAAGGAAAAAGCAAGAAAAAAAATAGGAAATGAAAGAAAGAGCAAGGAGCCGGGCCGAGTTGTCTAACCAAATACCAATTCAGATCACACTCGGTCCAAGAAAAATATAATAAATCAACTAAATCTAATAATAATTATCTTATTGGCCTAAAATAACACAATAATAGCTAAAAATAACTTCCGGGTATTACATTGAAGTAAGAATTTGGTGCAGAAAAAGAAAAATGAAGTGAAAATAAAAAGAAAATGAAAGAATAAATGAAAAAAAAAACATAAACATCCTAAATATACACTCTTATCTAAATGAATGTAAATATTTAAGTAAAAGGCATGAAATATTAAAATTTTTAATTTCATTAATTTAATTTTTATATTTCATGCATTTTTCTTTGCAATTTTTATCATGACATACACAAAAAGAAGAAATTTTAAATCCCTATCTTTTCTTTTTTCCACAACAAATTCTTGATCAAGACACAACTTAAACAAAAGAAAAAATTTTGGATCCCTATCCTATTCTCTACTCTTTTTTTTTTTTAACAAGGGGAGAGAGATACAAAGAAGTGAGGGAAAAAATATTTGAGCTTCTTAAAAATAATCTAAAACTCTAAAAGAAAAAAAAGCGTGTTTGAAGTAAGAGTTCGGTGTAAAAAAAAAAAAGAAAAATAATTTAAAATAAAAAAAAAGATAGAAAAAAATGGAAACGAAACATAAAATCCTAAATATATTCTATTATTTGAATTGATTTAAAAATTGAAATAAAAGGCAGTAAATATTATATTTTTAATTTAATTAATTTAATTTTTTATATTTTATACATCTTTCCTTCCATTTTATATCATAACCTAAATAAGAAAAGGAATTTGAAATCTGTACATTTTCTTTTTCCGCAACAATTCTTTTTATTCAAATATTTTGAATTCCTGCATTTATCTCTCTTTTTTTTCTTTTTTCTTTTTTTTTTCTTACATGGAGAGCAAGATGCAATGATGCGACTGAAAAAAATGTTTGAGCTTCTCAAAAAAAAAAAATTTAAAACTCTAAAAATAAAGTGTGTTTGAAGTAAGAATTTGGTGTTAAAAAACAAAAATGAAGTGAAAATAAAAAGAAAAATATAGGAAAATGAAAAAAACATAAAATTTTAAATATATACTCTTATATGAATGGATTTAAAAAATCAAAATAAAAGACATTAAATACTAAATTTTTTAATTGAATTGATTTATATTTTTATGTTTCATACATTTTTTCCTTATGTATTGTATCATATTCTAAACAAGAGAAGAAATTTTAAATTCTCAACTTTTATTTTTTTGGTGATAAATTTTTTTATCCAGACACAACCTAAACAAAAGAAGAAATTTCGATTTCCTATCCATTTTTTTTTTTTTTTTTGACGCAGAGAGAGTGATTCAAAGAATCAAGTGAAAATAAAAATATTTGAGCTTCTCAAAATAAATGTAAAACTTTAAAAGGAAAAGAAAAGTGTGTTTGAAATAAAAATTTGGTGCGGAATAAGAACTAAATGCAAAGTATGGAAAAGGAAGTGAAAATTAAAAAAAAAAAAGATAGAAAAGATGAAGAAAATCTTAAAATCCTAAATATACACTCTTATTTGAATGGATGTTGAAAAAATTAAAATAAAAGGCATAAAATATTATATTTTTAATTTAATCAAATTAATTTTTTATATTTCATCGATTTTTCTTTGCATTTGATATCATAACCTAAACAACAAAAGAATTTTAAATCTTTTTTTTTTTTTTTGCGGAAAATTCTTAATCCAAACATACCAAAAAACAAAAGAAAAAATTTTGAATAATCCCTCCCCCTCTCCCCCCTCTCCCCCATGGAGAGAGAGATACAAAGACCTGTGATTACACTTAAAAAGTGTAATTACAAACACCCTATTCTTATACTTATTATTACATTTGGATAAGTAAACTTGAAGTTTTAGTGTTATCTTGTCATTTACGCTTCCATCTTTCTAATTGCAGGGAAAATGGCAAAGAGATTGAATTTTATAGCCATGGAAACAGCCTAGAGGATGAAGAAAAAGTCATGCTTCAAACCTTGTCTTGGGTGAGCAAAACTGGCCTAAAGACTCTTTATGAAGAAGGAAAAGAAGCAACAAAAAAGATACTTGGGGTTTAGGACCATCCATTCTAATGGTCGGGACCACAGTAAGCTGAACATGAGAAAATACCATTCTGTGGTCCCGACCCCCTCTTTAAACGGTCGGGACCCCCATGTATCCAGAAAACTGAGTTCTGAAGCCCGCCTCTTAGGGTTTCGGGCAACTATATAAAGAACCTAATGCACGGCCGCACAGGAAACTTCTTTTACATTATTTTTCGGAGATACTTAGAGAGATTAGATTAGTTTTAGATTAATTTAGAGAGTATTTTTGTGAGCGTTTTCGATGTTTTTCGTTAATGGATATTGTTGGTGTGGTGTTATTCATCTTCGCTTTCGTAGTTCATCTCTTCTTTTATGCACAAAGTTTGTAAGTTATTTTTGTTTTACTCTTTAATACAATGTTTTGTTTATTTCAATTATTGAATCGCATGATTGAGTGTTATTTTATTGCTTTTGTGATGTTTAAACTAGTTGTAGCATAAAACTCTAGTTCTTGGTTCAACGAATCAAGAATGGGTAGTTCACGAAAGATACTTGGGATGTTCGTAAACCCTTCGCGTGGGTTGTGAGAGCTCATGTGTAAGAATTTACCATATTAAAATCTATTTTAACTTGTTTCGAAAACATTCGAAACCGAAAATCTTTAACCACACTCGTTTGAAGTCACTGGTATGGGTTTTCGAATATAACCGTTTACATACTTTCGAACAAGGTTAAAAATAGGTTTCGAATTCATTTCTAGTTTCGTTTGTTTGAAAAACTTTCGGAAACAAAGGTCTTTAACCATATCCGCTTGAGATCACTAGTATTGACCTTTGATTAAAATATTCTTAACACTTTTCGAATTAAACCCTAATCTAGTTTTGAATAAAAACATCCCAAGGTAAAGTAGTGAACTACTCGGACTTGAAAGTTGGATCAAGAACCTTTTTAGTATTGTGCTTGTTATTTAATTTAATTTATGAGTTGATTTATTCACTTTAGAATTTAGAGTAAATGCTTTGTTGCACTTTAAAATTAAATTGAATTTCTTTAATTAATATTTAATTCAGTTAGAACCTAAAACAAAAGTTTGAGTTGTTGAAAAATTAGTTTAGATTAATTTAGGTTCAGCTACTAACTAAGAGAACAAGTCTAGAGCTTTTAACAAAGCCCTCCCTGTGGATTCGACCTCGGACTCACCGAGTTTTAAAACTACGACTGCCCTCTTGCACTTGAGAGGTATAACCCGAAACACTTTTTAGGGTCGGTCAACCTAAGTGGAAAAAAAAATATGTGAGCTTCTTAAAAAAAAAATCTAAAACTCTTAAAGAAAAAAAAAGTGTCTGAAATTAGAATTTGGTGTAAAAAAAAATGAAGTGAAAAAGAAAAAAGAAAAAGATAGCAAATGAAAAAAATCATAAAATCCTAAATATATATTCTTATCTAAATGGATTTAAAGAATTAAAATAAAAGGAATTAAATATTAAATTTTTTTAATTTAATTAATTTAATTTTTTGTATTCATACATTTTTCTTCCATTATGTATCATAATATAAATAAGAGAAGAAATTCTAAAATCTTATCTTCTCTTGTTTCCGCAACAAATTCTTCACTTGGACGAAGCCCAAACAAAAGAAATAATTTTGAATCGCTATCCCTTTCTTTTTTCTTTGTTTTTTTTTTTCTTTTTACATAGATAGAGATACAAAAATAAGAGTGAAAGAGAAAAAAATTAAATAAATATGAAATATCACAATGAAAAAAGAAAAAAATAATTAATATAATAATATTTGAATTTATCCAAAACGAAACCAAAACTCTAAAAAGAAAAATAAATAAAACAGCAACACTTGACCAAAAAAAATATAAAACAAGGGTAAAATAAAAAATTAGTAAAAATATATACATTGAAAGGGCACTGTGGCTCATTACATGCAAAAAAACACAGCAACACTTGAACCAAAAAAAATTATATATAAAAGAAGAGAAAAATGCTAAAACTATGTACGTTAAAAGTGTACTATTGCTTATAATATAAAATAAAAAAACTAAAACTTCAGAAAAAAAGTAGCAACACTCAGAAGGACAGAAAAATATAAAACAATGGTAAAAATGAAAACAATGGGAAAAATATGTATATTAAAAGTGCATTATATCTTATTATATAGAATAAAAAAATCAAAACTAAAAAAAATAGCGGCAACACTTGAAGGACAATATATATATATATATATATAACAAAGGTAAAAATGAAAAAATTGGTAAAAATATGTGCGTTGAAAGTACATTGCAACTTATTATAAAAAAAAAAAAAACGTAGCAACACTTGAAAGACAAAAAAATGTAAAATAAGGGAAAAATGAAAAAATTGGTAAAATTATGTATGTTGAAAATGCATAGCAGCTTATCATATAAAAAAAAAAAAAGCATTGAAAGACAAAAAAATATAAAATAAAGGCAAAAATAAAAAATTTGGTAAACATATGTACATTAAAATTAAATTGTGACTTATAATATAGAATAGATATATAGAAAATAGAATAGAAATAAAAAAAAATTGTAACTCTAAAAAAGATAGAAATAAAATTAAAAAAAATGCAACACTTAAAAAAATTAAAAAAACACATAGAAGGGTAAAATGGTAATAAATCTTAAAGAAGAAGAAAATCAAAATCGAAAAAAATGGTGCCAAAAAGGCTTTCATCATTACTCTTAAAAAAAAAACCCCAAAAAAAAGAACGACAAAATGGTAATAAACCAAAATTAATAGGGGCATAATTGAAAAAAAATGGCCCAAAAAGGCCGCTGAAACCCAAAACTTATTCTATTATATATAATTTGTTACTCTTAAAAAAGAAAAAAAAAACCAAAAAAAGAGAGAAGGGTAAAATGGTAATAAATCAAAATCAAAGGGCATAATCGGAAACGAATAGCCCAAAAAAATTCGTTGAAGGCTTAAGTGCCTATTTTTATAAACTATGATAAATGCACATCTGTTGCATCATGTGTATGTTTATTTTTTAAGAAAAATATTGTAAACAATAATAAGCAAAGTAAATTAGTGCTAAAAGCAAGTGTTTGACTTTTAAGAAAAATATGCAAGGGAATTAACGCATAACTTGCGGTCTCTACACAGTCAGTTTATATATAAATAATAAAATTCATATATCATATATTTCATATTACATCAGGCAATGTATATTTCATATAACTATTTGTCCTATCATTTTATGAAAATTCTCAAATCCGGCTATATGAAAAAACGAGGAAAAAACTATTCAGAGAAAAATCTTAAAATAATTTTCACTTATAAAATTAAGTTATAAAATTTTATGGCACTCTTTACAACTCCTTACACGAATTCGCTCAAACTCTTTCTTGACTCCTTGGTGCACCTAGATCAAGTAGAAGTACTTTCTGACTTTTCAGAAAGTTCGCCTTGAAATTCTCCAAAACTTATAAGACTCAAAAATGAGTAAAATACGGAAAAAAACTTTAAACTATTTAGAAGATAAATATTCTTTCCTAAAATCTCTATAATATGCTCTCTATCTATCAATTGTATTTTTAATGAGTATAGACACTCATATATAGGCACTGAAGATCTAAACAAAATAGAAAATTATATATTTTTTTTGCATGTAGACTTCTTTAAGTTTCCTTCTTAATTAATTAGGCAACTTAGTAATTTTGAAATTCTTTTATTACAAGTTCATCATCTTTGAAAATTACTTTCCCTCTTTAAATTAGGAAACCTGCTTAATTGCAAATTTAACTCTTTTGTTTGGATTTACCATTAATTTAACTTTACAACTTACTTTTAGCACTAATTAAGATAGCCTAAATTAGTCTATTACAATCAAATTGTTAGCTTTGTAGGGCAGTTAAATTTTAGAAGTTAGGTGAAAGTGAGTTTTTAAAACTACCGTTGATTAAAAAAAAAATATCTATAAAGTTTATTAGGGAAAATAACAGTAAACATACCAAAAGTTTAATAGCAGCGAGCAATAATTTGTGCAACCAAATGATCAGTAGAAAAAGAAAACCAAAATCATGATAATCAGGCAAACAAATCCATTAAAATATTTCAGTTACCTCTAAGTTGCAAAAAAAATAAAAAATAAAAAATAAATAAATAAAATAAAATAAAAATAAAAAAAATCCTCATGATCTCTTGTCAACTGGATGATCAGAAGGAAATAGAACCCAAGTCTATGATGATCAGGGAGATAAATCCATGGGTGAAACCGTAGCCATGATAATCAGGGAAATAAATCTATAGGTGCAGCCGTAACCAAGTTGAGATTTTTTAGTTACCTTAAAGTAGCAAAAAAAGAAACCCATGATCTCTTGTCATCTGCATGATTAGTGGGAAACCTAAATATGAAATAATCGAGATAACAAATCCACAAGTGCAGCGGTGACCAAGTTAAGATTTTTCGGTCACCTTAAAAGTTGAACACAAACCATTTTCTCCGTCAACAGCAGTATTACTCATGCATATTTAGTGAATTGGCACTCCTAACTGCTTGAGGGCAGGAGGGTATCCACAATGACCCAAGCAAAGAGGGGACAAAAAGCCTTGAAAATATTTCAGAGATGATCCATAAGATAGATTAAGTTCAATGTAAAGCTCACATAGAACACAAGACAAGTCACTGCGATGAAGTTATACCTACCCTCACCCTTTCTCTAATTACATTGATGATAGGGAGATGGTAGAAGTCTCAATAAAGCTGTGATAATAAAAGAAAGTTTCACCCATATTGACAATTGAACTTATGCGCCCCAAAAGCACACATTCAAAAAAATTCACAATAATACCAACCAACCAACCAAACCAAGCCTTTTCCCACTAGGTGGAGTCGGTTATATGGATTTGTCGACGCTAATTAGATCTGTTTAGGGGCATGTCCTCCGATAAATCTAGGTAGGTCAGGTCATGTTTAATGGTTTCTTTCCAGCTTCTCTTGGGTCTTCCTCTACCTCTCCTACTCCTGGCAATCTCCATACTTTCACACCTTGTAACAGGTGCCTCTGCTGGATGCCTTCTAACATGGCTAAACCATCTTAATCGGTTTTCTCTCATTTTATCTTCAATCGGTACTATTCCTACTTTGCCCCTAATCTCCTCGTTCCTAATCCTATCTTTCTTTGTAATCCCGTACATCCACTTTAGCATCCTCATCTCCGCAACTGCTATCTTCTGACCATAATTATGCTTTACTGCCCAACACTCTGATCCATATAGCAGCGCTGGTCTAACCGCTACCTTATAATACTTTCCTTTCACCTTGAGGGGGATTTTTCAGTCGCACAAAACCCCCAAAGCACTCCTTCATT
This sequence comes from Vitellaria paradoxa, assembly GCA_019916065.1. Classification (NCBI taxonomy): domain Eukaryota; kingdom Viridiplantae; phylum Streptophyta; class Magnoliopsida; order Ericales; family Sapotaceae; genus Vitellaria; species Vitellaria paradoxa. Next base: position 15,226,647 of record CM034243.1, on the reverse strand, counting down.
TGGTCCACCCAACTTGAATCTTGTGACTTACGTCAGTATCAATCCCTCCATCTTGTTGCACCATAGATCCAAGGTACCTAAATTTATCTTTCTCTACAATCTTTTGTGTGCCTAAACTTACTTCTATACTACCCGTTATTCTATTTTGACTAAACTTACATTCCATATATTTCGTCTTACATCGGCTTAGCCTAAACCCTTTTGTCTCTAACGTATCTCGCCACAATAATAATAATAATAATAATTCACAATAATAATAATAATAATAATAAAAAAGATCTAGCTCTTTTAACTCAAACTTCAGATATCTATCTATGAAATCTACTAATATGGGCAAACTGGACTTCTGGACACCCTCCCATGGCTTTGCCTAGGAGGGGATCGTGATCTGTTCCTGTCACGATCCATATATGCATCCTTATCACGGTCCTTACCATGTACTTTGCATCAACGAAAGGATCATTTACAATTGTAAAATCGATGTCATTCATAAAGGTTGAAATCCGTAGAACAAACCTTCCAATCCGACCAAAACATGCAAGGTTTGAGCATATGAGATCACCAATTTTGTCTAAGATAATTAAAGTAATTTACATGCTCCAGTAAACCAACCATTGATCCCAATCTTCGTCTTCCCGCTGCTTCCCAATCCTAAACAAAGCAAAAATAATAATATGTCAGTAGATATAGCACCTAACTAATTCAAACATGCAAGGTTTGAGTATTATAATGTAAATGTGGAAATTTGGTTTTTACACAGTCTTTTTTATGAGCAACAGTAAGTTGCTTTTTTTTTTTTGTTAGTAACCACTCTCAAAGAAATCTTAATATAACCTAACTCCACCCCACACTTTACAAATGCTCCAATACTTGAATCCCTCCCAAGCAGGTGCAAAAGAAAAAAAAAAATCCCTCTAGTTGCAGTTCAAAACAACATTAGTATGTAGCTTAGTAACAATTCTTGCCACCACTAACCTAATGAATCGCTTGCTTAAAAGAGTATCTTTTACTAGGAGGAACACAATAATTGAAGGATTCCCCAGACGGAGCTTTAGAAGGCAGGACAATCCAACCAACCGGTGATATTAAGGATGAAAAGGCAAGGTGGATGACAAAAGGAGATGATATGAAGAATGATAACAAGGGATGGAATTGCTTATGCATATATTAATAAAAAAGTTGAGCTCTATTTATGAAGATTAGCATCAAGATCCTCCATTCTAATGTTTGCATAATATATTTGTACATATAGAGACTTTTGTTCGAATGAGGGCAAAGGTCTGTACTTTTGTTGTATTTCTTGAATATAAATCTAGCGCAAATAGTTTCCAACCACTGTAGTGTTTTTCTTTTTTTTGATAAGCAACAATAAATTTATATTTTTTAATATTTTAAATTAATCTTTGTATGTTATAAATTATGCATGAGATATTTAACAACTTTTTTTCTTTTTGACAATTTCACTTTTTTAAGACTATTTCTGAATATCAATTTTTGGCTAAAACAATACTGATTAAGATTTTATTTATTTAATTATTTTTATTTAACTCTCTCTCAAATATAATTTTTAATATAATACTTTTATACCATATGCGCAACTTGTCTTTAAAATATAATAATTACCTATCTAACTGTTGGAGTGCGGCTCATTACTCACAAAGAACACATAGGAGGTTGGAGGAATGTGAGGTTTGACCCGCAATGTAGAGGTGTATATTTCAGGAGTATCTTGCTGGCAGGTTCTTTGGGTTCGCTAGCTAAAGCAGTGGCGGTGTAGTTGGAGTAATTAGCTTGCTAGATGATTGCTGGCTTTGTTGGGAAAAACAATGGGTAAGTATCTGTGGTAGAGGACACTCCTTGGGAGTCTCGCCCCAATGAGCGGTGCGGACCAATTTTAAATTAGGCTTTATGAAAGCCTGTTTTGGCTAGTTATACTATACACATATATATGGGTTTGATTGTACACTAGAGTAAGAGTTGAATTAGGGTTTTCAAAGGGGCTAGGATTTTATGGATTCTCTCTGTAACTTCCTGTATTTCTCCAACTCCATTTTTGGAGTTTCTTGGTAATTGAAAACCAAATCCTTTGCCTGTGGATTTAGGCAAATTGCCGAACCACGTAAACCTCTATACTTTTCGTTGTATGTTTCTTGTTTTGATTCATTATATTAGATTGCAAAAGTGATCCAGGGGTTCCACGACTGTAACATTCAAAACAACAAATTGGTATCGAAGCTACAGGTGTATGATGGCAATGAACTTATCTTTTGGTAAGTTTAAAGTTATGAAGTTTGATGGAACTGGAAGCTTCAGGCTACGGCAGAAACGAGTGAAAGATGTGTTGGTTCAGCAGGAGTTGGTAAAAGTATTACACAGGATGGAGTTAGAGAAGGCATTCGTTGATGATTGGGAAAAACTTTAGATGAAAGCTGTGAGCACAACACAATTGTGCTTGGCTGACGAGGTTCTGTGTCAAGTCACGGATGAGAAATCTCTGGAAGGTTTATGGTTAAAACTTGAGAGCAGGTATATATCTAAACCCTTGACAAACAAGTTATTCCTGAAGTAGAAACTGTACAAGATGAAGATGACAGAGGGTTTGGTTATTGCTCAACATATTAATCTATTTAATCAGATTATTAGTGATTTATTGAAGATTGATGTAAAGTTTGAGAAGGAAAACAAAGCACTGATGCTTCTAACATCCTTATCAGCATTTTATGATCAAATGGTTATAACTCTGATGTAAGTAAATAAACCCTAGAAACAGAGGAGATTACTATTGCTTTCTTGATGTATTATCAGTGAAAGCAAAATGTCACCGAAAGTTCTTAAGGCAAAGGGTTAATGGTGAAAAGTAATCAGTATCATGGAATAAGCCAAGAAAAGGGTTAAGCTGCCGGCAGGAATGATAAGTCTGTAGGAAGAAACGACAATAGGTCAAAGTCGAGGAATAGAGGAAACGTTAAGTGCTTCAATTGTCACAAAAAAGGGGCATTGTAAGAGAGATTGTCTGAAGAAGAACAACGGAAGAGGAGATGGAAGAAAACAAGAACTATATAATTCTGCAAACAATGCATCAGAGGAATCTGACAATGTTGGTGAATTGCTTTCGGTTTCATCCAGTTTAGATCACTTCATAGACTCTTGGATCCTGGATTCGGCATGCTCTTATCACATGTGTCCTCGTAAGGATTGATTTCACATCTACAAGTCAGTTAATTATGGCTCAGTTTTAATGGGGAATTATACTTCTTGTAGAGTCATTGGCATTGGCACAATCAAGATTAAGACTTGTGATGGTGTTATTAGAACTTTGAGTGATGTCAGACATATCCCTAATTTAAGGAAAAATTTGATTTCCTTGGGAATCTTAGGCTCAAATGGCTATGCGTACAAGTCTGAAAGTGGAGTTTTGAGGGTCACAAAAGGTTTCATAGTTATCATGAAAGGTCAAAAAATTGAGGAAAGTATCTACAAGCTGTTGGGGAGTATAGTTGTAAGTAAAACACATGCAGCTACAAATTCTAACTCAAAGAATGAAGAGACTCACTTGTGGCATATGCAATTGGGGCAAATGAGTGAGAGAGGCATGGCAAAGCTGCACAAGAGGAGCTTGCTAAAGGGTGTAAAATCTTACAAGTTAGATTTTTACAAATTTTATGTGCTCAGGAAACAGTGTAAAGTTCAGTTCAAGACTGCTATTCATAAGATAGAGAGTATTCTTGAATACATACACTCTAATGTTTGGGGGTCGCTAGAGTCTTCACAAAGTGGATCAATGTATTTCTTAACGTTTATTGATGACTACTCAAGAAAGGTTTTGGTTTACTTCATGAAACACAAGTTCGAAACTTTTGAGAAGTTCAAGTTGTGAAAATTTGAAATAGAGAACTAGACTAGAGGGAAAGTCAAGTACCTGAGAACAGACAATGTTACAGAGTACAAAGAAATGGCATTCCTGAAGTTTTGTGAGGAGCATGGTATCAGGAGACACTTCACAGTGACAAAGACACCATAGCAGAACAAGATAGTAGGAAGGATAAACAAGATTATTGCAGAAAGAGCAAGGTGCATGAGATTAAATGCAGACATTCCTAAGAATTTCTAGACAAAGGTTGTGAATGTGGCTTGTTACATCATCAACGGATTACCTAATTTGGCACTGGATAGAAAAGTCACGGAAGAGCTGTGGATAGAGAAAAAGGTAGATTATTTTATAGTTAAAATTTTTAGATGTTCTACTTCTGTTTATATTTTTAGTGATGAAAGGTCCAAGTTCGATCCTAAATCCAAAAGGTGCATTTTTTTTTGGCTTCAAAAAAGGTGTGAAGGGTACAAGTTATGAGATTCGGTGAGCAAGAAAGTAGTGATCTAGAGGGATGTAGTGTTTGATGAGTTAGATATGCTAAGAGCTTTAAAAGATAGTAGAAAGGGATGTAGTGTTTGATGAGTTAGATATGCTAAGAGCTTTAAAAGAGAGCAGAAAAGGAATTCAGAAGAAAGTAGTAGCAAGCAGGCTGTGGAGGTGAAGTTGCATATATAGTTCAGAGAAAAAAAATGATCATCCACAGGAGAAGACAGATCAGCTACCTTAAAGCATAGCTACTGATAGGCCTAGACGCAACACAAAACCACCAGTGAGGTATAGTTTTAAGCATCTTATGGCTTATGCATTTGTGACTAGTAGTGGGATTCCATGTAGCTTTTAGGATACAGTGAGCAATTCTGAAACGAATAGATGGATGGAAGCCATGATGGAAGAACGGGAGTTACTACATAAAAACAAGACTTAGGATTTAATGAATTTACCTAAGGGGAAGAAATCAATCGATTACAAGTGAATCTACAGAAAGAATGAAGCAATTTCGGATAAAGAGAGTGAATAGTTCAAGATATGGTTAGTGGCAAAAGGGTACTCTCAAAGGAAGGGAATTGACTATGATAAGGTCTTTTTCCCGATTGTTAGACATACCTCCATCAGAAAAGTTTTGGCTCTTATAGCACATCATGACCCAAAGTTGGAGCAGTTTGATGTGAAGATAGCTTTCCTCCATGGTGATTTAGGGGAGGACATTTTCATGGATCAACCTAAAGGATTTAAGTAACCTAACACAGAAAATCTAGTCTGTAGGTTAAAGAAATCCTCGTATGGGCTGAAGCGGTCTCCACAGTAATGGTATAAAAGATTTGACAATTATATGCTTCAAATGGCTATACACGGAGTGAGTGTGATTGTTGCATTTATTTGAGATGTCTTGAGGATGGTTCATACATTTTTCTATTGCTTTATGTGGATGACATGTTAATTGCTGTAAAGACTATGGTTGAGGTCCACAAGTTAAAGTCCTTGTTGAGTAAGGAGTTTGACACGAAAGACTTAGGTGCTACAAAAAAGATACTTGGAATAGAGATTCGTAGAGATAGACAAGCTGGTAAGCTTTGGGTGTCTTAGAAAAATTATATTAGGAAAGTGCGAGAAAAGTTTAGCATGCAGAATGCAAAATTGGTAAGCACGCCACTTGTGGGTCATTTCAAGTTATCAACCAAATAATGTTGAGATACAGAGGAAGAAATTGCTGACATGCCAAAGGAGCCTTATGCCAGTGCACTGGGTTGCTTGATGTATGCTATGGTATATACTAGACTGAACCCAACTTATGCAGTGAGCATAGTTAACAAGTACATGGCAAAACTAGTTAGAGAGCATTGGAGAGCAATGAAGTGGATTTTTTGATACTTAAAGGGTACATCAGATTATAAGATTTTTTTTTTTTTTTTTTTTGCTATGCAAAAAGAGAAAGCTTCAGTTGTAAGGTATGTTGATTCAGACTATGCAGGGAATGTGGATGACAGAAGGTGACAAGGTATGTGTTTACATTTGTAGGAGGACCAGTCTATTACAGATCTACATTACAACCTCTTGTTGCATTGTTAACCACTGAAACAGAGTACATGACGGTGATTGAAGCTACTAAGGAAGCACTGTGGTTGAGAGGATTAGTCAAGGAGTTGGGTATACAACAAGATAGCATTCGGTTGAGTTGTGACAATCAAAGTGCCATTTATTTGACAAAGCCCCAGGTTTATCACGTAAGGACCAAACATATTGATGTGAGGTTTCACAAGATCAAGGAGTTGATTGGTTCAGGTAAAGTCAATTTGAAAAAGGTTCACACATCAAAGAATACTGTGGATATGTTGACGAAGTCTCTTACCATAGATAAGTTCAAGCATTAATTAGACTTGATTTATATCTTCAGTTGGTAGATGGGAGACGAACCCAACTTATGTGTGTTCAAGATGTGTGTTCAAGGTAGAGTTTGGAGTATACAGTTTTCAAAGAGGTGAGTATTCACCAAGGCCAAGATTATTGGAATGTGGCTCATAACTCATAAGGAACATATCGAAGTTTGGAGGATTGCAGGGTTTGACTCGCAGTGCAAATGTGTATAATTCAGGAATATCTCACTGATAAGTTCATTGGGTTCTCTAATAGTGTTGCTAGCTAAAGTAATAGCACTGTAGCTAGGGCAATTAGCTCGCTTGGAGCTTGTTGGATGATCTCTGACTTTGTTGGGAAAAATAAGGGGCAAGTATCTGTGGTAGAGGACACTCGTTGGGAGTCTTGCCCAAGCGAGAGGCGTGGACCAGTTTTAAATTAAGAGTTTATGGAAGCCTATTTTAGCCAATTATATTGCACCTATATATATGGGTTTGAATGTACACTAGAGTAACAGTTGAATTAAGGTTTTCAAGGGGGCTAGGGTTTTACGGATTCACTCTGTAACTTCCTATATTTCTCTAACTTTATTTACAGAGTTCTTTGATAATTGAAATCTAGATCCTTTGCCCGTGGACGTAAGCGAATTGCCGGACCAAGTAAACTTCAATGCTTTTTGTTGTGTGTTTCTTGTTTTGATTCATTGTGTTAGATCGTAAAAGTGATCTGGGGTTTCAGCGATTGGAACTTTCAAAACAACAAAGTGGGTTTGTAGGGTGAGGCTTTCCCTCAACACTTATATATTGACCACCAGTCCCTTCCACAATCAATGTAGAAATCCCAACACTAACTCTCTCTAAAAAGTAATTCCAAATATAAAGTTCTTTGTATCACATGTCCAATTACTCTTTTAAAAATAATTCAATATTTAATTCCCACAATAATATTATTTTTTCCACATGTACAAGAACAATAAAGATAAAAAAATTATTGATATATTTGTTGGAGTTTATAGCTTTTTTTTTTTTAATTATAATCAATTACCAAAGCATTATCCATGCTATATTTCTTTTAATGCCTTCTTTCTTTTGATTTCCAATCCCCTGAAAATCATCAGATGCTCAACTTGTTGCTCAAGTACCTAGAAAAACATAAATGTTTGGTATCGATTTAGTCTATAAAAAAAAAAATTATCCTCAATAGCTTATGATGATCAGTAATCTATATTTTTCTAGTTTATTGGTTTTGTAATGAAAAGTATAAGGTTTATGACCTCTCCAACGATCTCTCCATTAGGTAGCATTTTATTGGACCAAGTACTTATTTGTTGAGAATACAACTTATTCAAGATAAATATTCTATAAGCATCATTAATAATAAAAAAGATATTGTATAACATAAGAAAAAACACCCAAATCTACTGTAGGACGAAGCATATACCTTTAATCATTATAACTACAAATGACATGTTTGATTTACTTCTAGCATGTGAAATTTATCCTAGTTCTTTTAATAAGTTATGATGCGTGGTTTTCATCTCATCTTCATTAGTTGGGGTAAAAGCAAAAAGAAGAAAAAAAAAAGTAAATAAAGTCAATTATCAGAATTGTTAATATAACAACATATACTAAGCATTTGAACGACAATCTCCAGTCTTCAACTTGAAAGGTGAGATCTCACAATTCATCATGGACTTCTTTCATTAGTATAAAGAACCCAACTATAGTCAGGATCATTTTATTTCAAGGTTTCCATGATACCATTCCAAAAGCCATTTCCATTGTCTCTTTTACGCTTGCCTACCTAATGATGAAACAAAGTAGGAACTTGTTACACTTTTTGTTTCCATATATTTGTTGGCCTAAACCACATGAAGATTTATTAATATACATTTACATATTTGTTAACTATTCATATTAGTTAAAGAATTATTATATTTATTTAATTTTCTTATATTAATAAAGGAATTCAAGCTCTTGGAATTTCAGCTGGTATATTTATAGCCCAAAATAGTAATGGAAATTCATGATATATAGCCTGTTTGAAGAATTCCAAGAGACATCTATTTTTAAAGCCTAATCTAAGACAAATTCAAGTCTTGGTTCGATCCTACTCTCCATGAATGTTATAGTTATAGAAGATGGGATCCCACAGAAGATGGGAGAAAGGGGTTAGGGTTGAAGGATATATTTGGATTATTCTCATAAGATGAAGGTAAAATAGTTAAAAAAATCTACAATTATTAAGCTTTTTTATAGTAGTATAGATATAGATAATCAAAGAGCCAAAAGGTCTCATTCAAGCTCACCACAAGCATTGGAATCAAAATAATTTGCAGAAACTATGCTTAACTTTAGAGGTTGGAGGGTTTTGTTCTAGTTTATCATAAAATTTCTTTTTTTTGGGGGGGGGGGAAGGAGTTTTGTGTTTTATCCAATTACTGATGAATAAGATAGTTGCTACATTTACTTTAAAACATATTGTCAATGTAATTTTGTTCATAGTCACAAATAATAAATTTCTAGACAAGTTAACCCCCTGTCAAATATTAGATCAAATTGGACCAAGCTGAAAAGATCTAAAGGTCATGTATAAAAAAAAAAAAAAAAAAATTAGAATGGATAAAGATTCATATGAAGCATAAGACAATGATGGAGATATGATAGACCTAAAAAATTAACTTTTAAAGGGTAAATGACAAAAAGATAATGTCAAAATTTTAAAACCATTAAACAGCTTCTAACAGTAGGTTAATAAAAATTGAGAGGCAACTAACCTTCAAGCTACTACAGCATGAGCAAGGTGTCTCTATGTTTGAATCTTCATCCTCATTTTGGCATATCCTGCATTCTACCAATTTCCTTGGAGACGAACAATTTTTCCAAACTATGTCAGGTGCAGAACAATCAAGTTTGATGTCTTCATTTCTAAGTTTTTTGATTTCTTTGACAAGCTCTTGCTTTCCGGTGCAGCTTCTAAAACTGATTTAGTAAGCATTTGATCCACCAACAAATACAAGTCCTGACAATCAAAACTAGCACAATTAGAGCAAATTAAGATGCATGAACAAGATATACACAAAATAAAAAATTAAATAAAACAAAATAACATAAGAGTAAGAACAAATAAATACAGAAAGGAAAAATACAAATTAAGAACAAATAAATACAGAAAGGAAAAATACAAATTGAACAAACTCATTCTATGGGACAAAAAGTTAAAGCTCACAACTTTGTAGTCCCAATTAAAATAATCACAAAAATATCATTGGTAGCTTAATTAAAACTGAACAAAAAAGGAGAGAAACAAAAGCTCAACCGTAATTTAATCACAAATCACAATAACCACTAAAAAAGCACAACTAGTCAAAACAGAAAAAAATGTTTGAAAAGTAAGGAGGAAAAAGAAAATCAAAAGTAGGATAATTTTTGTAAAGGACAAAAAAGCATTAATGAAACTAGCTACAATACTAAACCCTGTAAAAAAATCAAGGAGAACTACAAAAACCTAATTTATAGAAACACCTCCAAAAATAGTTTCAAGTCTTTGAGAATATAATCTTTCTTTCTATGCATTTGTGTATACAAGAAGGAGATCTCTGAATTTTTTCAAATAATTTACCTAAAGCAAATAACTCGTAAATTCGAGAATTAGAGACTTGACTTCAAATTAAAATTGTGAATTAAGCAGATTTAGTGTCAAACTCAAATTTCCAATTTCACATAACCAACGAAGAAATTTACAAATCAAATCGTAATGAACAAGATAAACAAATCTGAAATTTTCGAATCACTCCTAATCTACACAATAAATAATAAAATATGAAGGCACCAAAAATAACAAGGAAACCCTATTAAGGGAAAAACCTGAAAACAATATCTACTATATAATTCAGGTTACAAGTATCCACTTGAAATCTCTACGACTTATCGCACGACTTCTTTCAAGTACTTGCTCGAATCTACGATTAATTTATACCAAGTGAAAACTTTCTAAATCATCAAAAAGTGTACAAACTCAACAAAGAGTTAAGAACAACAAGAAAAATACTTATAAACTCACAAAGAAAAAATTCTCTCCCTCACAAAACTTTATAATATGTCTTTTCAATTATATTTGTACATTAAGCCTGAGTGCATATATATAGATTTATAAAGTCTTATTCCAACTAAGAATCAAATATATAAATAGATTTTCTAAAACAGAAACAATATATGCATAATATTCAAAATCTTCATTTGGGCAATCTCTTGAACTCCCAGTGCCTCACATGCGAAGATATCTCAACCCCTCGGGTTGCCCGCGCCCACTACCCAAAGTCGATTTATCTGAGAAATTCTCCAAATGTTGCTGAGACTCTTTAGAATTTGAAAACTTGTACAATTCTTCTATATTTGGACTTATTTGGCTGCACTATTTTTCATTTTTAGAAATTCTTTTCCTCTTCGAGTTAGGAAACCATTTTTATTCCAAATTTAATTTGATCTGTTTGGATTTGTCATAAATTTAACTTTACAAGATCAAAGTAGCAAAATTGCTTTCATGGATTTTTTTTCCAAAAAACAAATAAAAAATTACTTTGAGGTTATCTATCTGATTAAGCTTTGCGGTTGAAGATTTTTTCCCTTGCTTAGTATAGACTGAGAATCTCGAAACTCTTCATATACACTGATAATGACGAATCGAAAAAGAACCGATTACTCGAATCAATCACTAAAAAATCATTCTTTTGCCAAAAAAAAGAGAGAGAGAGAGAAAGAGAGAGAGAGAAGAGTGTAAAATGAAATATGTATACTAGGTCTATCAACAAAAAAATAAAACGAGAGTTAGAAAAATAATTTAAGTTCCCTTGAAGCCATACCCTTCTCACTCAAATCCAAACTTTCTCTGTCACAAATCTAAATATCTAAAAAAAACCCTTTCACACAAAAAGTAGATCCTAACTGCGACAAAATTGAAGGAACCGTGCTAATGGGAGAAAATTTCTTTAAGACCAAGTTCGACTGAGATGATGCTAGTAGGGAGAGGGAAATGGAGAAGAACAGGAGAAGAGAAGGGAAATGAACATGAATGAAAACGAAGACATGCATACAGAGGGGAGACCAAGCACATCTTCATATGCCTAAAGGGAAAAAAAAAAAATGCCATTTCACGGCATAAAGGGAAGAAAAGGCCAAAATATGGACATTGAAAGCTTAATTTACGTGGCCGCTAATATTATAGAGAATAGATATACATGTAACTAATATTGTTAATTCGGTTACATTACTGCTAGACTTTTGTAAAGGTGCTTGTTTGTTTGGATGATATCTCTGGACTTGAAGGTTCACGAGCTGACGGTGAATCAAACTGCTAAAGAATTGGGCCTTTGATACTGCAGTGACTCTCTGAACCATAATAGCCCAGCCCTACTTATTAAGGCTATTGGGTTGTCGGCCCAATGACTTCTAAGCTAAGGGTACATATATATAGTTCTCCAGCTCTCGCACTCTCCTCCCTTGTCACCGAAGAGTTGACAAAGCAATTATTAAAGCAACAACAAACCAATCAAAAAAGTTAAAAGGAAGCTTAGAAGGTATGTGTGTATTCATGAAAGGAAAGCTAGCTAGCTAAAACCATACCCTACCCAGGCCAGCAATCATATGCACCTTAATTTCACTTCCTAGTGAATTCATCATCATTGTCTTACTTTTGTTAATTAACAACCCTTGCATTAGAATATAAGGGATGTCTCTTCTTTTTTATCTTGCCTGCCTACCAAAGCTATAATAGTAGACTAATAATGACTTGGCAACCCCATATTTTGATTGAACGTATATATATATGTATGCATATATGTTCTAGAGGTGGGCCATACATTATATACCTGTTTAATAAAAATTAAAATCATATAATTGTGTGTGCTTATATATATATATATATATATATATCTATGTTAGTCATGAATAGAAATAGATAACTGAATGAATTTAAATTCTTTAAGAATTTTAATAACATAATAGTTACAATTAATGGAAAACGTGATGGCTTGTAAACTCAATTTTTTCTTAAATATAATTACCTCTTAGGAGAATTTTCAAAAATGAAAAAAAAAAAAAAAAAAACACCAAGGCTAAGTTTGGAATATGAATTTCTGGTGAAAAAAAAAAAAGTAAAAGAGAAAATATTTGTGTTATTTTGTTATGTTTAATTAAGTAAAAATTAATTTTTTATAAAGATTTATTAATAATCTTCACATTTATCTAAAAAATTAAATAAATTTAACATTTTCATTTTATTTTGTATTTCTATTATTTTTTATTTTTATTTTTTCCTCCAAAAATTGATGTACAATAAATATGCGCAAATCAATTTCATTAGTTAAACCCATTGTTAATATTCACTTTTGTATTGATAGTAGACAAGTAATTTACTTTTGGAAGTCTGGTTTTATAATGTAATTGGCTGATTATGGGCTCGTTTGGAGCTAAAAAAAAATCAAAAAATTTCAAAAAATTTTAAAAATTTTTAAATCTTTCTAATCATATTTTGTCACATATCATTTTTACATCACATCCATCTCATCCATTGATTTTTTTTTAATATATTTTTTAGACTCCAAACGCCCCTATATATTGACGAAATCAAGACTGCTAAAAGGGTTAGAAAGTAAAAAGGAAAAAGGGGAGATGGATGTTGTCTCTCATTGACATTGACTTGAAGCTCAGTTGAAAAGGAATCTGAAATCGACGCAAACCCCCAACGTGGGGTAGCACCTACTGCTCTAACAAATCCACCTAATTCCATTTTAATTCGCCTTCTCCTAACGACTCCACGCCCATGCATGTTGGAATTGTATTCTTTTGCTAACCCAAGTATTTAAACACATACTAACAAGAGGCCGCGTGGAGTGTTAAAAAAAAAAATTAAAAGTTAACAAAAGTGAAATTTTTTTAAAATTTAGAATGTAAAAAGTTATTTTAAATGATGGTTGAATATTTATATATGATTTGTTATAAAGTTGTTCAAAATTATATAAAGTGACACATGATAAAAATTTTGATAGAGAATGTTGAAAACTTTTGCAGTTTTATAAAACTTTTTGGTACAAATGTGAGTCTAATTTTTCAAAATTCTGACAAAATCTATTGAAATGCACTATAATGGTTTGCTCTAACAGATTTTGATAAATTTTTTTGAAAAGGTTAGAATTTTAAAGAATTTGAAAAAGTTGAAACTGTTGAAATTTTTTAGAGTGTTTTGAACTTCTTTGGACCTCCGAACAGCCCCTAATTTTGAACTATTTGTTGATTGAGACTTTTATGCCCTATTTAAAAACATTTTACTCATTTGATTTTAAAGTAAAAAATTGAATTGAGTTAATTTGATTTGATTTAATTTAATAAATAGAATTTTGTATTTAAAAGAAATATTTAAATTAAATTGAATCCCATAGATCATCCCATTTTCCATTTAATATAGTGTAATTCATGTACTTGGAAAAAAAAAAAGGGGGTAATGAACATGCATGTGAGTGATGAACAAGATTGAACATATATTGAGATGAACTTTGTAATAAATTTTTTTGATAGGTATAATACCCAAAAATAATTTGAGATTTAATAAATTGATAGTGAATTCTAAGAAGAGCATACTATAGGAAAGAGAATTATTAAATAAAGGCTTAGTTTGCAAAGTTATATATTTAATATTTTATTTAAATTATTCTTTCAATTCTTAATAATCTGCAAAAGTATGAATTACCCGTGATTCTTTATTGAGAAAATGATAACTTCCATGAAGGGAAATAAGGGAAAGTGAGGTCTCAATTCCTATCATTTTTCCGCCGATGGCTTTTTACTTGTGGCCAAGTACTTCCTTTTTCCACTTCAGTTCTCACGATTGGGAGACAAGACAAGTAACGCACATATTGATCTCAAAAGTGCGTGAAGCAGAATGACAGTAACACTCGTGAAGAAGGCCCCTGCCCCGCCCAGCAAGTGGTTTCCCGTCTCTCAAGTCTCATCACACACAAACAAGAAATAGAAAGAAAGGAAAAATAACTCGTGACAATTAATGCAAATCGAAAGTTTTATTATTATTATTATTATTATTAAAAACAAAAAAAAATACATCTTTAAATTTGAATGCAAATCTCAAAAATTCACTTTCAAATTTGAACATGAATTAACCAAAATATTAGAGCCCAGGAGCTGCAGTGCAAATATGCACGACAGATGTTGAAGTTGAAGTGTGTGGATAAAAGATTTAGATTTTCTTACAATGATCTAATGATCCTAATTCAAGTTTTGTTTAGAGTGACAAAAAATTTTAAAAAACAGTAAAAAATAATAAAAATTTCTAAAAGTTATTATTTTTTACTTCATTGTGTGAATTATAAACCTACAACTTATCGCATTTTATTTTACTTTTTGTCTCTCCAAATGCACCCTTAGTTTAGTTAAAATTAATTTTAAAATAAAATTAAAAGTTAAAAGAAATCTGATTAGTATACAATTAATGCAAAATATGAAAAATTACAACTCATTAAAATGTAATCAAATTAAACTGTTCATCCACACACTTCTGCATTTTTGAACAGCCGGGGCGTTTGGAGGCACAATATTTAGTAATTTTTGGTATTTTTGCTATATGTGACTAGTTGTAATTTTTGATATGTTTAGTAAAACAACAATGTTTAGCAATTTTTAGATGTTTGGTAAAATTTTTGGTAACTTTTAGTAACTTTTAACAACTTTTTGCGATTTCTATCAACTTTTGATAACTTTTGAGTTGAAAAATTATTATATCTGAGTAGAAAAGTTATAAAAATTAATAATTTACCAAATACTCAAGAAATAAAAGCCGATAATTTTTTACTAATTTTTGTGCCTCCAAACGGTATCTTCATCCCGAGAACCCCATTTTTTTTTTTTTTTTTGAGAACCCAAAGTATTCCTTCTTAATAATTGTCTTCAAATTTAATTGCATACTTCCAGAAACCCTGCAATGTGTGTTAAACATGTACTTCCTTTAGGTCTTGTTTGGAAGCCAAAAATTTAGAGGGTGTTTAGTTGATAAAATATATAGTAAAAGTACAAAATTTTGATGAAAAAGTGATATTTGGTAAAATTTGATTGGAAGAAAATACAAAAAATTGGTAAAAGTTAATGGGTATTGGTTAATTTTAACTAATCAAACACGTAAGTTTTTGAAAATGTTGGTAGTGAATTTATTGTATATTTGGTAAAACAAATAAAAAGTTTTATTAATTTTTGACAACTTTTTAGTATTTGGTAAAACAAATAAAAAATTTTTACTATCTTTTGATAAATTTTAGGTGTTTCTTGAAAATTTTGGTAACTATTGAGTTAGGTTAAAATTAAAATGACCATTATATCCCAATCAATTGGGTAAAAGTTGATATTTTGGCAAACTGTCACCTAAAAAAAGAGTAATTTTTAGTATTTTATCAAACAAATAAGACGTCAAAAATTGGGTTTTTCCCCCTCTTTTTTGCTCATCTAAAGGGTGCCTTAGTCTTATGAAAAAAATTCAAAGAAAAAAAAATTAACTTTTTGATTGAAAATTTTTATTATAATAAATTGGAAACAAGAATTTTTTAATTAGTTAAAATTTATTTCAAGTTCAAATGAATTATGTATCAAATACAACTAGTTTTTACACCAGGTACTACTATAATTGTGATGTAATAAAATTTTATGCAGTTAAAATCTAAAAATTTTTATTTCTAAGAATAAAAAAGTTCAGCTTTTTTTTTTTTTTTTTTTTTGGTGGAACTTCTTCTAGTTTTAGAGCAAAATTAAAAGGTAAATTCATTAATGAAAAAGCCATACGACAAATTCCCTAATGTGTGTGCACATGAGCAAAAGTGAGAGGAAAAATCAAAATAAAAATTGCATGAATAAATTGAGAAAGCAAATTAAAATTAATGCAAACCCATGAATCAACAAGAGATAGAGATCATATATATTTTATAAATAGAGCGATTACATTGTTGCTCCAATAAGAAAACAAAAATATCGAAGACATATATATATATATATATATATAAAGCATAGGACTCATCTCTTTGTATCTCCCTCCTCCATATGCACAATCAAATTTATTTGTGATATTCCAGCATTATCGCAAAATTTTAATAAATGAATTCAAAAATGCGCAAAATTCATTGTCAACCTTTTTCTTTTTTCCTTTTTTTTTTAATAATCTCATCTTCCCTCTTCTGCCCTCGATGAAAGCATGAATTCTCCGGTTTACCCCCGCCACTCGACACACTGTGCGGAGGGCCTCGTCTTCTGCGTCCCAGCCTTCAACGGACAAGGCGTTTCGACCGGCGGAACCATACAATTATACTGCAAGCACAACGAACTGGTTGCTGGAATATCAGCCGTCGGATCGATCCCAATCCCCGTCAGGTAGTTATGCTGTAGATACAGTGTCTGTATGCTAGCAGCCAGCAACCGGTCTACGAAGCTGGCCGGGACTTGACCTGTGAACCGGTTGTTGTTGAGGTATAGATTTTGAACCGTTGACAACATTGGAGAGATTTGACCAGATAGCCTGTTGTAGCTAAGATCGACGTTCGGAATAGTGACCTGGTCAACCGGTTGAACCGGACCGGAGAATGAGTTTCTTTGCAGTTGTAGGTTTGTGATTGGGAAACTGAATATACGGCTTGGAACGAAGCCCGTGAATCTGTTCAAGCTAAGGTCCAGATAGTTCAACCGGTTGAGCCGGGTTAAGAGCATGTCCACCGGGCCCTCCAACCGGTTCCAGGACAAGGAGAGGTATTCAAGCGATGGAGGCAGTGAATTGGGGGGGAGAGAACCGGAGAGATCGTTGTGCTTGAGGTCGAGCCGGGTTAGTGATTGTGACCCGAAAGAAGGGACGGACCCGGAGAGGCGATTGTGGCAGAGAATGACGTTGGACAAACCCGGCAGAGCTCCGATTGCCGGAGGGATCGTCCCGGTGAACTGATTGTAACTGAGATCGAGCGTTCGCAGCTCCTGAAGCTGACCGAGTGACGCCGGAATCTCGCCGGAGATGAAGTTCCGGCTAATGCCTAAGAATCGGAGGCTCTTCAACTGCGACATCGACTCCGGGAGGGTACCGATGATACGACCGGGGACGACGGTGAGCTCGGTGAGAGCCGATAGTCTTCCGATGGCGAGATCGAGCCGGCCGGTGAGTCCCGGGGAACCGGCCCGGGGATCACCGAGATTCAAGGCGATCACCCTGTCACCTTCGCAGTAAACGCCGGCGAAGTTGCAGGGGTCGGAGGTGAAATCCCACGAGGAGAAGTAATCGGAGCCGGGCATGTCGTCGAGGGCTTTCCGAATCGCCTGGAGAGCCAAGAAATCGATGGGGTCTAAGATTGCAAATGTCAACCCACAACAGTGAAGAAAACAGAGCAAAAGCAACATTTTCCTTCTCGTCAGCACCCACATCACCTTCATTGAATCTCTGAAACAGAAAGCCACAGAGTAGGAATAAAACAGAGAAACAAATGGGTTGTGAAGAAGAGAGAGCTTTTTTATATAGTTGAGAGATTTGAGCTTTTTGGGTGCGAAAGCGTTTTAATGGAGACAGAGACAGCACCAGAATTTGGGGATTGGATTCAGGAAAGAGAAGGATGTGACTTGGGGAGAAAGGAAAGACTTTTCCTTTGATCTTCTTCTTAACGCTTCAAGCGTTATTGGACTTTGGTTATGGGTGTAGTGGGTTTGGCTTTCATTATCTCTAGCTATTCAGAAGAGAGGAAGGTGTGCAAACAGTGCAATGACAACGACGGCTAGTAGAGAACTCCCCTGCTGCTGCTACAGGGTCAGTCATTTTGTTTTTTTGTGTTTTATTTATTTTCAATTAAATATCAAACAGTGGTTTTTGTTTCTTTATTGTGATTAGCTTCGGCTACTTAAACGGTTGTCCGAGCCTACGTGGGAGAAACGAACCTCAGGCTCGAAGTAACAACTCAGCAGATTCGGGATTCGCAAGGTGCTTTGGACGTGGTCCACGTGCCGATACGGCCCCAGTAGAGAGGCAAGCAAGCAACAACCGTTCGGTCTAACCGGGGCTTCTCCTCTCTCTTCGGCCCCCCTGTGGCCCAGTTTGGAGGAGCGAAGGAAAAAAAAAAAGTAAAAATATATTAATATTTGTTATTTTAGAAAATTTGAGAATATTTACACTTTTTTACTAATTACCCTACCTTACGTTCTTATTTTTTACGTAGGAAGTGTTTGAAGTATCAAAAAAATAAAAAATAAAAATTTAAAAGTTGGTATTAATGTGACATAAAAGTAATTAGTAACAAAATTTGATTGAAAGAATTTGAAAATTTTTTTTATTTTTTAGAATTTTTTGAAAATTTTTGGAACACCAGACGGCCCATTACTGAATTAAAACTTTTGTGGAATGTGCAGTGGAAGAAGTTAACACCAAAAGTTGTCAATTTTACCGAATTGACAGGTTGAGAAAATATAAATTTTTACTGAGTTGACAGAAAATATAATGATTTTTTTATTTTAACCCAACTCAAAAGTTATTAGTTGAGCTATTTCATTTATCATGAAATCTACACAAATTAAGGGTGCAACATGCGCAATTAGCACTTTCTTACATTTAAAGGATCCTTTTAAAAATAAAAAAAAATTATCTTAGTATTTTTGTAAAAAAAAATTAAATTTACTCTATTTTAAAATTTTCATATATACTTAAAAAGGAAGAATACTATTTATTGAAAAAATAAAAAAAAAAGTGTAAAAAGCTAAAACTAGATTTCATGTAATATTATCCTATTTTTGTCAACTATTATTATTCCTCTCGGTCCATTTAAACTTCTGGAAGGCAAGTGATCAGGGCGCGAACTGTTAGTAGGTGAACGGTTGAGAAGGATGAAAGCGAGAGCTACAATTGGTACAAGTTAGTTGTGCCGAGTGGATAGGTTTGGTAAAATGGTTGTGCCTTCTCCAGCTAAAAGCTACTCAAATTTTTTTGATTTTCTTTAAATGATCAAATCTAGCTTTTTACACTTTAATTTTTTTTAATTTTGGAGAACAAAAATATCTAATTAACAAAAAATTAAAAAATTAATTACAAAAAAACTAACTTTTTGGCTTCCCAAACTAAGCCTTACCATGAAGAAAGGAGTTGCATAATAATAATAATAATAATAATAATAATCTTTTTTAAATTGCAAGTCATGCAATGTAATTTTTAATATGAAATTAAGAAGTGTAATTGTAACTTTCTCTACTAATAGTAATTTTATTTCCAACCAATCACTTGATCAAAATTTGCTAATTAATTAATTAATTCACCATATGGATTACTCCATAAATCATTCATGCAGACGCTTTTGGTACGAAAAAAATAATTTATATTAATCTATTATGCACGTGTATTTTTAAATATTTTATATTAAAGAACTATATGAATCTTAAATAATATTATATTCAATTAGGTTTAATATATGTATGTATAGAATGATTTAAAAATTAAAAAGTGTTGTCTAAGAAGGTTAAGACTAAAAATAAGATGAGGATAATTTTTGAGCTCAAGTATAATTTCAAAAGTCTCGTCTTGTAAATATCTCAACTAATCATACATTTTATTCTATTTTTATTTATTTTTAATGTGTTTTTAATTTATTATATATTTTTTTGATGACTCTGGAACCTTGTCGACTTTTGTCGACAGGTAAATCAAATATGTCTGACCGACTCTCTCAATTGTGCACCAATCAGTCACGGGACTTGAAATCTTGTCAATAATATGAGGAGCACACCCACCTGTCAGGTCAGTTGCACTTGAGGGCGATTTAATTTATTATATTGTAAAGTATTAATATAATTTTATAATTCCAAAAGTCTCACCTTCTAATTATCTCATTCTATTAATTTTTGGTCTAAAGACGTTAACCAAAATGAATGAGAAGCCAAATTTGCCCTTTAAATAATTTAATGGCGATTACATGAACCAGCCCCAAGCATTCAAAACTTATAGAGACGTCTTGCACACTTTTGAAAATTACAAAAACATCCCCTAATCATTCAAAACTTACATAAATTTTCCTTATTGTAAAAATATTTCTTCATATTTTTTTATTAATACTGTTATTTTGGTAAAAATTAATTAAGTACACAATTATAATTTCAATATCAAATTGATCCCGAATCATTAATTTACGAAAAATATTTTATAATAATTTAATTATGAAAATAATTAGCAATTATATAGCGTTTATAAATCCTAAAATCTTCAAATATAAGCATTTTGAATTTATTAAAATACATAAATACTATTAGATATTTTTTAATATCACCAAATACTATTTTTGATATCTAAATTAGCTGTTACAAGAAATCTTAGATAATAATGTTTTATTTAGAGTACGATATAATACTGGTGTTAAGGTTCTTTTTGTTTAAATGAATGATTTTTTCACCAAATCTATCGATAAAAACGTTGATTTGGGTTATTAATTTCTTAAATTTTTTTAATTTAATTTTTTACTTGCTTTCATTTCATTAATTTAAGCCATAGTAATCCAAAATAATTTTTTTTAATAAAATTGATGAGAAATTACTTGATCTTAATGGTAAATACATTGACATGATAGTCATATCATACCAAATTAGGAGAATTCAAATCAAGATTTTTTAGAATTTATTACACTGCATTCTACTAGTTAACTTTACACAATAAAATTATTCAAAAATGATTTGTATTATAAACTGTGACTATTGTAAATTAAAATGTGTAATGATTTTTGATTAAGATGAAACTCAAATTATAGTGATGAGTTTAAACTCTCATAAAAAAAATAACAGTATTAATAGGGTAAATAAAAAATTAATATTTTAAAGTGAGGGAGCTTTCTATAAATTTTAATGATTAGGAAAAGTATTTGTAATTTTATATAATCAAGGGGTGTTTATGTAATTTTTCAATGACTGAGGTAAGCTATTTCAATTGCTATTGAAATATTTAAAGGACAAAATTATCTTCCTGGTGCATTTTTTTTTTGGAAAAAATTAATTGAAAGAGACAATTATTAACAATATTTACAAATAAAGGAGGTAATTTGTAAATTTTAAAAATTTAAAAAATTTCTATAATTACGCTAATGGTAAGGGGACATCAATGTAATTTATGCATTTTGGGGGTGAGACCATCCTAAAATTTTATGATTTTTTTTTTTGGAAAGTACGGGGCATGAAAATCACCAATCATAATGAGATGCCCGGCAACGGTCAACGCGGCATATCACGAGGGAAGCGAGGAAACTGGGTGGTGTTGTATTTTTTTGTATGTACAATTAGTTGGGAGGTTACAGCTAAGCTGTTGATCGTCCGATCAAGTTCTTCTCGTCGTTTAGCTGAGAGGACTTTCGGGTCTGATTCTTTTTCGCTTTACAGCTATCCGACTCCGACCCCGTTTGGAAGCACAGTTTTGTGTAAAAATCAGCTAAAAATTATAAAGTTAATATTTGGTAAAATACTAACTTTTGCACTTTTTTTCTCTGTTATAATAATTTACTCCACTTCAAAATTATCAAAAATTTCACCAAATGATGACTCAGTAAATCGAAATCCTCCAAGTGTCCAGTCCAAGTTCAGAGTGCTGTTTGGTACACCAGTGTGATATCTGTTAAATAATCTCCGATACTTAAATTAGTAAAATGATTTGAGGAAGTATTTTGGTAGAGTTTTAGTAAGGAAAAAGTGTGCGTAACATGTACTTGAGAGAATTGTGTAAATATAGATGTGTGAGACCTGCATAAGTATGATGCATACAAGCCTCACATAATTATATTTTCCCTTCAATCATGCTATGCTAAGTGTATTGTAGATCATAAGATCGATTCCTATAGCTAATTATTAAAACCGTTATATAGAAGGCAGCACTTTGATGAGCGAGAATTACGGAATATGACAGAATACGATTATACATGTGATTGTGATATAAGCAACTTTGTCTTTAATAAGTTGATTGGTCGGCTCCAACTGAGCTC
The DNA here is from genome assembly GCA_019916065.1 of Vitellaria paradoxa. Lineage (NCBI taxonomy): Eukaryota > Viridiplantae > Streptophyta > Magnoliopsida > Ericales > Sapotaceae > Vitellaria > Vitellaria paradoxa. Next base: position 15,204,409 of record CM034243.1, on the reverse strand, counting down.
CCTACCATTCAGTCAGATCGAATCTCAATCGTGGTTGCTCGGACGACCCTGATCAGTTTGATGCACCCTATCACCAAATATACAAAAGTTATCAAAAATTGTTAAAAATTAACAAAAATTACTAAAAGTTACTAAAAATTGCTAAAGTTACTTAAAAATTTTACCAAACACTCATAAGTAACAAAAAGTTGCTAAAAATTGCTAAAAATTACTACTTGTTTCACCAAAAACACCAACAATTTCAACTAGCAACTTTTGGTAAAAAAATATTAAAAGTTACTAAAAGTTGTGCTTCCAAACATCCCCTCCACCCCAAGATAAAAAAGAAAAAAAAAAGTTGACACGTGTTTTGCCGTGTTTGGAGTGTTATTTGCACATGCGCTAAAAAAAAATTACTAAAAACTTTTTGTATTTGGTTTGTCAAAAAAAAAAAAACTAAAAAAAGTTAGTAAAAATTTTTTGCATTTGGATTGTCAAAAAAAAAAAAAAATTATTAAAAGTTAGTTTAAAAGTTATACATTGTGAAATTTGATTAGAGAGAATTAAAAAATTTTGAAACTTTTTGAAAACTTTTGAAGGTTCAAACAATTGTGTTAGACCATAGTACACAAAAATTACCAAATTTATCAAACGGAATTTACCAGACTAAGATACATGTTTTGAGTTTTGAAAAGTACATTATTATTTGATAATTTTTTTTCAGGCAACATGATTATTAATTTTGTTAAACTTTTTAATGATAGATATACTTTATTTTTTTTTTTCAAATTGATAGTGGGAAAAAGCTTGGTTTGGTTTGTTTTGATAAACGTCAAAAGTTGAAAAATTTTAAAGATTTTTGAGTGTTTTTTTTGCTAAAAATTTGGAGCTCCAAGTGCCCCTGGATGACAATATAGGGGTTGTTTGGTTTGAGAAAAAACTCTAAAAATCTCTAAAAATCTCTGTTAGCTTTATATCATATCAATTTTTTTCTTTCACTGCATACATTACGAACTCTCAATTTATTTCAATTTTTTTTACTCCAAACAACCCCGCAGCGATATTCAAGTAAACTCAATCTAATAGAAAAGTTTCTTTTATATTTGTTTTCATTTTTTCATTGTATAAATTTGGAATTAAGAAATTATTTTGCATAATTAAAAATTAGTAATCTAAGAATTATGCGGCACAATTTGAGAAAAATAAAAAAATAATAAATTAGAGTCCAATACCTAAATTTCTTAAAAAATTTAGAAATAATTCATGAATTAATCAATAAATAAACATTCACGAAAGAGTATTAAATTGATTGATGTTACAAAAGTAAAATAACTAGTTGAAGTAATAATTGAAAAGACGAAAAATTTCAGACTCTAAAAACTCTTTAGTTACTTCTTCCGTCTAATCTCTCGTATAAAACTCATTATCAAAATATAAAAAAAATTGTTTCCAGGCGAAGTTAATGCGCCATTATTATTTTCCTTACACTTTACTTTATTTTGATATTTAGAATTTAGAACTAGCTATTCACATGTATATGTTATATGGCTCCGTTTGGAGTGACAGACAAATTTAAAAAATGGTAAAAAATATTAAAAATTTTTAAAATTTATTCATTTTTTATCTCATTACACGAATTACGAACTCATAACTTATCTCATTTTATTTCATTTTTTGTCACACCAAACGCAAAACATAAAAAAACCCCAAAATGCAATCTAAATTATCATTGAAATTTTTAAAGAAATTTTCTTAATTGTGAGGGATAAAATAAAATAAATACATTTACTTCAAAAAAAAATTCATGCTTCAATTTATAATTTTTGAAAAACAATTTAAAACTTCGAATTCAGATATTATTCTTAAAATTAAAAAATAATTCATAATTCTTCTAAATATGTGGAATATATTAAGAATTCGTTCGTTTGGGGAAAATTATTGGGATAAATTTGAAAGATTTTACGAAAATCAGAGGATTTTGACACCATGCTTCATTTTACTCTAGGGGTGGACAAGGCCGGACTAGGCTCGGATTATCAATATTTTATTAAGTAATAAAATAATTATTTAAGATTAAAAAAAATCGACATAAAACAGTTAATTGAATTCTCGAAGTAAATGATATTCTCATTCGAAACAGTCTTAATATGACAACGTTTGGAATAACAAAAAGTAATAAAATTTAATAAAAATTATGAATTTATAATTCATATAATAAGATGAGAAGTAAATAACTTTTAAAAATTTTTAGTAATTTTCAGCGATTTTCAGTAAACTAACCACACCCCTAGTGTTAAGGATCTTGTAACCTTTGGGCCACTGTGTGCATCTACTTCCAGGCCCACTAACAGCTCCAAAATGCAAACTGCTCGGAACTAAACAATCTTGACCGTTCGCTTACGTGGCTTAGGATAAAGGATACATTTAAAATGGTAAAAAAGAGATAAAGTGAGATAATTTATTAATTTATAATTTTACAGTGAAATAAAAAGTAAATAAATTTTAAAAATTTTTACAATTTTTTAAAGATTTTTTGCAAACCAAATGTACTCAAAAGAATACTAAAATTAATTGTGACTGATGAACGTATTCATCTATAAATTATGTTTGTATTTATCCCCAATACCCCAATATAAAATAAAATACATTTATTACGGATGTAATTATATTAAAGCATACGTGCATCTTTCTAAATCATCAAAGGTTTATGATTAAGTCCTTCCATGGGAAGCACCAACCATTGGATGGAGGGAGGGAGGGAGAGAGAGAAAGGGAGAGAGGTTTTTAAGTAGGATGAGGGGATTCTAAAAAAATTAAAATTCCTCTTTATCAGTTAAACTTGTATTTTTAACTTTAGAATTCTTATGAAAATTCATTTAATGAATAAAAATATTTTAATTTTGACCGCTAGATAAATTTTCATAAAAATTCAACAACCTCAACTCTTAAAGTTGTATTTCAACTTTAAGAATTCTCAATCTCTTTGTGGGTTTGGATGATAATTTTTCGAATACAAATGCGATTCGAACCAAATACGAATTTAATGAGTTGAGGTTGAGCATAAATAAATACATAACGTTGAGTTGAGGTTGAGCATAAATAAATACAGAACGTAAAAAGGAAACTTATTTTTGACATGAATATGATAGGTCGGTTTAATGTTAGAAACAAATAACTCATGTTCAATACCTTTAAACCCCAATAATTAACTATAATGGAAACTATTATAGTCCAATTTGTATTTTGTTTAAAGTAAGTAGTTATTTGGTTTTTATATTGTATCCAAATTTATAATAATAATAGTTGCTTCAACAAATTTTATTATTTGTAACTTAACACCGCATTTGATTGTATTCAATCACAATATATTCTACGCTTTATAGCATTTATTTATTTATTAATAAAAAAATTATTTTTACTTAACGTGTAAATAGGTTGTTCTTGTCGTGTTATTCATGTTAACTTAATATGACTTGTACATCATATATATTAAACTAATTATACGGGTCATATTACATGTATAACAAAGAGATTATAATAATATATATTAAATATTTTAACATGAATAGTAATCATGTTAAACTAAAATTAATTTGATTAGTTAAATACTTAAAATTTAATATGACTCCATCGACACAGTAACAATTCAGTTGACAACTTCTTTCTTTTGAGTTTCGCCAAATGCATGAAACAACTGGAATTATATGATAATTCGTGACCACCATCATTGTCTTTGAGAGGGAATGCTTCATCATTCAACATTGGAACTCCAACTTAAGTAACGAAGGCCCCCCCTCCAGAAAATTATTACGACTTTTTAGAGTGATCTGAGCACGTGTGAATTGACGCTTTCAGTTTGATTTCAACTCTTACCATAGATATTAAGACCGAGGGCAGTGTGTAATTATTATTATTATTATTATATCATTCAAAGTCTACCGGCCAATTTAAGCACACATCAATTAGGGTAAGCTTTCAAGGGTCTTATTAAGAAAACTCAAATTAGTAACTATTAAAAATAAATTCAAAAACTCAAAAACTTATGGGTTGAAACTAATTCTCGGGATTTCTCTTACTTCTTCTCCTCTCTTGTTTTCCTAATCATGTTTTTTTTTTTTAACTTCTTTCCCTTGAATTTCAAATTTTTATCTTTTTTTTTAACTTCTTTTCCTTCAATTTCAAATTTTTAATTAGGAGTAATTAACTTTTTACCCCTATACTTAAGATGATTGTGTGTCTTAAATTTGAAAAAGATAGGCAATACTTTTATATTTAGGGTGTGTTTGGAGTGACAAAAAGTGAGATAAAATAGATAAAATGAGATAAATTGTGAGTAAATAATTGGTACAATAACATAAAAAATAAATAATTTTTAGAAAATTTCAGTATTTTTTACCGTTTTAAAAATTTTTTCTCACTCTAAACGGAACCTTAATATGAGAAGTACTTATTTTTAGAGAGAGAGAGAAAGTAGGCATGAGAACTAAAAAGTGTGAAGAGAGGAGTTAGCCTTTATCAAGCCCGGCCTCAAGATTTTCAAGACCTAAGATCAGTTCTAAAAATGGAGCGTTTACTATTTGTGGATGTGATCTCATGAGAGTGGAGATTTGTAAAAACGTTTCTAATTTTAGAAAGGAAGAAAATAGAGTACAACTTTTTTTTCTTTGATCGAGACAATCATGAGCCATAAAAAAAAAAAAAAAAGCAAAGCGTGAAAAATGAATTTGATGGGATGAGAAATAAATGTTTTATTAGAGATCCCACACAATAAATCGACAAATGAGCCTATTAAAAATGATTAGGCCAATAAATTAATTGTTTTTGAACCTTTAAAAAGAATTGGACAATTATATTTGAGTTAAAAAAATTTTATTCTATCACAAGTGTAAAAATTAGTAAAAGACCTTTTTTAAATAGTTTTTTGATACCTTAAGGCAAGGTCTCTTGGGCTTTGCCTAAGGTAGGCCTTGGCCTTTACACATAGAAGTCGTCTCTTGGGCTTTGCCTAAGGATAGGCCTTGGCCTTTACACATAGAAGTCATATCTTTTGAGATCGGGGAGAAGCCCGCAGCTGTTACCTATGGGTGCGCACTAGGTAAATTCCGCCAAGAAGCCTAAGGATAGGCCTTGGCCTTTACACATAGAAGTCATATCTTTTGAGATCGAGGAGAAGCCCGCAGCCGTTACCCATGGATGCACACTAGGTGAATTCCACCTCTTGGCCCTAATCGGTAAAGAATCACGAGGAGGTAAACCAGCCTAGGTAAGCCTTAGCTGACCGGCTTAGCCGAGAAGGCTGTTAGTTGACCCTCCACAATTAGAAAAATGACTGCTCCCAAGAGAAATCGAATCCGGGACCTATTGGTTCCAGGCCCTTCAGCCCACCATCCAAACCAACTCGACTACCCCTTTCGGGGCCATAGAAATCATCTCTTGTTAATATGAAAGACCGAACAAAATAACAATTTTCATTTAGAATAATAACTCAGAAATTATAGAAATGACAAATACAAAAATGTCTGAAAGTGTGGTAATGCATAATTATGACATTTTGTTAACAAGATGATTGTATGTTTTAAATATGAGAGAGAATTAGACATCTTATATTTAATATATATAAGAATTGCTTTTTTATAGAGAGAGAGAGAGAGAGAAAAGGCATGAGAACTAAAAAGAGAGAAGGAAGGTGTTAGCTTTTACGAAGTTTCAAGGCGTAAAAAAAAAAAAAAAAAAAAAAAAAGCAAGAAAGAAAATAAGGAAAATTTTGAGTTGCGCTACATCAAAAATATATATATATATATATATTATTTTTTAATATGACCTATATAAAAATATCAAAATTACATAAAATAAAATAATTTTAAAATTTAATAAAAGATATTTTATAACTTCTTTTTTTAGCATTATATATACATTATATATATATATATAACCATAAAATTTACATTAAAAGTAAGAGAGACAACTGATAGAGGCAGAGGAGGAGGCGAAAGAGGAGGCAAAGACATAGAAGTTGAGAGATATCGGTAACAAAGAGGGAAAAAAATTTTTGATTTGTTCCACATTAGACAAAAAAAATCACCATTCCGAATAATAACTCAATATTAAATTATAAAAATTACGTAAAGAAAAATGTATTTTAAAGTATAAATTGTTTTTATAACTTAATTGGTAGGATATATGTATTAAATATGAAAAAAAAGATAATTTTACATTCAAAATGTGAAAAAAAAATTGAAGAGAGGTGAAGGCTTGAGAAGAGGAGATATCTTAGCAATAAAGGAAAAAAAATTAGATTGCAACATTACTTCAAATTATTGAAAATTCAGAATGAAAGTTAATAAAATAGATGAAAGAAATAACACACGACTTTTTACTCATAAAAAATATGTCTGGACATTTGGCAACACCTTAATTGTTACTAAAAATTTTTAAAAATTTCTTTAACTTTTTCACCAAACAATAAAAAATTCTTAAGAAAACGTTTCGAGCATGTATTTGCAAAAGGAAAGAAAAAAATGAAAGAAAATAGTAAGAGCACCAATTGAAGAGAAAAAATTAAATTTATTTTATTCTTTCATCAAGTTACAAAAATAAGAATAAATGAATAAATATTTATCAATAAAATTTAACCCTTACTTAATTAAGCATAAAAAAATTAGACAAATTATAAATTTTACTTTCCCTTTATTTTTTTCTTTTCAACCACAAATCCATGTTACAAACACAGCATAAAAGTTTCTCAAAATTTCCTTAACTTTTTATCAAACCACCAAAAATTATTAAAAATTTCTAAAAGTAGGTAAAATTTTCAAAATTTTATCAAATACATAAAATGTTACGCATATCAATTTTTGCTAAAAAATTATCAAATATTGCGTTTCCAAGCGAGCCCCTACTTGCATTCTTTTGACTTCTCCATATACAACACGTGCCGAAAATTCATTCGGATGCAACCAATGACAAAATTTAAGAATGAAAAAATAGCTAATGTACAAATTGACCTTTTCTATTTTTTTTACCTTTTTCTCCATTCTTTTGCATTTCACTTTTTGTTTTGTTTTGTTTTGTTTTTGAATAAAGTACTGTCATACAGCTTGAAGAGAACAGCATATACACACAGCTTGGTAGTCCAAGCCTAGAGGATACAAACCCAAATCTAACTCTTCCAAGGGTTCGAATTTCATCCCCCTTCACCCATTGCTAGACACACCCCATGAATTGATGAATTTTCCTCTACAGAATGTACATATAACTATGAGAGAGAGAGAGAGAGAGAGAGGGAGAGAGAGGATCACATACGATGGCTCCTTTTGACATAAACAGGTTCCCCACCTGATTTTTGACACAGAGACAATCACCTCAATAACCAATGGAGAAAACAATTCAATAATATTTTGAATGCAGTGACAGTTTAAATAGGACGGCATCTGCATCCAGCACAGATCATCTCCTCTAGGAAGCCCATGAATCAACCTGCAGAAACAGAATCGGTGCTGAGTTCAACAAACTACATATAATCTGACTGGAAAATAGAAGCTTCTGAATTAATACACTATGGGCCCTGTAGTGTAAAATCCTACTTCGCAGCCATTGCAGCCCTCGAAAAGGGGGAGACTGGTACAGCTGTGTCAGATTCGTGACATTGAGTTGGTGGCCAATGGATGCATTCATATTATTTTAATTCAAAATAAATGTGAATGCATCTGAATCGTTGAATTTAAAATCAACGGTCCTGATTGTAAGTCACAAAACTGACATAGCATTGTTAAGTCAACTTCCCCAAATCCACAGCCCTCAACAGACACCAAAAAATGGCTGCGTCTTAAACAATCCTACCTTCCTCAGAGAAGCAAAACATGCCGCCTACAAGTTCATCGTTCTCCTCATCATCTTCAGGGTTTTCCTTCTCACAGTGCTTTGTGCTGCAGTCCACGTCATCAGTCACAACTTCAGTTAACCTGCAACATCCTTCATCCTCCGATGCTTTACAGTAACCCTCCTGGAAAAACGGCTCAAACTCCAACAGATTTTGTAACCTTGAAGGTGTTGAACCCTCTCCTACACTAGTATTTATAGCCGAATCTGGAGTCAGAGTTGCTTCAGCAACAGCCCTTCCACCAGAAGGGATGCTGCTCTCTGCTGGGGATGATTTGTCTGTAATATAATTACCCACATGAGAATTGGTGTTCTTTGAATGTTCAGAAGGCGAAGATACACTAGCCAAAGATTTCTGCTTCAGCATGGGAGATTCTGCATTTGTACTCCCTCCTCTTTCCTGATTTATCGTATTCACAATATCACTAATGAGTGCAACAGGTTTGTCAGCATTCATTTGATCCAACTCGAGTAAATTCTCGATTCTTCTTGATGATCCTGAATGGAATTTTTATAATAGAACGTGTTATATATTTTAAAATTCAATCAGGAACAAGACAATAAAAATTAAAAACATGAATTATAATATCTCCATTACTTTAGGGTCAACTTCTTTCAATGACGAATGAACTAAGAAAGCAGCTGACAGGCAACATCTCATCCTAAATTGTTGGTCAGCAGAACTGTTGAAGGACCAGCATGACCTACACTAGGATATTTTTATTCATTTATTTGGACTCTTACCCCAGAAAAGTGATGAACCAGTGCTTATATACGCATATTACATTTGTTGGTGCAAACCCTTTTCAGCATTTTATAACAGCTTAGAAATGTTATCAATCAAGTGTGCGTGCGTGTGTGTGTGTGCGCGCGCGTTTTTTTTTTTTTGGGGGGGGGGGGGAAATTGCGATGTAATTTGGATTTTACCTCCATCAGAACTTTCAGTGGAGCTAAGTGATGCTGGCTTTGAATGACAAATAACAGTTTCCTCGGTCACCTTGTCTCTAACCTGATGAAGCCCAAAAGACGAAGCATTGGGATATGTTCCCCCGAAAAGCCCCCTGCATAAATCAACCAAGCAAAATCAATTATGTAGTAGCATTAACAATCAATACGAGGACACATTTCGTGGAGACGTATAAACATGAACACAAATGACAGACATATTTCCCTTTTCTCAATGCAGAGTAGTCTACAGAAGGGCATACAAAGTCAACAAGTTTCTAAGCAGGCAGATTAAAACTCAAAAGTTGTTACAAAGAAGAACCACAATATTGCTGGAATGCATTAACAAATGCATCTAGATCATTATATGGAATCAAAAAATGGGGCACCAGAGACTTTTGGTAGGGGAAGGGATAGAAAGTAAATTAAGAAGTGATATTTATTTGGGAGTGGTAATTGCAAGTTAGCAATCTGTCATTGCCTTGCTCAAAACATATGCAATCCTTTTATTTATACTTCTCGTCGTTGCAACTACTGCAAGTCTAGGATTTGAGAATCACTTCTCCCCCCATGGAAGAGTTGCCGCGAAAGCACAAGCCATGAAGATAATAAAACCAAACGCACCCTTAAGAACAATGTGGCATGGTGAGGACTAGTATCTGTATATGAGGCAGCACAACAGAACAATAGAACACAAGAACAACGACGAAAATAAGAACTAAGAAAATAAAACTCAATTTATTTCATTATTATTCTCCAAGCTGAATATTTCTTACAATCTCCAACCCTTTATATAAGCTAGGGTTGAAGACCAAATCAAGTAACTTCCTAAAATAAAATAATCAAATTATAATCAAATATCAAAATTTAAGAAAAATAAACAAATTAAACTCCTAAATATCCCCCCCTCCCAAAATTAAGCTATCTAGTTCAAATTATGTCCCCGCCTAAAATATTTGAACGGGAAACGGCTATTACGATCCCCATCAATATAGGTCCAAAATACCACAAAATTATATGGTACTTATTTAATGTTTCGCCTGTGTGGATGGCCCCCCAGGTTACCATCCTGGATGTCTAGAAAGATTAAGCCAAAAGTCTAGGCAAGTCTGGTATTAAGTTCATTTGGACAAGCATGACTTTGATGTAAGTCTGACATAGATACCACGGAAAATAATCCTCAATTTCAAGAAACCAATCAAAAAAAATACCGGGGTCCAACTGTCCATCAAAAGATGGAGCTTCAACCTTAATAGCCTTGACTATATTGTTAAACTCATCATGGTAGTTTCTAGGGTATTGCATAAGTGGTCTAACCTCGTATTGACCCTCATGCGGCCTATGATCCGCGATACAATCGACTTGAGGGAATCTATTACCATAACCAAGAACAGAGTTTGCATCATCCTCAATATTTCTCCCATGAGGACCAAGAGGAAATTGTGGTTGGCCATGGCCATGAGGATAAAATCCAACAGAATCCGTGGAACTATGAGAAGGATCTAACATCCGTCTGGGACGACTAGGGATGTGACCTTTGATCATTCATATGACGTTTGCCTAAAACTCTAGCTAATCTATCAAAGTCCTCACGAAGTTGGTTCATTGAATCCTAGAGTGTGTTCATTGTTTTGTTATATGGTAGAAACTTTTTGATCTATGGTAAAAGGGATATGAATTAAGGTATGAAAAGGTATAAAAAATGTGGTTGAGAGAGAAACTACAACAGTTTTTTTTTTTTTTTTTTCCAACAAGGTTGATGAGATGGATATTCAATACTAGTATCAACTCAAATTAAAACAAGTAATTAAAAATATGCTAAACCAACTTAAATGTCACAAATATGCAATTAATAAAAATAAGCCAGTATGATTGCGTGCAAATTTATGGTAGTAAGGGTATGGGGAATGAGAAAATGGTGGCTATCTGATAATTGTAATCTCACAAAAAGAAGTATAATAATTGTAGGTCAAAAATAACCCGAAATGCAAATTTAATATCTTTCCTAGTCAAACAAAATATCTAATCACAGTTTCAATTAGGGAACATTTACCCTTACAAAGCACAGACTGTTTTAGGGTTGCCGAAACTTTGTTAGAGGTCGAAGCTCACTGGAAATATCGCAAACAAAGTCGCCGGAAGATGGCGAGGCTGGTGAGATGCACCTGTGTTCGTGGGTTCCCAAGAAGGCGAACAGCGGGTGGTAGTTGGTTTTGAAGATGATCTAAAGTGGATCCTGAGCGTTCGACCTCGCTGTTTGATGGTTTTGGAATCTGTCAAAGAAGACCTACGATCGATTAGTTGATGGTACGAGACTGACAAGGATGAACGAAGGTGGATCAGTGGAGTAACCTTCGTCAGCGATGACGATTCTAATAATAATCGGCGACAGAAATATTAAAACGGTTACGGCTAGGTTTTGGTTTCGCACAGCTGCAGCTATGACTTGATTTCGAACGGCTGCAGCTAAGATTTGGTTTCAAACGGTGACAGTGAATCAATTTGCTCTAATATCACTTGGCGTAGTACAACGAGACAAAAGAATACAAGAACATAAGAACGACGAAGAAAATAAGAACTAAGAAAATAAAACTCAATTTATTTCAATATTATTCTCCAAGCTAAATATTCCTTACAATCTCCAAGCCTTTATATAGGCCTCGACTGAAGACCAGATCAAAAAACTTCCTAAAATAAAATAATCAAATCACAATCAAATTATAATCAAATATTGAAATTTAAGAAAAATAAATAAATTAAACTCCTAAAAATTCTCCCCCCCCCCCCCAAAAAATTAAGCTATTTAGTTCAAACTATGTCCCCGTTTAGAACATTTAAACTGGAAATGGCTATTACGATCCCCATTAGTATAGGTCCAAAATATAACAAAATTATATGGTATTCATTTAATGTTTTCGCCTGTGTGGATGGCCCTCTAGGGTATACGCACACCGTGAGACTTGAACCCAAGCCTCATTATGCCTTCCACTTCTCATCAACACTTACCTCATTGCTCCACCATCATTCGAGCTACCCCTAAGATTTAAAATTATATGGTATTTTTTAAGCAAGTGGGTCTAGTCAATTCTCCAACACATGGCGCCTCACTCACTGTACTTAGTAGTACTCAGCTAAATGACACCTAGTCTTGTCGCACTCTTGTAAATCTTAAATCTCCCTTGACCTCTACGTCTCCATCAAAGTTCAATATTTTCATACTCAACCACCTCCATCAGATTCACCTTAGGCGTGGAGCAAAGCTTCCAGGACCTCTTCATCCAAGGGAACCTTCCACCCATGAGCACACCTAAGGTTCCCAAGGTCCTCCACTCCATAAGGGATCACCAAAGACCAACGGTTTGGTGGCCAGAGCAAAGGAATACTTCGAGACTCCCTCTATTAGTCTAGAAAAAGATATTACAAGACAAACTCACAGAGACATCACCCTATTAAATAGTCGTAATTTTCACAATACTAGACTGCATGGTGGACAACCCCATTAACTTGATAAAATCATTGCCACGCCCCCCCCCCCCCCCAATATATACCCTCCTCCATCTCTATACCTACAACCCTTCACCATAGGCCTCTCCCCCTCTCTCCCTAAACTAACCTAACTCTTAACCCATTCACCTGTGGTGACTCCCGCCATTGATAATGCATTATTCCCAAAGGGTTAGAACCTCCAGCTTAACTAAATAGTTAAACCCATTTCTTTCTTTCAAACCATATCCGTAAAAAATGAAATTGCATGTCAATTCTTTAGAGGGTAAAGTTATTTATTTTTTACTTTGTTTCTGTCAATCATATGAAAGCATCAACATTCAAATGATCACCACTAGAACTCACACTCAAAGAGCAAAATAATTGTTAAGAAACCCAACAACACCTAAGAGGAGGGGACTCAATCTTAAAATCTAGGTGTTAAAGTGAGGAAAGTCCATCTCTTATACAGAAGAATTAACTTTTCTTATGGTTTAATGTAAGACAATTTCTAATAGCCCCCCTCATGCTGGCTTGCATAGACATAGGCATAGTGCGGATTGTGATGAGGCCTAGTTGAAAACTCGTTCTGATACCACGTCAAGAAGCCAACAACACATAAGAAGAGGGGTCTCGACCTTAAAATCTAGGTGTTAGCGAAGATTTTATATGGGAGAATTAATTTTTCTCATGACCCGATATGGGAAAACTTTTAACAGTATTGTTAGCGAAGATTTCATAGAACAGTCCTCAAAGGACCATGTTTCCTGAAATCAATGATCATTTTTTCCCCTTGCAAGATAAGTAAAACAAAGAAAATTTTGAAAACACAATGCTATTGATCAGTTTAGTACTCTTTGACTAGAAAATAGAAAACAAAAAGCAGAAGACAATGTTTTGGTGCTTCCTAAAGACTAGTTCCAAAAAAAAAAAAAAAATTTGCAAAACTTTTTTCCATTTTCTGTAACTCTGAAAAAAAAGGGACATTTCTGAAAGCTCTGCCAAACAGAGTCAATGTTGTATTAAAATTTTAAGCAAGACGTGAACACCAAAATCCAAGACAAACATGCACACCAGAACCTGATAAAGTTACAAAATAAAATGGTCACAACCTGTCATTCCAGCTTGACTTGATGCTGTGGAAATGATCAAAAACAGGCAACAAATCCTTCCGTTTTATTTCCACCTCATGAAATGGGACCTGCTCAATTTCAAGCTCCCCACCTGCATAACCTCTGACTCTTGGAGGACTCATCATATAGAAACGAATCTAAGAACAACAACAATAATGAATCACAACCAAGAAAAGAGCAAACAGTAAATGTGTCATAAGTTCAAAGGAAAAAATACCTTGGGTTTTTGCCATATCAGCAACCTCCCAGAGTTCATTTGCACCTCTGCATTGGATAGGTACCAATGGGATCTTTCATGGGACTTTACTGAATCACTTCTCACCATCTGGTTCCCCCCAGTGTTGTTATTTATCTCTAGAAATTTTGTTCCATAGTTATTGCTAATTATCTCTGAAACACCATGCCTGGCAAAGTTAGTCCCACAAATAGATTCCTCCCTCTCAGGCCAATCCGATCTTCTGCATACATCCCACCACTGAACAGGTTCAACTTTCACTCTTAACTCATCGTCTTGAGCATGCAGGTAGGAACCTGATTGAGTTTTTGAACCACTATCGCTCGGCTCAACCCTGGTTACTGGCAGAAGTTCATATTGAACAACATGACCCGAAGGAGTATAAACCAACAAATGTTCCAATGAATTAGCCCTTGACTGCACATCTCGAAATCCACGAGACATGGAATTGTGAAAAACAGCAGCAACAGCACCAGATGGAACAGAAACCTTTCCTGCTGCAGATGAAGCAGCATTTGTAACCGAATTAATGAACCCAAAGTTACCATCTTTTATCCGGCTAACCACAGAAAGCGTAACAGGAGGTGGAGGTGGAGAAGATTGATGGTTAACAATGAAAGATGAAGTAGACCACCATGGTAAAGTTAAAACTGGGTAAAGAAAGGGATCTTCTCCATGAAAGTTAAGAGTTTGGAAGCCAGGATCACCACCAAAAGGGGATAAAAAATAGATATGGCAAGTCCCCTTATTTGAGACAATAGCAATCCATTGACTATAATGACTGAAGCAAATGTCTTGGATGATCTATCAAATAAGAACAGAAGGAAAAGAGAAAAACATTAACAATCATCCTAAGAAAAGGTAATAATAATAATAATAATAATAATAATAATAAAATAATAAACTGGATTTAAATATGTACTAACAGCTGTGGTTATTCCACGATGAAGCTTGTAAAGATGCACATGAGCAGAGCTCCAATCAAAGGTGTGATTGCCTGATCCATTGGATGAAAAAGATGGCATGATCCGGAAGATATTTATGTTATGTCCATGCACTGAAGCAGTAACCAGAAGGGTTCCACTTGGATCAAAACATAATGCAGAGACTGGACTTGTATGAGCTCTAAATTGTGATATAATAGCTCGAGATACAAAATCCTTCACAACAACCTACAACAATAAGCAACAATAACGGAAGCAAAAAATTTAACTTGCATATGCCAAAATTTAACCAGGCAGATTAGAGATTATTTTATTACTACATAGAAGACTTGCATGGTAAGAGAGAGAGAGAGAGAAAAAAAAAAAAAGGAAAAATATTCCACCTGCCATCCAAGAAGTGGTATTCTTAAATATTTTTTTTAAACTGCCATTTTGAAGCAGTTTGTATATAGTTTAAGGTTATAATGATGCATTCAAGAACCCCAATTTAAATGTTGCAAGCATAGTTCCAGAGTTTGTACAAGTTCAAAGAGCACATAACTAACCATTCCTGCATTCTCCATCTCTGAAGCAGCAAGCCTACCAAATTTCCAGCCTGAACTTGATGGTACTGGAGAACTTGCACCATCTGGAAGGAAATCAGGACGGTACCTAGGTAGAGGTTTGTACCCCATGTCACCCAGATTGATTATATTAGCAGCCAGCTGTTTGCTGGATTCCATTGCAAACCGAGCCATCAAACTACCACTACCAGGTGATGTTGATGGGCTAACACCTGGAGAAGGAGTAAGATTCTTAGGGCTTAAGCGGCCTGTGTTTGAAACAAGCGGGTTGTCAGAAGCATAAGCTAACCATCTTGGACCCACTGCCATTGGACCGAAACCGAAATTGACTCCAACTGATCCTTGTCCTCCAAACTGAGGCACAGGATAAGTGAGAACACTGAATTTATTCTCAAGGGTAAGTGCATCAAAGCAATATATCTGCCACCAAACATGGGAAATTTCGTTAGCCATCAAATTGAACAGGAAGCTTACTCAATTGAACAGTTCAGAATCCAATTTTATAAGCAAGAGTGCCTACAAGAAAAATGAAACAATGACAGGTGCAGCACACCTATATGGCATGAAAATACTTGTTTAGTCATTTTCAGCTGCTAGGCTGTTTGTTTTTCCTAGCTACTGAAATGACTACACAAAATTAAGACCAATATAACAAATCGCCAAATCCACACTTGGCCTTTTACAGTCTCTTTCCAGGATGTATCAGATTAAAAAATAAGTTTTACTTCCCAAATCTATAACATAAGATGGTTTTGAAGCTCCTAAAAAGGTCCTAATGTTCATGCCCCATGCACTAGCCTCCTGCTTTATCCCAAGGTCTTTGAGAGATAGTAAGTAGGTGGGCAAACCCCCACATTTTTTTGGAGATCCAGTCATGCAGATTACTGCGAATGGGGCCTGTGCCAATGCACTGGGGGATAAGCACTTGCCACTGTGCCATATCATGCTATTCGTATAACTATTAATTTTAATTTAAAATTAAAAACATTTAGAAATTGAATTGAATGTCTTGATTCATTACTTGTGCTATAGTATCTATTTATATACACAGATACCTATACAAACTAGAAAATAACTACAATTACAATCATCTAAATTAGGAAAGAATAAATCACAATAATCTACCTACCATGTATCTATCCTACCATGTTTCTGATAGTTTGAGCATATATATCATGTGTTCCAAGCTTGTTAGAAAAATACTTAACTTGAGACCCACCAAGAGCTTTAGTGAACAGATTAGCTAGTTGGTCTTCAGATCAGACATGACCAGTTTTGATAGTGTTCTATAGAATCTTCTCCCTGACGAAATAAGAATCTACCTCAATGTGTTTAATCCTTTCATGGAATACTGAATTAGAGGTGATATGGATTGCAGCTTAACTATCAAAGAACAGTTCCATGAATTGTAAGTGAAGAACTCCCAATTTTTTCATCAAATTTTGTACCCAGATTAGCTCACATGAGATGTGAGCCATAGCCTTGTATTCTAACTCTACACTTGATCTTGCTACCACTGTCTACTTCTTACTCTTCCATGACACAAGATTATCTCTAACAAAAATGCAGTATCCAGTGGTGGACCATCTATCTGATGATAACTCTGTCCAGTCCACATCTATGTATCCCTGTACCAAAGTATGTGCATTATTTTGATACAATAGACCTTTTTCAGGTGATCCTTTTAAATATCTCAAAGTCCGAATAACTGCATTCCAATGATTGGTACAAGGTGACTAAAGGAACTGACTAATAACACTTATAGTAAATGAAATATCTGGCCTTATCACAGTTAAGTAATTTAACTTTCTAACTAACCTTCTGTACTGACTAGAATTGTCTAATAGATCTCCGTCATCCATAGAGCTTTACATTAGGATCCATTGGAGTCACTATGGGTTTAGAGCCCAACTTGCCTGTCTCAGTTAATAAGTCCAAAACATACTTTCTCTGTGAGAGATTAATCCCTTTCTGTGATCGAGCTACCTTAATGCCTAAAAAGTATTTCAGTGGTCCCAAATCCTTAGTGCTGAATTTAGTTTGCAGAAAAGACTTTAGGTCAGTAATACCCTGAGTATCATCTCCAGTGATGACAATGTCATCTACATAAACCAAAAGCCATATCCTTCCACGAGTTAAGTGTCGGTAGAATGCCGAGTAGTCCACACCACATCGAGTAAGACCAAATTCCATAGCCACCGTGCTAAATCTTCCAAACCAGGCTATATAGAGACTTCTTGAGTTTGCATACAAACTCAGACTCCTCCCGAGCAACAAACCCAGGAGGTTACTCCAGATAGACCTCTTCCTCTAAATCATCGTGTAAAAAGGCATTCTTTACATCAAGTGGATGGAGAGGCCACTGATAAATAGCAGCCAAGGAGATCAAAAGTTGAACTGATGTAATTTTAACCACTGGGGAAAAAGTTCTAGAAAAATCTAGTCCATATACCTATGTGTAACTTTTAGCAACTAAACGGGCTTTTAATCGGTTAACAGAACCATCAGGGTGAAAATTTACTGTATATACCCATCTACAGCCAACAACTAACTTCCCAGCAGAAAGAGATTCTATGTCCCAAGTACCATTTCCATTCAGAGTAGACATCTCTTCTTCTATAGCAATACACCACCCAAAATGTGAAAGAGTTTCATGCACAGAGTTAGGAATAGAGATAGAAGATAAAGATGAAACAAGTGCACGGTATGAATGTGATAAAGCATGATAGGAAACAAATTTAGAAATTAGATGAGAAGTGCATGTTCGTGTACATTTTTGGAGAGAAATGGGAAGATCTAAATCATCATTAGGTTTTGTAGACTCAGGAGAAGAAGGTGGTGTGATAGAAGGTTCTAGAAGAGCAACTATCTGTCATCGCTAGTAAACCTGCAGATCAAGACGAGAGACACGTGTAGAAGTAGATTGTTGCACGAAAGAAGAAGGTAAACTTGCTGTTGTAAGAAGGATAGGTAGAGGAAGGTCTGTATCAAAGGAGGATGTAGGTGGAGAAGGAGAAAAGAACAGGGTAGATTCAAAGAAAATCACATCAGCATAGATAAACTATCTATTGAGAGACAGACTATAATACCAATATCCTTTTTGTACATGAGAATACCCTAGAAAGACACATTTATGAGCATGAGAAGCAAGTTTATCAACCCCACTATCAAGTTAATAAACAAAAGCAACACAACCAAATATACAAGGAGAGATGGGAAATAGAGGCTTGTTAGGAAACAGAATGGAATGAGGAGACTTGTCATGTAAAACTGAGAAAGGCATCTAATTAATTAGGTGACAGGCAGTGAGTATTGCATCACCCAAATAGACCTTAAGAACATGCATTTGGAACAACAAACATCATGCAGTTTCAATAAAGTATAAATTCTTTCTCTCAGCAACCCCATTTTGTTGCGGGGTGCAGGAACAAGAGGATTGGTGAATTATTCCAAGGGTGGCCATGAAATAAGTGAAAGGTTTTGAAAAATACTCTTTAGCATTGTTACTACGAAGAATATTAATAGTTTGAATTTCAATACAAAAAGATTTAAAGATGAATAACTCAAAACAATTTTTCATTAAATATAACCAAGTAGTCATTGAAAAATCATCCACAAAAGTTACAAAGCACTAAAATCCTAACTTAGAAATAACACGACTTTGTTCCCAAACATCTGAATGAACCAACTGGAATGGGTGTAACGTCCTATTATTAATCCTAGGAGGAAAGGAAGCACAATGATACTTTTCTAGCTGACACAACTCACAGTCTCAAAATTTTAAATGACACAAACTAGGGACCATTATCTTCAATCGAGCAAGTGAAAGACAGCCAAGACAAAAATGAATATCAAGTGGGGAAGGAATTGTTGGGCAAGTAGTAGGGGTTAGTGCAGATAGAACATCTAGGTAGTAGACTCCTTTAACTTCACGTCCTCCACCAATCTTCTCTTTTATATTCATCTCCTAAATAATAACAGAATCCGGGAAAAAAGGTCACGGAACAGTTTAATTATAAAATTAATTTACTTATAGACAGGAGATTAAAGGAGAAAAATGGTACATATAAGACAGAAGATAACGGTAAAGTAAGAAAATGATGGATTGTACCAATTCCCTTGATGGTGTTAGTAGATCCATTAGCCATAGTAACAAGAGATATAGAAGATGAATGTTGATGTGTGGATAACAATCTAGGTGTTTCAGACATATGATCTGATGCACCAGAATAAAAAATCCAAGATACAGGAGGGAATGTAGAAAGACAAGTTATATGGTTACCTCTGTCCGTAAGGGAAGCAAAGGCAAGAGATGCCTAATGAGCTTGATACTGGAGAAACTTAGAATACTCCTTGCCAAAAATAGTGACAAGTGTAAATGATCCAATCTTGCTGTAATTAGGTTCTTTCGGAGAAATAGCTAACTTAGAGATTCCTGCTCGAGCCATATGAGTTGGCTTACCATGTAATTTCCAACATTTCTCACGAACATGTCCTAATTTCCACAAAAAGTGCATTTGGGTCAAGACCCTTTGCCTTTATTATTTCAATCTGCCTAAGTATCACGACCATCTGAGTGAGTTGGAGCACCAGTTTGACTGACAAGGGCCAATTGTGTGGGCTTATAGTCACTTGGAATAGTTTTCTGGGATGCCACCATTACGAGAATATGTCTCAACAAAAGATGAAAGAGATGCTCCTCGAAGTATTTGTGCCCATACTGGTTCAAATTCTGGATCAAGATCAGCAAGATATTTGAGAACCACCATTTGTTCACACTACTTCTGCATCTCATGGATCACAATTGATAATGGTTGGAGTGAGTTCAACTCTTCAAACATTTTCTTCAAGTTTGCAAAATACTGAGTGATGCTTTTACCAGACTGTTGAAGTTTGAAAAAGTCGCTAGTCACACTGCAGAGACATTGAAATCATTGGAGTACAACAGTCGGACATATTCCCATATCTCCTTACTAGTGTTTAGATGAGTGCATAAGTCTGTAATGTCACCCTCCATGGAATCCCACAACAAGCTAACAATATTGGCGTCATCATAAATCCAAGAGTCATAGGAAGATTAGAAAGATGGAAGGGCAAAATCAGTAGGATATTTGTGTTTGCCGAGACTAGTCAGGGCAATTTTGATTGCCTTGGACCACTGAAGGTAATTTTTCCCATTTAATTTCCGAGTAATGAGATGATGAGGCCAATTTCCAGAACTAGTTATCTTTGATTCCATAGGAACAATAGATAATTGGTAATCTGTATAACTTTATTAAGTGTACTGGAAGAAGAATACTAGAGAAGCTAAGTTTGATGATGTCAGCGAGATCAACAAGAATATGAATACCAGAGAGACTGAGTTTGATGATGTTAGCAAGATCAACATTAAACAGTTGACAATCGATGATGACAATACCGATCGATAAGGAGAAACACTACCAACGATTGGCAAGAAGAAACACTATCGACGCAGGGAATACTTATCGTCGATGGACCGCGACATTGGAGCATGAGTCGCCGATGAACCGCGAACTGGAATCCGAGTTGCCTACGAACGTCGTCGATGAATCACAACATTGGAATCCGAGACGACTCCAATTAGCGATGCCAAGGTAACCATCACTGACGATGAAGAAGACCAGCGTCAACGAAGAACACCAGCGTCACCAATCAACGGTGGGCTAGCAGCGAACCCGACAATCGCAATCAGCAATGTTGAGATAACAACCAACGATGATCGGCGATGGGAACCCGACAATCGCAAGGGCTTCTGATGATAGTGTAGCGATCTACTAACAACGACCGACTGGCGATGGTGGCAACTGCGATAGACGATGGGATTGACTGTTGTCGAAACTCCAACTGGTGAGATTGCCGATTTCGTTTTCTTGATACAGACACAAGAAACTTAGGCAATTAAGGTTTCTCAATATAGCCACGAAAAACCTAAGAGAAATTAAATACAAAGATTATGGATCTTTGCTCTGATACCATGAAAACATTCAGAAATTGAATAGAATGTCTTGATTCATTACTTGTGTTATAGTATCTATTTATATACATAGATACCTATACAAACTACGAAATAACTACAATTACAATCATCTAAATTAGGAGAGAATAAATCACAATAATCTACCTCCATATATCTATCCTACCATATTTCTGACAAAAATATAATAAACTTGCAGTTGTTAGCTTATTTTAATCTTGTGAACTAAAGCTTACTTGTGTTGCAAGACCAACAGCCACTATTCGAGAACTACATCTAACCATACACACAGCTGACCGGAACTTCAGCACCTGCACAAAACAGTTAGACCTGAGAGAGTAAAAGCGAACAGCGGTAGGGGAGTTGACACGGTTCACTGACTGAGGATCTAAGGTAACATCTCTGCCCAAATGACTACTAGTTTGACCAGGGCTTAAGCTGTTGAGTTCATCCCCTGCAACAACCAACAGTAAAGGATGTGATGATTTGAATCCTTCATCACTATCAGACTTTGCAGGAATGGGCAGCATCCGCAAGAATGTAACTGGACCATCACGCTTGGAGACCAATTCACTAAAGTTTGAAGCATCCTCAACATCAAAGACTTGGAAACCATTCTGATAACCAAGTAAGAGGACCTGTTTGATGTTAGTAGGACCAAGCTCTAGTTTGTCAAAGCCAGCCCAGGTCACCTGTTAACCAATAGAAGTTCAGAATTATGTCCTTGTAAATGCAGTGCATACAAAACAGAAAAAAATAAATAAATAAATTCTAAAAGCAAAGCATCACGAGTTCAACACCACTAACTCAGAGGCAAGTTTGGTATTGCAAAATTGAAATCAAGAGTTCACTTAGTTTACATATGCTGACTGAAAAAATATTATGAAACACCCTGTGAATTGTTTTTGAAGATATACCATTTAGGGAAAGATTAGTTCTACAAGGCTACTCAAATTAGTGGAAGTTATACTTTGCATGTGGAATACTTCAAGCTCTGTCTCAAGGTCATGTCAGTCAATCCTTTCCTCACATCCTTGCTATATTTTCCCTCATCAAGACATACAACCACGATAAACTCATTCAACTTACAACAATTGAACATATAGTGATCGTCATATCATAATACTTTCAAGTATATAGCATCTTGCATGGTAAAGCAGCTCTCTGTACCAGACTGAATATATGTAAACTCATATTATTTTTATCTTCTTGTTTGATTCCAAGTTTCTTTTTCAAAATCATAATGTATTTCATGTATATCTAAGTTATGAATATGCATATCACTCAAGTGTGCAACGAATGTAGATATCCAACACAAAACGACACCAGTATGTCACTTTCGTTGAAGTGTTTGCGCTTCTCAGTGTGTGCCCATCACACACACATATGAAACACATCCTTACTTTGAAGAAAAACCTAGGAATTAATAATAAGATGAAAAAAACATGAATTTATATCAATCAATCCCTTATTCTTTATTTTTATTTATTTTTTATTGTTTTAGCTTTAGGAATTTTAAGATGCAAAAATTTCAATTTATTATTATTATTATTATTATTATTATTATTATTTTGTAAAAGAGAAATGAACTTACAATTGGAAATTTGAATAAATAATTTTGTTTTCATGTATATATACAAACATTTTTATTCCATGCCACATTGCATCCAATTTTTTTTTAAATTATTAGCGTGTTCTTACCATGTCATACCTGTATCCGTGCTTCTTAAGCAATAATGTATTTTGAAGTTGAAACATTAGTATATATTACGTCGCATAAACAAACGTAGATGAAGGGATGAATTACAGTATTAAAGAAAATACATGAGAATGTGCAAAGTTATCAACCATAGGCACATCAGACATGGGTACACCAACAGAGGACACAACAAATGTCCATAATTTAAAATGATCATGCTTAGCAATTTTTCCATAAATTATTTGACGTGGACACATGTTCACCATTTATTTCCCTTTTTCCATGACGCGTCACATCTCCATACAATGAAAGAAAACTCCTATAATGAAATGGAGGGGAACCTTATCCAAGATTTTAATCCTAAATCCACAAATTTAATTTTTTTTTTTTTTTTTGATTTTTTTAAAAATCAGTAGCATCACACCCATCTTCTATAGCGAGCCTTTTTCTTTTTAATATAAATTTTACATCCTTTCGTAGGCTTAACAGTAATCTCCATTTTTAACTCATTAAAAAGATAAATCACAATGCTATATCCACTTTTCTCCTTTGCTAAGTTTTTAACTAGTGACGGTGCATTGGAGTGCAGGACAACATGGGCATTCAAACGGGTAGTGCAAGAACTTGGACATATTTTACTTCTTCTATTAGACATGATTCTAGTGAAGTAGACTCGTCCGAATTCCAACATCCCAAAATATCACAGTATTTGATTCAAATTTAAAAAATAAAAAATAAAAAATGATCTGGTTTGACCTCAAGCCTATTTAAGCCCCACATAAAAAACAATCACTAAATTCAGTTGCATACAAATGTTCAGCATATAAAGAAATGGACTTAGAAACATAAATGAGACAAACTCTTCCAAGTCTCTTGCTAAGCCATAGAGGGAGGGAGGGAGGGAGGGAGGGAGGGAGGGGTAGAGACATCAACAAGAATTACTATGAGGTATGTAACAGTTATTTAGAAGACAAAGCAAAGGACATTTAAAATTTTCTCTCATAAGTTTACGACAGACAAAATTTCTTAGTTCACAAGTTCCTAAATGATTATTTCAAAGGAAACTCACTTAGGAGATGCTAGAAATTACACCTAAGACCGTTCTCAAATAATTACAAGTATTGTACACCAATCTTGTTTTCACGTGCACTTTTAACAGTGCTCAAATCAAACAACTCACATCCAAAAGAATCCCAATGTTATAAACAACGATTAAAAATGAAAATTCAAATAACTACCCGATTATATCTTTCTAACAAAATTCTTCTAATCCAATCAACACAGGCGATCCGAAAGCCAGTAACATATATAGAGAGAGAAAGAGAGAGACAGAGAGACAGAAAAAAAAGTAACAGTGAAAATAAAAGTAGACGAGAAAGACCTGATCTTTGCGATCATCG
Source organism: Vitellaria paradoxa (assembly GCA_019916065.1). Lineage (NCBI taxonomy): Eukaryota > Viridiplantae > Streptophyta > Magnoliopsida > Ericales > Sapotaceae > Vitellaria > Vitellaria paradoxa. The sequence goes on along the minus strand of CM034243.1, from coordinate 15,180,155 downwards.
GTTGAAGAAGAAATGGAAGCTGCAACGGAAGCACCGGCGGAGCGGACGACGGTGCTAGCATTCGTTGATACAGTCTTGAGACAAGACGATATAATCCTGAAGGAATTCGGCAACAAGCCACTGTTCTTACCCTTCCCCTTCTTCATTCTTCAACCCGAACCCTTCTCAACCACCGACTCACCAGAGATTTCCACTCGCCCACCTCCCTCCGCCGCCTCCTCCTCCGCCACCGCGGCCAACGACCGTCCCCGATCGCCTACGATCATCCGACACTTCGATCGCTATCTTACACGCTCGAGAAACCTGCGCCGATTCTTTCCCAGTGGTTGGTCCGGTTTCTCAGGTTTTGACTTGAAGCTTCTCTCTCCCCTCCCATCCTCTCTCTATCCCTCTCCCTCCCCACCTCTTTATACTCCGCCTGGTGTTTGTGCTGTAAGTAAAAATCTATTTTTATTTTTTTTTCTTTTCTCCCCAGTTGCCGAAAAATTAATGTTAATAGTCTTAGTGCTTCTTTGATTTTGCTTTCCTTTATTGGTCTGTTTAGTGTGTAATAATTTGTTAAAAATTTTCAAAAATTTTTATAAATATCTGTTAATTTTATATTATATCAATTTTTTTCTCTCACTACACGTATTACAAACTCTCCTCAAACTACAATTTATCTCAATTTATCTCATTTTTTCTTACTCCAAACAAACCCATCGCCGATGTTGTGTTGCTCGTAAAAATAGAGAATAAAAGCAGAAAAAAAAAAACCTCGCATATTGAGTTTATTTCCGTACAAAACTATGACCACGACTTTGTAAATGGCCTTGCCAATGGGGTGGAGATGTCGTGGACCGGGTTTGGCCTTTCTCGAGGCTGTCGACACTATGATTCATTTTCTACTTATATATATATATATATATACACACACTTCAAAATTGTTTAAAAATATAAAAATATAATTTAATATATAAATAAGTCAAATTTAAATATATAAAATAAATATAAAAAATTATAAAAATAATCTGTAAAAATAAAAATTACTGATTAAAAGATACTAAGGTAATGATAGAAAAGACAATTAAAATGGAAATAAAAATAAAAATAATCTTACTATTAAGTAAATTTAATAGTTAAAAATATTTTAAATTTAAAATTTTTAGTCAATTCAAAGAGTGTAAAAGTGTATGTATTTAAAATTTAAATATTAAATATATTAAAATTAAAATTGTAAGTAAAAAAATAAAAATTTTAAAAATGTACAAAAATATAATTTGGCGTGTAAAGGGGTGTTTAAAGCTAAAAAATTCAAAAAACTCCAAAAAAATTCAAAAGTTTTTACCTTTTTCAAATTCTGAGAAAGCTAAATTTAAAATAAAAATCTATCAAAATTCGGTTTGAACGAATTTTGATAAATTTTTTAAAAAGTTAGACTGATATTTATACTAAAAAATTTCATAAAACTCCAAAAGTTTTCAAAATTCTCAATTAAAATTTTTTATCATGTGTCACTTTTATACAAACATTCAACTATCATTTTAAAATAATTTTTTACACTTCAAATTCAAAAAAATTTACTTTTTTTAATTTTTAATTTTTTTAAAATCATTACAAAATTTACATTTCAAAATCATTACAACTCCACACACAAACATTTGAATTTCAAACCCCTCGGGCACTCAAGCCATCCCTCAACGTCCCCCTCCCCAAACTATTCTTAGTTACGTAGGATAAAAATCGCATCAAGTGATGTGTTTTATAATATATATATATATATATATATTAAAGTTATGTTCATTTTTTACTATTTATGGAACTAGTTTGACGCTCTATAAAATTTCACAAATTTTAATAAATTTTTATAAAATTTAAATTTTTTATTCACGGTATGAATTACGAAACTATAACTTTTATAAATTTATGTTAACTTTTACAACTCCAAACATCCTTTAAATTTCGATCAATATTAAACTAACGAATGAATGAAGTTTAATTTTTAGCCTTTGAATTTATACTAAATTGAAGTTAAATTTTTCATGTTTTGATTCTTATAAAAGTTTATCTAATAGATGAAAATATTTAAATTTTGATCAATGGATAAATTTTCATAAGAATTTAAAGATTGAGAATACAACTTTAACTTTTAAAATTGTATTTTAATTTTAAAAATCTCCAATTCTAAAAATATACAGCCTTAATTCCCAACTATAGCAAAACTTGGTCTTCAAGATTAATTACCCCTTGGTTGGTTGCCCCGTTTCTCATCTTAAAAACTAAAATCATCCCTAAATGAGGTCGAATATATTATCAAACTTAAAAATAAAATAATTATATTAAAAATAAAATTGAACCAAGTTTTAATTTGCTCGAATTTGATTTGAATAAACAATACAAGACTTAATTAGGAACAATTTCAATTTAGAATTCAACTCTAGTTGCCCATTCGGGGGTGGTCGAGCGGGAGTTCGGGGGCGCTTAAGGGCCTGGGCCGCGTGCAGTCCCAGGTTCGACTCTCCTTCAGGAGGGTGAGTTACCGCTTTGGTGGGCTTCTAACAGCTCCTCTCGATCGAGCCGGTCAGCCAGGGCTTGTCTAGGCTGGTTTACCACCTCGTGGGCCATTGCCGGCTTGGTCCACGGGATGGGCTTTACCCAGTGTGTACCTTCGGGTAGCGGCTGCGGGTTTCTTCCCGACCCACAGAAGAATTCAACTCTAGTTTGACTAACTAAAATAATATCGTTTTGGTTTAAATTATCTTATAATTCAAACTGAATAGTTTAACTAAATTGAGGGAACGCCATTTTATTTAATCAAAAGGATGTTTTTTTGTTTTTTGGTAATTAAAAGGATGTCTTTTTAGGTTAAAAAATTATAAGGTAGAGTTTGGGAAGCAAAATAGCTTTTTTATTTTTTATTTTATAGTTGGCTACTAACTAACTACTAAACAGTTAGTTTTTTGCTTCCCATTTTTTTTTGTAATTAGCGACTAAAAAATTACTTTTTGCGTTTGGGAAGGAAAAAAAGTTAACTTGTTAGAAATTAACTTTTTAATTTTTTTATTTAACTTTTTTACCTTTCATGATTTAAAATAAATTTAAAATATAAAAGGATAAATTTGGTCATAGAGAAGAAAGAAAAAAAAAAAAACTAAAAATTTGAGTAATCAAAAGTTAGTTATTAGTTAACAGTTGCCAAACGCAACTTAAATGTGTATCTATATTATTTTCAAGTTTCCTAAGTAAATTTTTGAACCGAGCGCATAGTGGCTTAAGTTTAACTTGAATTTTAAACAAATTATGCGAAAAAAAAAAAAAAGTTAAATTTGGTATGTTTTATATGACTCGTTTGAAACCACAAATTGTACTCAGAGTTCGAAGTATTTAGGCTCCATTTGGCATCAAGATAAATCTCTAAAAATTTTTATAAATCTCCAACAACTCCTTCTACATTTAATTTTTTCGGCATCACTAATTTTAAAAAATTTCAATATTTTGTTAAAAAAAAAAAATCTAGAAATAGATTAACCAAATATGTAAATTTTTTATACAATTGTCACTATTTTTTGTGAATTTTTTTGAATCTGTGGGAACGGATTTGGAAAACCGTTCCCACGGTTTGTGACTTTTCAGAAAAGATGGCGCCAAAATTAACTCTAAACCACATTTTATCTCAATTTATTTTATTTTTTCTTGCTCCAAACAGGGCCTTAGTTCGACACCACCTAACTAAGATAATTCGAAAAAAAAAATTAAAAAATAATATACAAAATCTAAGAGTGTAATTTTAAAATAGTTAATACTTCAAATTATATTTTATTTACAATAGTCCTGCAACATTATATTTTTTTTTTTACTTTGTTTAGAAATTTTCGTATCGAATAATTTTTTTTTTTTTACAAATATAATGATGAATTGAAAAAAAGTGAAATGTTTTTCTCTTTCAAACCAAGAAATATAAATTTGAAATCATTTGATCTTAAAGTTTTTCTGACTTTTTCATATTTTATCTAATTTTAGTTTTTTTTTTTTTTTGGTGATTTTTCAATTGGCTTCTATATATCATAATCTCACGAGCAAATCCTGATCTTGAATTTTCATGAGCAAGGCCTCGCTAGGAGGCAGATAGGATAAGACACTTTCCGAACACTAACTTCGGGATATATTTTCATAAAAAATTGTAAATATTTTTTTAATTTTAACACTTTATCTTTTTTTTTCATCATATTAAAATAAATTATTTTATTTTCATATTTATTAAACTAAAATTTTATGATTAAAATAATTTATTTTATTAAACTAAAATTATTTTTTAAAAATAATAATAACAAATTAAAATATTTATTTTTATTGAAATATAATTAATTATAAATAAAATAATAATTTATTATTAAAATAATTTACTTTATTAGAATGTAATTTGTTTTAATAACTAGTAATTACATATTAAAATAACTTATTTTAGTAAAACTAAATTAATGATAATTAAAGATTAAAATAATATACTTATTAAATTAATATTTTCTATTAAAATAATTTATTTTATTAGATTAAAAAATTTTAATTAGTAATAAATACCTCTAAAAATTTTTTATTTTATTAAAATATTTTTACTACATCAAATTAATGTCAATAAATAAAATATTAATTTATTATTAAATTATGTATATTAGTTATTAAAAATAATAATTATTAAAAATAATATATAATGTTTAATTAATTATTTTAAATATATTTTATTAAATTTAGTTAATTTTATTAAAAATAATAAAATTAAATATTTTATTAAAATAAAATTAGTTATCGTAAATAAAATTATACTGCCAAATATATGTTTTTATTTTTATTTCAAAAAAATAATAGTTGAAATTAAAAAATTAAAAATAAACACTATTGAAGATAAACGAAAAAATCATGAGTTTTATATGAAAATATCTCTTAAATTATCTCTCTTTTTTTTCTTATTTCTTATTCAAACTATCAAACGCATCTATTACATTCCTAATTTATTCAATTCTGTTCTATTCGGTTCAAACAATAATTTCATCCGTTAACATCAATGAAAATTATTCTATTTCATAGGATAAAAGATAGAGAGATAAAGTACAAAATATCATTTTTGTTTTTTTAGTTAGAGTTAGTGTTTGAACCAAATAGAACGAAATTGAATAGTTCAAGAGTAAATACGTGTGTTTGATAATTTGAATATGAAATATAAAAAGGAAATAATTTGAAGGATATTTTCATAAAAAAATTTAACTTCGTTATTTAAAATTATTCTAAGTAATATTCTTCCAAAAACAGATTTAAAAATATTTAAAGAGGCATTTAGAGTGAAAAAAATGAGATAAAGTAAAATAATTTAAAATAATTTGTGAGTTCGTAATTCGTGTAGTAAGATAAAAAATAAATAATTTTTTGATATTTTTAAAAGTTTTCAGAATTTTTGAGTGTTTTTCAGTGCGTCAAATGCACCTACTCTAAGGCTGTGTTTGTTTGAGGGGATTGGATGATGGGGGATAAATAATACCAAAAGATAATATATAGGATTAGATAAACAATAAGATTAATTTTTTATCTTTAATTATTTTTTAGTATTTAATTGGTGAGATATAAAGTGAAATAAAATATATAATTTAATATATGATGTGATATAAAATAATTTTAAACCTTTAAATCTTACCAAAAAATAAATTCGAATGTGAAATTTTAATAAAACCACCTCCCCTCCCTCTCGGATAACTCATCCAGTCATTTGCCGGATAACGAATCCCATCCCACCCAACATTCCCACGGTCAAATGAAACAACACACACAACATTTGTGGGACTCACGGATTAAAGCATCCAATCCCATATTTTTATCCGGCAAACAAACGCCGCCTAAAGATAATTGCATCAACGGCCATCCAGCGTACGTCACAGGAAGTCCATGAGGACGCCAGCTTCTGATTACTTCCCAGTATTTTCGAACGTTGGGAGTCCTTCGAGTTGGAGATGATAAGAACGGCCGACTTTAGTACAACGGTCTACGCCCAGTCTTGGGTAGCGTGTCAACGGAAGCCGAGGAGAGAGAATGGCTCAAACAGTGACATCATCACATGATCCCTCAAATCCTACGCGCGAAGAGCGAGTGTTTTCCGCAAAAAGCATCGTCAAGCAGTTTATTCTCTCTCTCTCTCTCTCTACACTAAAAGATCTCTCTTTTCGCTGGAGTAAAATTTACCGCCAAACAGAACAAAGCAACTGTGCTTGATAGGTAAAAACCAGTTCTTCAACCCCACCAACCCAAATAGATTACAACTGCCTTTGATTTATTAAAAAATTTTAAAAATTTTTAAAAACATTTAAAAATAATTTATTTTTTATTTTATTATATATAAATTACAAATTTATAATTTATCATATTTTATATTATTTTTTATCATTCTAAAAATTCTCTGTGTTACCATAAAAAGAAGGGGAAAAAATCTAAAACTAACATTGACAAAAAAATTTTCAATTTTTTTTTTAATTTTCTTCACCAAAATTTAACAAACACATATAACAAAAGTTACCACACACACAAAGTTATTAATTATTTTTAACGTCTTTTAAAATTATTAAAAAAATAACACGTATCAATACTAAAATAAAAATTATTGAGAAATGATAAAAAATAATTTGTCAAACGAGTCCCAAAACCCATTTCTTCTCGTCACAATGGCAAATCCATTTCTTCTCATAATAATGTCAGACACGAGCTTACACAATTATGTTATGTTTAGATTCATAGTTCATATTATTTTGTATTTATTAATATTTATATTTAAATATTTTAAAAATTAATAAATGCACTAAATAATTAATTTACTTTAAAATAACATCAAATTTGTGTCGACTTTTTAAGTCATTGCATTTGTTTTGAGTCGAATTTGTAATTTTTAATCAGTAATTTTGTATTTAATGGTATTCGTATCCAACTTAAATATTTTCTTGAATTGCGTCTAATAACTACACCCTCGTTCAATAAGAATATTGCTAATAAGCCCCCACGGGGATGGTCGAGTGGAAATCGAGCTCGTCTTAGAGCTTGGGCCTCTCGAGGTTCCGGGTTCGACTCCCCCACGGGGGGTGGGTTACCGCTGTAATGGCGGGTGCCTAATGGCCTCCTCTCGGTCGTGCCGGTCAGCCAGGGCTTGCGTAGGCTGGTTAATTCTTCATGGGCCTTTGCCGGCTAGGGTCCTGGAACGTGTTTCGCCCTGTGCGCACCTTAGTACGGAATAGCAGCTACGGACTTCCACGCACAAGAAGAATATTGCTAACAACAATCACGTACATAAATGTTAGTGGAATTTCAATCATTAGGGCTCAACAATTGAGATTGGCAAGACACCGGCTAATGTATCAATAGATTCATTCACTAGTTCATTTTTCATTTTCCCGAAGCAAGTCATTAGATTTCAAGCTTAAATAATTTAATTAGAACCACTTGAAAAAGAAATCAGATATTTCTAAAGTTAAAAGTACAATTTTAAGAATTCAGATTATATTTTCTATCATTAAATTCTTATAAAAATCTATTCAAAGATTAAGATTAAAATATTTCCATTAGTTAAGCTTTTATAAAAATCTAGAAGTTGAAGATACAACTTCAACTCTTAAAATTAAATTTCAATTTTAGGATCCCTCTTCCTTTCTTTTTTTTTTTTTGAATAACTTAAGATATCCGGACTGACTTGCACGCACTTCGACTAATTTCTAGGAGTCTGAAATTAACTATCGGGTAAACTCTCTAGTGGAAATGAGAAGATTTGAAATAATAACCACCGGGGGACCAAACCTAAAGTCTTACCAATTAAGCTATCCCTTAGAATTCAGAATCCCTCTTCTATATAAAAGAGATTAGAGGTTTCTAAAACTGAATTAATATACAGGGTCGTATTAAACTATTTGAGAGCCTAAGACGAAAGAAAAAAGAAAAAGAAAAAGAAGATCCTGAAGTTGAATACTGTAAGGTTTTTTAGTGACAAATCCATATAAAATCTTAAATTAAATGTGACAAATTTGAATGTTTTCTAAATTGAAGAAAGATGAAGATTTGCATATTTCCTAAATTAAAGATTTTTTCAAAATGGGCAAGTTTCCAAAAGATCAAAACAATAATATTGCAATCCAAGTTCAATTAGGAGTAAAGAAGAAGACTGCACAAATTAGGAAATACACGCGCAAAAATCCAGTGTATCTCGTAGGCAGCACGTAGGGAGCGCGCGGCTGCGCCACATGGCGCTGGGAGCCCGCAGGATGTACGCAAGTTCGACCTTTTGGTAGTAGACCACGAAGGGAGCACGCAGGGAAACTGATGGTTCGAGTTATAGAAGATTTTGTTTCCGTTTAAGAAATCTGCTTGTATATTTGAGTCCTAATTAGAATAGGATTTTGCTTGGAATAGGATGTGTAAGTCTATATATATGCACTCAAACTTAATGTACAAGATGGAACAAGAGGGGCATATTATAGAGTCTTGTAAGAGAGAGGATTTTTCCTTGTGAGCTTATAGCTCTTTCTCTTATTTCTATTATTCTTGGTTAAGTCTGTTCACTTTCTAAGGAGTTAGAAAGTTTTTTCCACTTGGTCTAGGTGTGTCGAGGATTCGAGCAAGTGCTTGAAAGAAGTCGCAGGAAGAGTCGTAGAGATTTCGAGTGGGTATTTGTAACCTAATTATATAGTGAAAGTTTGGGTGGTCTCCAAAATTGGACATGGAGTTTTACCTTTACTTGTTGGTAAAGGGTTTCTTCGTTACCAATCTTGTGTTCGTTATTTCTGTGATTGGTTGATTGATTTGGGTGATTCGAAAATTTTCAATTGGTATCAGAGCAGGTCACTCTACGTTCTTGAGTGAGATCTTCAATTCGAATAGATGGATCCACCACGTGAAGGAGGCTCTAGTTCAAGACCACCATGGTTTGATAGTACTAATTATTTGCATTGGAAGGTACGTATGCAAGCTCATCTGTTATCCATACATTATAAAGTTTTGTTGTCTGTTATCCAAGGATGGATTGAACCTACACATGAAGTTGAGGGTAAAATTGTTTCAAAGCCAATTGAATCCTGGACTAAGTCAGAACAAGAAGGTTTCGAATGGAATTTTAAAGCGTTGAACAATATCTTTGCTGCCGTCTGTCCAAATGAATTTTGTAGAATCTCAAGTTGTCTCAGCGCAAAAGAAGCTTGACTTATTCTTCAAAATACACATGAAGGAAACATACAAGTGAAGAAATCCAAACTTCAAAAACTTACATATGAATTTGAAGCCATCAAGATGAATAGTGATGAGACGTTTGACGATTTTTATGTTTGTCTAAGTCATATTGTGAATTCATGCCATAACCTTGGAGAACCTATTCCTAATTTCAAAGTGGTACGTAAAATTTTACGTTCTCTTCCTCATTCTTTTGATGCTAAAGTTATTGCAATTGAAGAAGTTAGGGATGTAGATGAGATGAAGATTGAAGACTTAGTAGGATCTCTTTAAACTTATGAAGCAAATATGCTCAAACCAAAAAAAGGTCTCAAAGGGAATTGCACTCAAAACTATGGAAGAAGAAGAAGAAAAAGATTCTGATGATGATGAAGAAGTGATTTTACTAGTAAAGAAATTTACAAAAATCCTCAACAAAGCAAGAAAGATCAAGAAATCGGCAACATCAGATTCAAAGTTACAAAGAAAGGAGAAGAAAATCAAAAAAGGTGACAAAAGATCATCAAAGCAATCCCAAGGAATCTAGTGCTTTGAATGTCAGGGTTTTGGACATATCGCCCAGAAGTGCGTAAATAAAAAGAAGAAGAAGCAAGTCAAAGTAATGAATGCCACTCTTGATTATGATTCTGACACCGATGAATCGTCATCCTCTACTTTTGAAGATGAAGGTAATTTTATTACTTTTGTAGCTTCTCACAATTCTTCTGTAGAGACAAAGCCTAAAACCCTAAGTGATACCGAGTTTGAGGATGAAGAATCAGAAGATGAATTCCAAGGTGACATTGCAAAAGCCTACACCCAACTTTGTGAAGAATACTGTGTTCTAAAGAAAAACAACAATACACTTGTTCAACAAGCCAATGTGATGAAGAAAGAGAGAGATGCCCTGAAAATTCAAAACGAAAAACTCTCAGGTATGTTATCTACTTTAGAGACTGATAAACAATCACAATGTAGACTTGTAGAAAAATGGAAAACAAAGTTAGAAGAGAAAGAAAAAGAAGTGAAAGATCTAATGGAAAAAATCAAAGGACTTGAAGCCAAAGTGAAGACAAATGGAAGCATCCTTGATAAGATGAATGCTAACTCCAATGTCATTGATGAAATTTGGAGTAAGCAAAAATCCTATGGAGATAAGTCTGGATTAGGCTACAAAGGTGAAAAGACCATATCAGTAACATCGTCATCATCACCAAAAGTTCCAAAAGTTGCCCCAAAATATGTAGCACCACCAAAAAGAAGTTCTCCAAAGTTTGTATGTCAACAGTTTCCTCCTCCAAAGGGGAAAGGTACACAATTTTTTAAATCCCAATATTTTGTACTTGTGTGTCACCATTGCGGCATCAAAGGACATATCCGCCCTAATTGCCACAAACTCTATGGTCTCCCCTTAAATTATGTGAAAATTTTTTCAAAAGGTCAAAATCTTAAACTTTCCATGAAAAATAGGTTTCAAACTCTTTCTAATTTTTCTGCAAATAATTTTGAAAATCCACGTCTATTTCAAAAGTCCAAGAACTTGAATTTTTCAAGATCAAAATATGAAAACCTTTTAAAGAAAAAGAGTTCAAATTTTAATAAAAAGCAAAGGCGTGAGAAAAATATTGGCAAGGTCACTTTTCCAAAAACTAGGGCAATTTAGGTTCGAAAATCTAATCTTTTTAACAAACTCTCGGACGACTTCCGCTTTGAATCTCCTAAGAAGTCTTTAGGTATTTGTGCACATCCCTAATTTTCAAAAATAAAATAAGGATAGGAGTTCATTATTTGTTTTGAAAATATTTTATGACTTCTATTTCTTTTATATGCATCAATCATTCAGTCAAATAAATTTGTAATGGATTAAAAATTTATATTTCCATTTAAATTGAAAAGAAGTGTTTCGGTGAACTTTGCCATAATTTTGATGTGCTTATTTAAACACTTGACTGATTTGGCATATATCTTTTTCCTCCTAGATCTTAAATTACTATTTGATATGTTTAAAAAATGTTGAAGAGAAAAAAAAAAAAAAAAAAACCTGTCTTGAAAAGGGCTACCGGTGGAATAAATGAGAAGTCCCTTAATGACTTGTTGCTTGTTAAGGGAAAAGCTACCTACCCATAAACGTGTGAAAGCCATTTGGACCTTGAAAGGGATATGCATAAAGATTTGTAGCCGGACTAAAAAAATAATAATAATAAAAAAGGAATGAAAGAAAAGGAGAATTGTGGTTGAAAAAAAAATTGAATAATTTGCCCTCAATTCATTTAGTGTATCAAATATAATATCTTGATCTAGTGATTTATTGAGGGGAAGCTATATGTTTGATTAGTCATAATCTCACACACGCACAAGTATTTTCTTTCGATTTTATGGCTTAATTCATCTCATGGCACGGACTAAGAGATTTATTTGGAAAGATGAATTTTAGTTTATTTAAATTTATAAAGATTGGATGATAAATTTACATATTTGGATATAGGTGAATTAAAATTTCTTTGATACATTTTATGAACTTTCTATCAATTTTTAGTATTTTTTTAATTTATTCGAATTTTTTTTGTGCACAAAATCTACCATACAAGAATTTCCAACAGAGATTCACACGGAAGGTGTTAACTATTTTTATTATATTTTTTTATTATTTTGAGACATTGTCAATTCATATCATAAAGGAGGAGTAGAAAATTTCAAAATTTGTGATTTTATTATCTTGTGATCTTGGAACTTGATTTGGAAATTGAACTCGAATGTTGTTTTAGAATTTAATTTTTGCCATATGATGCCTTGATGTGTTTGTTCAAGTGTTGCAGATTTTATTTTGAAATTTAATTTAAATTTTGATATGGAATTGCCAAGGGGAAGATTATAAGGTTTTTTAGTGGCAAATCCATACAAAATCTTAAATTAAATGTGACAAATTTGAATGTTTTCTAAATTGAAGAAAGATGAAGATTTGCATATTTCCTAAATTAAAGATTTTTTTCAAAATGGGCAAGTTTCCAAAAGATCATAACCGTAATATTGCAATCAAAATCCAATTAGGAGTAAAGAAAAAGACTGTATAAATTAGGAAATACACGCACAAAAATTCAGTGTACCTCATAGGCAGCACGCAGGGAGCGCGCGGCTGCGCCACATGGCGCTGGGAGCCCGCAGGATGTACGCAGGTTCGACCTTTTGGCAGTAGACCCCGCAGGGAGTACGCAGGGAAACTGATGGTTCGAGTTATAGAAGATTTTGTTTCCGTTTAGGAAATCTGCTTGTATATTTGAATCTTAATTAGAATAGGATTTTGCTTGGAATAGGATGTGTAAGTGTATATATATGCACCCAAACTTAATGTACAAAATGGAACTAGAGGGGCATATTATAGAGTCTTGTAAGAGAGAGAATTTTTCCTTGTGAGCTTATAGCTCTTTCTCTTATTTCTATTATTCTTGGTTAAGTCTGTTCACTTTCTAAGGAGTTAGAAAGTTTTTTTCCACTTGGTCTAGGTGTGTCGAGGATTCGAGCAAGTGCTTGAAAGAAGTCGTGCGAGGAGTCGTAGAGATTTCGAGTGGGTACTTGTAACCTAATTATATAGTGGAAGTTTGAGTGGTCTCCAAAATCGGACCCAGAGGTTTACCTTTACTTGTTGGTAAAGAGTTTCTTCGTTACCAATCTTGTGTTCGTTATTTCTGTGATTGGTTGATTAATTTGGGTGATTCGAAAATTTTCAAATACACACAATATACTAAAATAACCGTTTCCAAAGTCAAGATAGATCTTTAAATACTCGTGCTAAAATTATACTTATGACGTGTCTAATTCTATCTAAAACTGTCTAATTCTATTTAAAACTGTGAACCGAAAACTTATATTCTATAAGAACCAATGATCTGACCTGATTTTCTATGTATAGACTACGCATACTAGATTATTTACTATATATGCACAATAAAAGATATGCATATACATTAAAAGTATAATGGTTTGTCAACATTGTATACAGATTGTCATTAAAATGAAACCAGTGAAATTGTAAATGAAACCAGTGAAATTGTAAATGAAACTAAAAATTAGCATACATTCCTAACATTCAATCTGTAGCTACCCTTACATCCGGTTACAGAGGGGATTAGCACCATTGCTGCACAAGGATCACACGCACAAATTGAAAAATGGTCCAAATTCTAACCTCTATAGTAGTCAAGTAGCGGTGGAGCTTGAGAAAAGCATTGAGCAAAGGAAAGCACAACAGGTCTTCCATTCGAGTCTCACTGAATACGTATCCCCTTGAAAGTTGAAACCCACCAACCCATGGTTAAGTTTGGGATGCTTGATTCATGAGTCCAGTGGTTCACAATCTGAAGATCTATATTTTTGGGTAGGTCCAATGTGACCTTACACACTGAGATTTCTCGTTGTAAATATATATATATATATATATACATTCAGGTAAATCAATCGATGAAAGTGGCCAGGAAATAAGGATATTTACAGGATATATAAAGAATTAAACAAGCATATATATAACTTGGCTTACACGAGGTTGAGAAACATTTTCTTTTGATTTCTTCTGAATCTCTTTCCTCTAATCAAACCTAACCTAGCCTAATTTTTTGTCTATTTGTTGTGAATTCGTAGCTTTTTGCATGCCAGCATTCAATAGGGAACGGACAGATCACTTTACAGAATTTATCAGGACATTGGTGTTATAGATATTCCCATGCCAGTTCTTGAGATGGATAGCTTGAGCTTGTCCATTAGTTTCAGTTCAGGCTTCTAAAGCCGGTTGTTTCTGCTGCCTATGAAGACCATTCAAGTCCCTTGTTCCATTATTGTAGTCTTCAGCAGTGAAGAGCTCCACATAGTACCTCTTCCAAAGGGATGGCTTTTGATATTTTTTCACCAACTCCAGGCTGCCTTGGCTGCTGCCTTTCAGAAGCTGCACAACCTGCAAAAGTGCAAATCATGTTATACATACATACATATATATATATATATTTTCAAATTAACTAGGAATGTTTACATCTTGACGAGCAAGTCATCTTTTGGTAAGGGTGGAAACGAATTAAGTTGTTAAGCTCCGTTTAAACTAGGTTCGTGACTAAAATGAGCTCGAATCAGGCTTGATTTGTGCCTCGTTAAGATTCGAGCTCAGCCTCAAGCCTGAAAAGCTCGGCTCGAAAGCTTACAAACATGCTCAATAAAATAATATACATATATATGTTTTAATAATATTTTTATATTTTTTAAATAATATTTTATTTATTATATTTTAAACTAAAATGACGTCATTTTGATTTAATCGAATTATTCATGAGCTGAACTCGAGTCTAAATTTTTCTTTATCGAGCCGAGCTCAAGCTCAAGCTCGAGCCTATATAGAATCGAGCTTGAGCTCGAGCTCAGCATAAAAAACTCGAACCGAGCTCGAACAAGTTAAAGTTCAGCTCGATTCGACTCATTTCTATCCCTATCTTTTGCCATATGTATTTTTAAGAAACACAAATGACGATATAGGATATGTAAATGACATTGGAATGGACACGGATGTGGTAATGACAAATAACTAACCTAATTCAATACATAATTTAATATACAAATAATGGGCTAGAAGATTTTTTTATTTTGGGATAGGTTTGTTTTAATCATATGTTAGAAGAAAAAGCGATATAAAATAATTTGACACACCATGTGACATATCCAACCCATATGTTAGAGTGTCTAAAGAGTATGTATGTCTAATAAGTGTTGGATATGGATTCAGATATGCATACAACACCTATTTTGAAGTTTCCGTACTTTATATATGTACATAAATATAAATATAAAGAGGGGCCTTTGTAACTGCACTCTGCACATTTCAAGCTGACCTGCATACTACTTAAAGGATTTGTTAACTGAATTCATTAATCACTGAGATTGCCTAAATTTTAAGATGTAAATTCAACTATTTTAGACAACAAATTAGATATTTGTCAGCTAGGAACATAACACGATGGTCTTAGATTATTAAAGAAGGTAAGCTGCAATATCAAAAAAGGCCAGTGCCTCATTTACCTTTGCTTTAAATTTATCTTGCAAGTCGAACCAACACATTATCTATATGTAATTATTATCAAATATCAGCAAGACATGCCTGTCTCATTTGAGGTCGCTGAATTGAGGATTGTTGTGTGCACAAAAAAGCAGCCAAGACCATAAGATTCATCTGCAGCGAGTTGTAATCATCACCAAGAGACGGATCAACAAGCTCCCTAATGATGTTCTTCTTGAGCAAGGGTTTTGCCTACAAGTAAATTGGAATCCTCAATGTCCATTCTACCCAATTTGATCAGTGAAGACATTATATGGAAGTGGAAATTAGATTTCGCGGTTTTCCTGACTGGTGAGGAGAGAGCAAAGACATACCCAAATAACAAGGCTTTGCCTTGAGTAGTCTAGAGCTCGACGACCGGTAATAAGTTCCAACAGCAGCACCCCAAAGGCAAAAACATCAGTTTTTTCATCTACTATGCCATGCATTAAGTACTCAGGAGCAAGATAGCTGCAATTGATGAAAACAACAAATAATAATAATAAATCAGAAGTAAAATCTTGTGCTATAAATTACAGATAGATTACAAGTGTTAGGTTTCCAAACCCAAATGTGCCTTCAAATTTTGACACCGTATGGTGAGTCCATTGCTCCGGCAGCCACTTTGCAAGCCCAAAGTCACAAATCTGAATTCAAAAAAGTTATCCTTTGAGGTTCAAAGCTCCCAAAAACACTGCTAGAAAATGGAAATTTTGGTTTAGTTTGGTTTGGATGCAAATAAAGTTTATGGAGTTATATTTTCAGTAGCATAATCATCCTCACTAATTTCCGAGCATTAGCTACCTCTACAACTATGTCCCATTTTATTTTTGAAAATTTTGAAAGGCACATTTGAAGGATACCTTAGGCTCAAAGTGCTCTGTAAGCAGTACATTTGCAGCTTTGATATCTCTGTGAATGATTCGCCTTCGACAACCCTCGTGAAGGTACAACAGACCTTCAGCTGTTCCCAGTGCCACCTTATACCTAATACTCCAGTCCAGTTTCACATTTGAACCTGTAAAAATAATTTAAATCAAACTATAGATTAACCAACTCCATTGCACTGCAGCATGCAAAATCTGGAGAAAAAATTATTACTAGGAACACAAACCATGATGAAGCAGAGAAGCTAAGCTTCCGCGTGGAGAAAACTCAAGAACAAGGTACATTCCACCTTCAACCCCATAGCCGATCAATTTAGCAGTATTGGGATGGTCGACATGGCCCATAATCCCAAGCTCAGACAAGAAGTCTCCAGTTCTATCATCAGCCGGCCCCCGTGTCAACCGCTTAATTGCTACAAGCTGCCCGCCTCGCAAACGGCCCTTGTAAACTTCGGCGTACCCGCCTTTTCCAATCAAATTATCTAAATCAAAAGAAACATGAAAGATCATGATATGCATAATTGGAATATAAGCACAATTGAGGATCCAATAATTTTCAGGCTTCACCAATACAATGGTGTTGCCTAACATTGTTGGGATGAAGTGAAATGGAAAGAAAAGAGGAGAAAAGAAAGATTTTAGAATCTACCACTCGTTTGTGAGCTTTTTTTAGGAAAGGCAAGAAAATAAATGGAAAAAAATGAGAAGAAAAGTGAGTGTCGAAATTTTTAAATTTTTATATTACCAAAAGTGGGAGGAAAGGAAAAGAAGAGAAAAGTGAATTAATGATATTTGCCCCTAAAATAAATTATAAATATATACTGAGACTAAATAAATTAATGAAATTTCAATTTCTTAAAGGATTCCTTCCATTTCTTTTTTAACTCACAACTAAAAAGAAAAAAAAATTATTATTTTTTCTTTCCTAAACTTGCAAACAAGTAGAAAGAAAATATTATCCTTCTCTTATTTTCTCTTCTATCAAAATTAATATTTTCTTTTCTTTTCTCTCCTAAACTCACAAACAAAATAGTATAGACGGATTAGTATAGAAGATAAATTGAATTTCTGAAGCAAAAGTACAAACCATGGCTGAAACAGTTGCTTGCAGTTTGGAGTTCAGAGAGGGAGAAGTTCTTCCAGGGAGGTTTTGGATGGCTTAAATAAGTATCAACGAGGGGGCCTGTCACCGTGCCAATGTCTTCCCTCATACTACTGCTGAGTCTCCTTGAAAACCTTAGGGCACTGAAGGGATGCAAGGTGGGTCCTTTTGATCTACTTTTCAGTGATTGAACCAGAGCTCTCCATCGAGATGCAAAAGGCTTTGAGTTCCGTTGAACTTCGACATCAACCTCAATCTCAACTCCAGACGTGCTTGCTTTGGAAGAGACTGTTTCGGATTCTGCGGTCCTGAAGTAGTCCTCCAGAACCCCATTTGGTGAATACACATTTTCCTTCCCCTCCATTTCAGAATCCCACTACTGCTCCCTGCCCAGAAAGAAACAATTTTTTACCATGATCAAGGTTTTGCATTTCATTAGAGGAAAAGTGCGTATAAACATATATATTTCAAGGAAAATGATTTGAAATTTTCTTTAGAAGTAGAAATAGAGACAGAGATTGTTTAATTTTCCAGCAAAAATAGTGCCAAGAAAATTTGGAAATTAGCATAATCGGATGAACAAGGAACAAGCAATCTGGTGGTGTAGCCAAAATCAGAGAGAGTTCAAAGAAAAGGACCAAAAAATGTGAAATAAGCAAATAACAGATGTCAAAACACCACCTAGAAAACAAACAAATATAGAGACCCAGAGTAATGAAATACAAGTCCTTCACGTCAAGTAAAAAATAAATAAATGAAATAAATTCAGGAAAGTGTGAAAACAAAATTGAAAACCCAGCAGGCAAAGGGGATTCTATTTTATTTTATTTTTCAAATATAGTGCAATAAATACCAACTGCAAAACCAGTTGAACCCAGAAAGAAACCCAGAACACCGAACCAGAAAACTTCCAAACAGCATTTGTGCGTAAGTATAAATCTTTATACCATGTGAGGAGCTATATGTCTGTATTTATATATGTATATATATGTATATGTATGCAGGCATGTTTGTATGTATGTTGTGTATATGTCCACTTATATACAGATGGAGACCACACAGTGGCATAAAGACACAATTGATGCATACCCATCGACTGAAACTCAACAACAAGGTGTTTCTAGTAAGAGAACAGGAACAACAAGATGTCTGCTGGGCATACCATGAAAGAGATAAAGCTGAAGGCACTGCAACCCACAAACAAGATAAACAAATAGAGAGAGAGAGAGAGAGAGAGAGATTTACACAGCGCTTAAAAACCACACCTTTTTTCTGCACTTCTATCCATAGTCCTGCGCAATAATCCGTTGTTTCTTACCTTCATAAACTCCTTTTCTAGGAACCCAACAGAAAATGTTATTATATTTTAGCCCCTGCATTAAAAGTACTAATTTTTAATTTCCTTTAACTTTCTTCAATTACTTTTAACTTTTTCTAACTTTTTCAACAATACGTAGAGGGATTGAAAAATAAATATAATGCATCAGTTACTTTTTAATAATTAAAAAATTAACTAAAATTTTTTGATACAATCTACTATAACGACTCGGTGACCCATTAGAACGAAAAAATGTTAGAATATTGACAAATTTTAATAAAACATATAAAAATTAACAAAAATTTGTGAAATTTAAAAATTTAAAATAAACACGTAAAATTTGTAAAAGTTTATAATTTTTTTGTAAAATTTGATCATTCAAACATAGCCTTGTTAGACATAAAAAAAATTTACTACACATAAAACCATCAACTTTTTTTTTTTAACTTTTTCTCATCTTTTTTTAAATTTTTTTTAATATTTTCTTTAACTTTTATAAGTTTATATTAAACACATAATTTTTAACAAAAAATTAATACGTGACAACACCAGGATAATAGTTACAAAAAAAAAAAAATTAATTTTTGGATTTACCAAAAGCACTTTTAAATTAAATACAAAATTAATGAAATCAATTTAACACATTTGTGACTTACATACTATAAAAACTCATGAACAATTGTGTAAAAAATATTTTTAAGAAAATATAGACAAAATTATCTATAAATCTTGCATTAAATCTATTTAAAAAATAAAATAATATTTTTTAATATTAATTAATAGGAAAATACAACGATGGATTTAAGGAGGGAGGGAGGGGGATGGTCATTTCCCCCTAACTTCAAAAATATTTTAGAAGCAAAGTTAATTTCAGTAAAAATTTTAAGTACTCCTTAAACTCGTTTCTCAAATTATTTTTCATAGTTTCTATTAGCCTCCTTTGTTCATAATTTTTTTAACCTATCTTAAGATTCAAATGTTGAATTCATCACTAGATAAATATATCCTTTTATCTATCAATTTTTTTTTTTTTATGAAAGTAATATTTCTCCAATTAAATTTGACGAGTGAAGTAAAAATTTAATTAAATTAATTAAATTTTATTAATCTTATATTTTAATCCAAATTAAGAAAGGATTATGTATTGAGTTTTAAAATCGAATGGAGTAATGTATTTTTTAATCAAATCTCAAGACGACAATGCATAATTAACCTAAAAAAAAGAAGAAGTTTGTGGATCTTATTTTAAGTTTTAATTTTTTTTTTAACTTTACACTCCATTTAGAAACATTTCTCTTTTAAAATTGATTTGATTTGATAAATAAAATTTTGTATTTGAAACACATTTTGAATTTAAGAAATGATTTGATTTAAGAGAAGTAAAAAATTTAATTATGTTAATCGGAAAAAAAAATAGAATAAATATGATATATGAGAATAAATTTGTTTACTTAAAAAAATAAATTCTCATCAAATTCTGTTATTTTGAATTAAATTTCAAATAATATAAAAATCCTAAAATTTAAATTATAAAATGAAATTAAATCCAACTAAAAAAATTTATTTCAATTATAAACATAAGAATTGATAAGAATTCTCATCAAATAAAATCAAATCTTATCAAATTCACAATTTCAAACGAAGTGTTGGAGTTCCGTCGAGATGGAATATGTTGGGTTTGGAATGAAAGGAAAACTAGATGAAAATATCTTTTTAGAAAAAAGAAATTGAAAAGAACAGCAAGAGAAATATATATATATATATATATTTTTGTTCTCTTTTACTAGTTGGTATTTAGAGGGCAAAAAATTAATATAAATTAGTTCACGTAATAATTTCTAAATCCGTGAAATGCAAAAAAAAGTTAAAATTTATAAAAATTTATTATGTTTCGTAGAGGTACAAACGGAGTATGTTAACTATTTTACATTTTTTAATTTGAGATTAAACAAAAGAAACTTGGAGGCCGTCTGGATGTTCCAAAAAAAAAAGCAAAAACTCTCGATCTGGGGTATTTTTTTTTGTGTGTTTTTTTAGTTACATTTTTTTGTATATTTAGTGAAATAAAGTATAATTTTTAGTATTTTTTTATAACTTTTATGTGTTTGATAAATTTTTTACTGTAATAGAATAAAAAAATAATAATTTTTATATATTTGGTAAAACTTTTAATTTTATTTTTTACTGTAATAAAGTAAAAAAAAAAAAATTATGACCCTATCAAACACATCAAAAATTACAAACTTTTTTACTAATTTTTCAACCTCTAAACGGGTCGTTTGGTTTTCTTTTGTAAATCAAACTCTCTCTCTCTCTCTCTCTCTCTCTCTCAGAGAAGCCTAACTAATATAAAATTGAGATGCGGTAACCTGTCTCACCCACCAAGCACGCATAATTTGAAAATTTAACCTAAACACCAGAGGAAGGGAGGAAGAAGCCGAGCGTGATTGTCCCCTAATTGGCATAAAAGAATTGACCGTTGTCAAATGTCAACTAAGCGATATGGTTAGGCGCCCAAACCTCCCGCAAAGAGAGGCCTAACTCTTACTATTAATTTTTTTTTATTCGGATGTATGAAAATTAATTTTACAAATTGTTTAAATTCATTTCCTTCCCTCTAAACACAAATTAACTATAAAAATTGACATATTTAAATCTCTCGTTACTATGTTTTTTTTTCTTTTTTGGGTAAGTTACTATGATTTTCTAAAAAAATCAGTCGTATATATAAAAATTTGAACCAACCTGATGCCTGTTTTGAGCGCTAAATTTTAGAAAAAAAAAGTAAATTTTATATTGTTGAGAGTTTGGCATTTTTCAAAAACTTGAAATATTAGAGAAAGTTAGAAAAAATTAAAGAAAGTTGATGAAAGTTAGAGAAAATTAAAAAAAAATGATATTTTTAGTGCGAAAAAAGTTAAAAAATTAAAAATTAAATAAAATTAAAAATATATGATCAAATTTGACACTTCAAATGCACACCAATAGGCGAATGTTTAAATAAAATATTATTTGATTACAATTTAATTATTTTTCACTTATTACAATTAAAACAATTGGCATTTTTTTTTTAAACTCTTTGTACTTAAGGTGAAATCACTTATACCTCCTAAAATTTAAAAATTTATATTTGTACCCTTTATACTTTGTACTAAAATAAAGTGATGAACGACGTTAAATTTTTAAGTTAAAAAACAAAATGCTCGTTCAAAATCAAATAAAATTAAAAGGTAAAAGTATAAGTAACATAAATTATGAGGGGCACATATAAATGAAATTTTTTAAAGTTATTGAAAATATTTTTTACCAAATTTTTAATACTTTCATATTAATCTCAAATAAAAAGGATACAGAGATAAAATTTTAAAATTTGAAAGGTGTAAGTAATTTTTAGTTAAATATGAAAAGTAAAAAGTTAATTTTCCCTCATAGTTATAAATAACGAATTCTCAAATTATAATGCGAATTAACTCCAATTACTTTGCAATCATATCAAGTAATTTGGTGCAATCAAATCACCCCGGTAGAGAGGTGAAACCCTCAAGCAAGGCATACATGATGAGGGCTTGGTTGGTTCTTCAACCACAAGCAAGCAATAAATCATGTCTATTCTAGAATTTATTACGTACATAAATCTTTGACTTGTTTTCAAAGCCTACTCTGTCGTCTGTACTCTCTAGCTCAAAAGTCCCTTTTATATATGTATATATTTAAGGAAATATTTAGTTGATAAAAATTAGATCAAAAAATATAAAAAAAATATAAAAATTTAATGTAAAAGTGATATGTGATAAAATTTGATTAAAAAAAATATAAAAAATAATAAAAATTGATAAATTTTGATAAATTTTGACCAATTAAACACTTCCTAATCTGATTGATTCAGGTATAAGTTGTGTCAACATTTTTAAATAATTTCATTCTGGGTTGGTGTAAGCAATTCCAACTTACGTTACTTTGGTTTGTTTGGATTGGCGGGCCATGTTAAATCCATCTCTTCTAAATATTGCCAGCCACCTCTTCCCTATCTATTTGGATTTAAAAATAATAATAATAATTTTTACCAATTTTTTTCAATCAAATTATGTCAAATAACACTTTTACACCAACTTTTAATTCTTTTTTTTAAATATTACCAGCCACCTCTTCCCTATCTCTTTGGATTTAAAAATAATAATAATAATTTTTACTAACTTTTTCTAATCAAATTTTGTCACATAACACTTTTACACCAACTTTTAATTCTTTTTTTTTTAACTTTTTTGACAAATCAAAAGCCACAAAAATAATCAAATTGCACTAATAACAAATCTGCATTGGGGTTAAATATTTTAATCTTAGATCGGGTTTATGTTAATTTTTTTTATTACAACTTCATTTTTAATTAAAGTCTATTTAATTTATAGTTTTTTTTATTAATTAATACAGTTAAAAATAAATAAACAGAACAAGAAAAGTTTTTCAGAACCCTTTTTTATTTTTTTTCAAATATTATTAAAATCAAACACAAAAATTTTGATATACACTTGAACAAATTCCTCAAACCTGTAGATCATATGCAGCCTACTCATAAGTAGGCATAGATACTGCTACTGCTACAAGGTGGGCGCTTAATTCAATAATAAGAGGACTGGAAAATTTGAGATTCAAGTGCCCACAAGGCCTACAACAAAGAGTCAATAATATTACAAAAGTAGATATCATTGTAACTTAGCAATTAAATTCTTAGTCCTCATGATTTAAAGGCCAAGACCGTAAACAAATGTGAATGTTACATTAATATGGCACAGAGGATTTCACCAAAACACACACAGAGGGGGTCATATGCAAATGTAACAGCAGTGGGTAAATCGTGGAGATTCAGTGAAATCTTGTCATGTGTTATTCTTTTTAATCACTTTAAAAATATATATATATATATATATATAATTTAAATTATGTCAAAAAATGAATTTGCTAGCAATTCCAAACAAGTAATCATGATTGAATTACAAAGTAAAAGTATGGGAATAATGCAAGGAAAATCCTAATAGCAGGAAGGATCAAAACTCATCCATTATATAATTTGAATTGACAAAAATATTTTATAATAGTTACATAATTAAATTCATGATCTTATCATACAAAACCTACCAACTCCCAGTGAATAAATCACGACAAACTGAATTCATACCATTAAAGGAACTTGAAAACTATGAGAGTCCTACTCTAGTCTCGTGGTTTCCAAATTCCTTTGATGTTTTCAATCTTCTTGGACATTAGGAAATATTTGTTAAAAGTCTTTCACAACATAAATCTCAAAATTCTGAGTAGAATAAGTGTTTGCATATAATTTTAAAAATTGTCAAATTGTAACTCGTAAGGAACAAGATTCTTGTGTGATTTCAGGGGCCTCTCTCGACTTTTTTACTCTAAACTAAAAATTATAAAATAACGAGTAAGGGGTGTTTGGAGTAACAAAAAGTAAGATAAAGTAAGGTAATTTGAGATAATTTGTGAGTTTATAATTCATATAATGAAATAAAAAGTGAATAACTTTTAGATATTTAAAAAAATTTTTAAAATTTTTTAATATTTTTTATTTTACCAAATGCACTCTAAGGATGATTTGGAGCTCCAACAACAAAGGGCAATTTCGGGAACTACCTCGTTTTCCCATTCTCTTTTCTATATCTTCTCTTTGATTCTTTTTTGATGGAGATCATTTTTTCTTCGAGTTTTTAGTAAAGCTTTTTGAAGTAATTATGCTCTTGGTATTTTTCCATGATTTGTTGCGAGTTTCCAGCGAGCTTCCTGCAACAAACAAACAAGTTTTTTGACTTTTCAAAACCTTCAAAATAACGTTGCTTTGTTGTATTTTTATATGATTTTAAAATTTTCAATATTGTACCCTAAGCACTGTAGCCAACTTTTAAAAATATAAAATTAAATTCATCATTTTCAACTAATTTGTTAATTACAATTATAACCTTAATATATGTAAAAAAATGTTATGTTCTTAATAAAAAAATCATGTTATAAAATTATTATATATAATTTCCACCTTGGACAAAAGTAAGACCCGGGCTTGGAAATACGTAATTTGCACTTCAATTTTTTGGATTAATTTTTTTTTTTTTTAAACATTCACCACCCTATACATTTTTAAACTAATGTATACAAAAAGTTAACTACAAATTCAATCATGTATTAATTTTATGAAAAGAAAAATTGTTAGAACGTCATTGTAATTATTAAATTATTGTTGAGAACATCTGCGGCCGCTCACCTGGCTCGGCTTCGAGCCTCCCCCTCCCCTACTTACCTAACAAAAAAAAATTATTAAATCATTTATGTGTAAGAAACTAATTTTTTCATGGATATATGAGTATACAAAGCTTCTCCTTTGATAAAACATTATTATATATTGATTAGGTTTTATTAATGTACTTTTGTAAATCAAATATATGATTTGCAATGACAGTTATATTTTTTTCTAGGGTTAAATTTATATCCCTCAAAATAAAATAAAATAAACCTGATTTTGTCCCTAAATTTTCCACACCGTAAGAGTCTCCTGGCTTCAAAAATGTAAGATTTTATTTATTAAAAAACTTTTTCAAAACTTATAATTATAATAGTCAAATTTAACAAGAATTTTTAGCATTAAAATTTTGATTAGTCACACAGGATGTGTGCCACAACTTCTTGTACTATACATGTAGCTTCAAAATTATATGATTTTATCTATTTAAAATACTTTTTCATAATTTAAAATTATAATAGTTAAAAATAAAAAGAATTTTTAATATTAAATTTTTTAGTAGTCACACACCATATGGGCCACAATTTCTTGCGCTATAAATGTTGATTGTCTGATTTGGTGATTTCAGTGGTCCAATTTGTTGAAGCCTCATTAGAGTTTTTATTTTCCAAATGACAAACCAACCACCTACTTAGGGTGTGTTTGAAGTGACAAAAAAAAGATAAAATGAGATAAAGTGAGATAATTTGTGAGTTTGTAATTTGTGCAGTAAGATAAAAAATGAATAATTTTTAGAATTTTTTAATATTTTTCACCGTTTTTTAGTATTTTTTTATCATCCCAAATGGAGCGTTAATAGAACAACTCATAAAATTTTAAAAGGAGCTTTATCTTAATTATATGCTAATCTTGACCGTTTATGCATGTGAAATCATCGATCGCGATTGTTTGTAGTATTTTTTTAAATCTTAAATAATTATTAAAAAAATCCACACTCGGAAATTTTCACGTATTATGGTTATACATAATAATTTTTTACACAATAAATTTTCACTTTCCAAAAAACCTTTTAAAACAGTAAGTTTTCACTTACTATAAAACTTTTTAAAAACAAATTTATGTTCTCGTGTTGATAATCTTTACACAATAATTATAAAAATTTGTTTTATTTGCCACCCACAAGGTGTGTCCAACGCTAGTGTATGTATAAGTTACATGTCCCATGGCTACATTTTAGCAACAGGACCTCCCTCCCCCTTTTTTGGGGAGAGTAAACCGGTTACAATTAAAGTTGTTAGTGAAACATATAATTTGAGCACAATAGTGTTCAATTTATTAAAAGTTACTTCAAATTTTACTTGCACATGAACGTGACTTTCTTTCTTCCTTTCTCGAACGATTTGCAAAATAGTAGACAATTAGAAAATAAAATTAGTAAGGGTATTTAGTCAGAGGCTCTCCTAGTATCAATTTAGTGTGGTAGCTATCAAATGGGAGAAAGAGAACAAGATAACTCTAGGGATATAAAAATCAAACCATTTTCGTAAATAGACTTCTCTGTATTTATGTTTCCACTATCTTTTAGGTTTGTGATCTCTAGAATATTGGATTTGAAGGGATTGAATAAGACACCCTTTTATTATAGGGGTCCATATCATTCATTTATATAATGTAATATGAAAGGTAAATCCATATCATTCATTTATATTATATAATAAGAAAGTTAGTGTGTCTTATCTTATACGCAAAAATGGGATGTGATAAATATTTTAAGATATTCCTACCTAAATAGGGAGATGACGTGTGTCTTAGATCCCTCTAATCACCCCCAGCACAAGTTTGTGTGTTCAGTCTACGCAACGCAGAGCTTTAATTTTATCTTTAGTTTTCTTTTGAAGCATGGCATATCTTCGTATTGTTTGGCCTAACAATCTCACTACGTTTGAAGTGTTGATGCGCATAGAATAGGTAAATAATATTATTGGGTCCAAATTTAGGTTCTAAGCAACTACTTAAGCAATTTTTGATTTCATAAGTTCCTTGTTACCTTAGCAAGCAATGTGGTGAGAAAAGAGATTTCAGCAATGAACAGTTACAGTAGTAAAGAAAATAGCATAAATAATTGAAGTGGATCCAACAAATATTAATTCTAGGCTCCAAAGAGTTCAAGAACTGAAATCTAGAATTTTATTATTAATAGGAAATAAAAACTGAACAGTTACCACCATTAAAAAGTCTATTTATAAACTCTCGTAACCATCCAAACTCATTAAAAGTCATATGTTGTCACATAACCCATTTACTTATTTAAAAAAAAAAAAAAACTCATAAGCATAAAAAAAGACACTAATCAATTAAATAAGCTCATGCATCAACCATTTTGAGTAAAAAGAACTCGATTCTGTAATACTCGGTATATATTTTTGACTATTTATATATTATTTTGGGCCAATAAAATATTTATTTTTAGATTTAGTTGATTTATTTTATTTTTTTTCCTGAGCCAGGTGTGGTCTAAATTGATATTTATTTGGATAACTGGGCCAAGGGCCCAACTCCCTTTTCTTTTCTTCTTTTCTTCCTTTTCTTTTCTTATTCTTTTCCTTTGCTTTTCTTTTTGCTCGGTTACTAGAGAGACCAAAGAGAAAAGAGAGAAAACAGAGAGAAAAGAGAGATAGAGAGAGAAAGTGCAATCCGGAGCAGAAGGCCGGCGGATTGGGGTAGTATTTGATGCTGTGAACGTCGTGGTGACGTCCATTTTCAGTGATTTGACCCAAGGTGTAAGAAATCAACTTTTGAAGGTTGGGAGCTCAATCGATTTTCTACGTTTTTCTTTTTTTCTCTTTGGATTTGAGGTAGGTGGGACTTACATTTGTGTTTTAGACGTTATAAGTATGATTTTGATATATAAGTGTGTGTGTGTGTGTGTGCACGCGCGCGTGTGCGCGTGTGCGTGTGCGTGCTTGATTTGGTGAAATATCATGAGATCTGTGTATATATATGTAAATATGAATGTGAGTGTATATATGCATATAAATGTGAATATCTTACATATATTTGAGTTATTCTTTGATTTAGTGTTGAAGAAACATGTGATTTAAGTGTTTAAGTATTTATACATGAGTTATTGTTTAGACTAAGGCTTGAATGGGTGATTTGGGGATGATTTAGAGACTGGCCAATTGGGATGTCTGGACCAATAAATATGGGTGTCCAAACTAGGGTGTCCGAATACTAGTATGGAAAAAAATTTCTAAAATGTTAAAATTTGTCTTTTAAACATTTTTTCGTGTCCAAAACTAAATTATTATGAATTTCTAAAGATGGAATGAATCCTAAATCAACATCAAGCCTAATAAGAATGTATTTTTGTATTGATGATATTTATTTGCATGATTGAGCATGTCATGTGCATGGGGCTAGGGTGAAATCATTTGATTTGTGTTGTAACTATTGATTGGCTGAGAGTGCCATATTTATATTGTGACGTACCAAGGCATGGGTTATACATATGAACGGGATTTATAATTTGGCAGAAAATGAAAAAATGAGATTTTAAAAATACCGGATGATCTTCAGTTGATATATATGACTAGAGTTAGTCATTTGGAGTTAGAACGATATTATGAGATATGGTTATGAGATTTTCTCTGGACTACAGTCGGACCCTACTTAAGTTAAGTAGATGCCTAACAAAAGTATAACATGGTTTCCTAACAGAAGGAACAGGGGGTGTAACACAGTCCTCCTGAGTCTTACACCAATAGGGTGTAACATGGTTCTCTATTCAGTTTATATATATATGGAGATATATGTTTGTAGTGAGCATAAACGGTGCGGTTAGTGGCCCCGCATGCTATGCTAAGCGTCACCTATCCTAAGATAAGGTTGGGAGCAGATGGAGATTAGAGAATGCATTGGCATTGTATTGCATCACATATGCATTGTTGTTTTATATTTTGGTTGATATTGTTGTAAGTTATGTTATATGCTTGATTATGTTCACTCGTGCACACTCACATGGTCTTACCTACTAGACAAGTTTACTCATCCCATTTATATTTCAGGTGATCCGGCGAGAACAAAGAGTAACCACCTGGAGCTTAGTTGAGATCAATGGATCGATTTATTATGATATTTCATTTACACTTGGATTATTGTATTTTATTTGTGCTACCCGAGGTGTGGGTCCCAAATTTATTTCTATTATGAGCTTGTTTATTGATGAGGTTCATTTGGCTGTATAAGCCTTTAATAGTGTCACCAAGGTGTGACATTGGATTTTTCGTGGTTGATAATATTTTTATCTATTTAATATGGGAATGAGGAATGTGTTTAGTCGCTCTGATGATTGTTATTATATTATGACTTGACCTTAGAACAGATTTTTATTTAATTTAATTAGTTCCCATATTCTCATACCTTTCGTCCTAGACAATTATGTTAGAAGCGTGACAGGATGGTATCAGAGTTCTAGGTTGCGTTTACTTTTGGGTCTTAGGTAATAAAGCCTACTAGTTTCTATTGAGAATTAATCATTTCTCGCTGTATATTGTTAATTTTGGAATTGATGATGGTTATGTATTATAGAATGGCTAGATGTGGAAGAGGTGGAAATTAAAGCGGTTAAGCTAGTGGTCAGAATCCCAATCCTTCAGGTGTTAGGCAAGAGGACTTTCATGAGTTGTCGTTGGTTGATGGTGGCTTTTTATAGCCAACATATGAGTAGATGATGTAGTTTATGTGGCCTAGTGGGTCCAGATGCAAGACTAGTTAGACTGGCAGAAGCTCCTACCCCAGTAGCGGTGGCAACACCTGCACTGGGAGACACACCGACCATGAGAATTATCAGTCAGTTTAAGAAGCATAATCCTCCTAAGTTCAATGGGGAAAGAGATCTAGTTGAGGCGGAAAGATGGTTGGAATAAATCTTTGAGATGATGGGGACTTTGGGTATGGAAGGTGACGAGGTTAAGATCAAGGTAGTAGTATGTCAATTCTAAGGAGGTACTGTTCATTGGTGGAGGTCTTACAGGGATCATTAATATTTACACCTTAACTTGGAAGGCGTTTATGGAGGTATTTCTCAAGAGGTTTTTCTTTGCTGTAATGAGGGAGATAAAAGTTCAGGAATTTTTTGCATTAAAACAAGGAAACTTATCGGTGCAGGATTATGAGAAGAAGTTTGCAGAATTGGCTAGATTTGCTCTACATATTGTGCCAAATAAGGTAGCAAGGGAAAGGAAATTTAAATAGGGATTGAGTCCCAATATCAGGAGATAGGTCATTGGTTTGAGGCATCAAACTTACTCCGATGTAGTGGCGGCAGCTCTTGCGATGGACAAAAATGTTATTGAATTTAGGTCCAGGGCTCATGGAGACCAAGGACAAATTCAATGATAGAATGCAACGTAAGAGTATGGTTCTGGTTCTAAGCAAAAGAAAAGTAAAAAAAAGTCTAGTAGTTCCTAGAGGATACACTAATAGCATCAGCAATTTTCTTATCGAAAGAATAGTAGTTCTGGCTCAGGTTCAGGTTCGGGTTTATCGAGTGGTTAATGACGACAGCAGTTTCGGTCCCCACAGAGAGGAAGATTTCAGGACGGTTTGGGTAGAGACTCTATTTTAGATGTAATTAATCTAGACACTTGGTGGCTAATTGTCTATTTGGGGAGATGTCATAAGGAAGCGTTAAACCAAATGCTCAATAGATTGGTTCTTATCAGACTTAGTAGTACCGAGTAAGGCCTGCACCACTTATACAGTAATAGCCTATGCTACAATTTAACAATTCCAATATTTATGTGGTAGTGGTGGTGGCCAGCAGGGGAAAAATAAAAAGCGATGGCAGCTCAGGGAGTTAGAGAATTTAGGGGTATCCCTATGCACTTGCATAGCAGGGTGAGACTCCAAACGCTTCTATGATATGTGGTACATTTCTTTTGTTTAACACTTAGATGTATGTTTTATTTGAAACAGGTGCATCACATTCATTTATCTCATATGCTTGTGTGAAGACTTTGGGTTTAGGTTGGAAGAGCCTATGTTTGCAGATTATCCAATAGATAGTAGTTCTGTAATGAATTGGATCTGTAGGAATTGTATTTTACAGTTGGGCGATGTTCAGTTATGGATTGACTTTAGAGTTCTTAAGATGAAGAGTTTGACGTGATTTTAGGAATGGATTGGCTGTCTACTTATCGGGTGATGATAGATTGTTACTGTAAGATAATGACGGCTATTCTACCTAACGGCATTGTGTTTAGGATTCAGGGTGAGGCAAGAGTCATTTTGCCTTTTCCATTACTTGACACTAGGTGCATTGGGAAATTTTTTAAATTTATTAGCAAGTCTGAGATTGAATGAGAAAGACTCCAAACACTTTCTTCCAAGAGTTATTTGTGAGTAGGAAGATGTATTTCCTAAAGAATTATGGGAGTTACCTCCTCAAAGGGAGATTATTTTTTATTTAGATCTTGTGTTAAGGGCTTCTCCTATTTCTGTGGCACTGTATCATATGGCTCTAGTAGAATTGAAAGAATTGAAGATTCAGTTGAATGATTTATATACTCAAGGTTTTATTCGACCTAGTACGTTGCCGTGGGCGGCATCAGTAGTTTTTACAAAGAAAAATGATAAGACCTTGAGACTTTGTGTTGATTATCAGTTGTTGAATTCAGTGACTATTAAGAACAAGTATTTGTTACCAAGGATAGATGATTTGTTTGACTAGTTGCGGGGATCAGCTTATTTTTCTAAGATTGATCTTCGATTGGGTTATCACCAGTTGAGGATTCGGGAGGAAGATATCCCCAAGACGGCATTCTGTACCCGGTATGGTCATTTTGAATTTGTGGTTATACTATTTAGGTTAATGAATGCTTCGGCAGTGTTTATAGATTTGATAAATAGGATTTTCCACTCTACCAGGATTAGTTTGTGGTGGCGTTCATTAATGATATTTTGATTTATTCTTGTGATGAGTATGAGTATGAGCATGATCAACATTTGAGGACAGTTTTATAGACACTTCGAGGCTATAACTTGTATGCTAAAGCTAGTAAATGTGAGTTTTGATTATCAGAGGTGAAGTTTTTGGGTTATATGGTTTTTGCTTTAGAAATTACAGTTGATCCTTCTAAGGTTTCAGTTGTGTTAAATGGGGCGCGACCGCTATCTATTTTTGAAGTTTGTAGTTTCTTAGGTTTGGCTGGTTATTATCGTTATTTTATCTGAGATTTCTCTCGGCTAGTGGGTCCATTGACTTAGTTGACTCAGAAAGGAATTAGATTTGAATAGGATAATGCTTGTGAGAATACTTTAATGAATTAAAGTGAAGGTTAACTGAGGCTCCAGTATTGATTATACCTAAATGTGGAATGGGATACTCAGTGTATTATAATACTTTACATAAAGGTTTGGGATGTGTTTTAATGCAAAATAATCAAGTAATAGCATATGGGTCTAGGCAATTGAAGCCACATGAGAGGAATTATCTTATGCATGACTTGGAATTGGCCACGGTGGCTTTTACTTTAAAGACTTGGAGGCATTATTTGTATGGTGAAAGATTTAATATTTATTCTGATCATAAGAATTTAAAGTATTTGCTTACTCAACGTGATTTGAATATAAGACAGAGAATGTAGATGAAGTACTTGGAGGATTATGATTTTGATCTTCAATATCATCTGGGGAAGGCCAACGTAGTGGCTGACGCTTTGAGTAGGAAGTCACAAAGTTTAGCGACCATGATGGTTCGTTTTTAGTGGCGTCTTCAAGAAGATGCAGATGATTTTGAATCTAGGTGGGATGATGATGATGAAGATGGCACGACATACTCCGGTTTGAATTGTTTGCAAGTGGTAGCCCTGTTGTTGACACGGCTTATTAAGGCTCAACAAAATGATCAATATTGTTAGAACATGAGGTATTATTTCTCTTCGGGACTGGAAGCTGAAGGTTGGAGTTTATCTGCTGAAGGATATTTAAAGTTTAAAGATAGGATTTTTGTGCCTAATGTGGATAGAACTTGGGAAGAGATACTCTAGAAATTTCATCACTTGAGGTTTGCATTACATCTTGGAAGAACTAAAATGTATAAAGACTTGGAACGTCACTATTCGTAGAGTGGTATGAAGCGTGACGTGATAGAGTTTGCGTCTTGTTGCATAACTTGTCAATAGGTAAAGGCTAAACACCAAAGGTCGATTGGTTTGCTACAGCTATTGCCAGTGGCACAGTGGAAGTAAGACCATGCGACTATGGATTTTGTGACGGGTTTGCTGAGACTTGTAAGAAGTATAATGCCATTTAGGTGATTGTGGACTGACTGATTAAATTAGCTCATTTTCTATTTGTTTGAAATAAGGATTCTATGGAGGAGTGGCGTAAGCTCTATATTCGTAAAATTATTTGGTTACATGGTACATCTTTATCGATTGTGTCAGACTAAGACCCAATGTTTACAGTATAATTTTAGTAAAGTTTGCAGGAGGCATTGGGGACTCAATTGTATTTTAGTACTACATTTTATCCGCAAATAGATAGACAGTCAGAGCGGACTATTCAAATTTTAGAGCATATACTCAGGTTATGTGTGTTGACTTTGGGAGGAAATTAAGAGAGCCATTTGCCATTGATTGAATTTGTGTATAATAATAGTTATCAAGCAAGTATTAATATGGCTCCGTATGAGGCTTTGTATTGACGACCTTGCAAATCTTTGTTGTGTTGGGCTAAAGCTGGAGAACCTGTAATGATCAATCCTGATCTGTTGAGACAGGCATCAGAAAAGATTTAAGTGATAAGATAAAGACTTTTGACCGTTCTGAATAGATAGAAGAGTTATGCGAATTAGCTAAAATGACCGTTGGAGTTTCAGGTCAGTGATTTTATGTTTTTGAAAGTTTTACCAGGGCAGGGTATAGTTTGGTTCATAAAACATGGAAAGCTTTCGCTGAGGTATATTGGACTTTTTTGAGGTTATTGGGAGAATTAGTGAGGTAGCATACAGATTAGCACTTCCCTCATAGTTAGCTCAGGTTTTTAATGTGTTTCGCGTATCCATGCTTTAGAATTATATACCGGATCCTTCTCTTTTGATTGATTGGGAGGAATTGGATATTAAGAAGGATGTGACTTTTGAGAATTTGCCAGTTCGGATAGAGGACAGGCGTGAACAGGTTGTGTGTGGCAAAACCATTCCTTTGGTTCGCATGTGTGGCGACACTGTGGAGTTGAGAAATCCACTTGGGAACGTTAATTGGTGATGCAGTTGAAATACTCATCCCTATTTTCTGATTAAAGTATGTTATGTAAATTTTGAAAATGAAATTTTTATAGTGAAAGAATGTAATATCCGGTATTTATTTTTGGCTATTTATGTGTTATTTTGGGCTAATAAAATATTTATTTTGAGATATAGTTGATTTATTTTATTTTTTTCTGGGTCAGGTTGGTTCGAATTGATATTTGGAAGGATAACTGGGCCCTTGCCCTTAGCTCTCTTTTCTTTCTTTCCTTACTTTTCTTTTTTTTTTTTCTCTTTCTTTTCTTTTCTTTTCTTTTCTTTTTGCTCGATTGCCAAAGAGAAAAGAGAGAGGGTAGAGAAAAAGAGAGAGAGAGTGTGTGTGTGTGTGATCCAGAGTGGAAGGCCGATGGATTAGGGTAGTATTTAACCGTGTGAACGTTATGGTGATGTCTATTTTTAGTGATTTGACCCGAAGTGGGAGAAATCAGCTTTTAAAGGTTGGGAGCTCAATCGGTTTCCTACATTTTTCTTCTTTTCTTTTCGAATTCGAGGTAGATGGGACTTACATTCATGTTCTAGACGTTGTTAGGATAATTTTAATATAGATATGTGCTTAATTTGGTGAAATATCATGAGATCTGCGTATATATACATGTATATTTGAATGCGGGTGTATATATGCATATAAATGTGAATATCTTGCAGGTGTATAAACGTGAATATTTTGCATGTATTTGAGTTATTCTTTGATTTAGTGTTGAAGAAACACGTGATAGTATTCAAGTGTTTATATATGAGTTATTGTTGAGATTGAGGCTTGAATAGGTGATTTGGGGATGATTTGGAGTTGGGTTTCATAAAAAATGAACCTAGAAACTAAACAGTGGACTCTGGTGTCTGAAATGGTCGATTGGGCTATCTGGACCGACAAATTTAAGTGTCTAGACCATAGTGAGAGTGTCTAGACACTAGTATGAAAACATTTCTAAAATGTTAAAATTGGTCTTTTAAACATTTTTGTGTCCAAACTAAATTATTATGAATTTCTAAAGATGGAATGAACCCTAAATCAACATCAAGCCTAATGAGAATGTACTTTTATATTGAGATGATATTTATTTACATGATTGAGCATATCATGTGCATAGAGTTAAGGTGGTATCATTCGATTTGTGTTGTGATTATTGATTGGTCGAGAGTGCCATAGTTATATTGTGACGTGCGAAGGCACAGGTTACATATATGGATGAAATCCATGGTTTCGAAGAAAAATGATAAAATGAGATTTTGAAAATACCGAATGATTCTCAGTTGATATATATGATTAAAGCTTAGTTATTCGGAGTTGGGACGTTAATTATGAAATATAGTTATGAGATTTTCATCAAATTACAACCGGACCCTACTTGAGTTAAGCAGATGCCTGATAAGGGTGTAACACGATTCCTTTGAGTCTTACACCAATGGGGGTGTAACACGGTTCCCCATTGGTGACCTCGTGCGCTACGAGCATAAACGGTGCATTTGGTGACCCCGTGTGCTGTGCTAAGCGTCACCTGTCCTAAGATAAGGTTGGGGGTAGATGGAGATTAGAGAATGCATTAGCATTGTATTATATCGCATCTGCATTATTGTATTAAATTTTGGTTGATATTGTTGCGAGCTGTTATATATACTTGATTATGTTCGCTTGTATACACTTGCACAGTCTTACCTACTGTGCAAGTTTGCTCATCCCTTCAATATTTCAGATGATTCCATGATGCCAGGGAGTAGCCACTTGGAGTTGAGTTGAGACTAATGGATCGATTTATTATGATATTTCATTTGCACTTGGATTATTGTATTTTATTTGTATGACCCGAGGTGTGAGTCTCAAATTTATTTCTATTATGAGCTTGCTATTGACGAAGTCATAAACGGTGCAGTTGGTAACCCCGTTTGCTGTGTTAAGCATCACCCGTTCCAAGATAAGGTTGAGGGTAGATGGAGATTAGAGAATGTATTAGTATTATATTACATCACATATGCATTATTGTATTATATTTTGGTTGATATTGTTGTGAGTTATATATATATGCTTGATTATGTTCACTCGTGCACACTTGCATGATCCTACTTATTGGGTAAATTTGCTCATCCCATCAATATTTCAGGTGATTCGGCAAGGTTAAGGAGTAGCTACCCGGAGCTGAGTTAAGACCAATAGATCGATTTATTATGATATTTTATTCACACTCGGATTATTGTATTTTATTTGTGTGACCCGAGGTGTGAGTCTCAAACTTATTTCTATTATGAGCTTGTTTATTGATGAGATTTATTCAGCTGTATAAGCCTTTAATAGTGGCACCGAGGTGTGACATTGGATTTATCGTGATTGATGTTACTTTAATTTATTTAATATGGATATAGTCGCTCTGATGATTGTCATTATATTATGATTTGACCTTGGAACAGGTTTTCGCTTAATTTAATTAGTTTCTATATTCCTATGCTGTCTGTCCCAGATAATTATGATAGGAGCGTGATAGACTCCGTCGAGAAAACCTTGGTAGTTATTTCATATATCTCAGGATCAATTTTCTTTAGTTCTTCTTCAGTAATCTATGTGTTTCAGTAACTAGTTTACCCAACCATTTCAATAAGAATCACATATACGTGTTGCCTCTTCTAGATTCAACTTCTTTAACATCTAGTACATCTTTAATGACATCATTATTCACCTTTGGTTGTTGTTTAGCCAGTTCTTCAACATTCTTGGTGTCTCCATCAAACCTATCAAAAGAATTCAAATCAGAAACATTAAAGATGGGGTTGAAATGTAAATCTAGTGGCAGCTCAAGCAAATAAATATTTGAATTTATTTTGCTTAACACCAGAACCGTATCTTATTCTTCAAACTCCTTCACACAACGGTGTTGGTTTGCTCTTGTGGCATAGTCTTCATTGCTATTCTTGAGAGCACTCCTTGCTTATCCATTAACCTTTCGATTATGTTAATCAAAAGCCTTTCCATCTTTAAATTTTTGGGCAACCAAAAAACCATTAATCTTTCTAGCATTAGGAAAATTTGTAGCTTCTTCTTTTAAAGGTTGCAAAGTGAGATTTTTACTGGCTTTCTTGAAAGAATATGTATTTGCTTTTGCATAATGGACCATTCCTTTATCATACAACCACAGTCTTCGTAAAAGAATATGACATGCATCCATAGGCATCATATCACACCAGGCTTCATCATTAATATTATTACCCATTATAAATTTAACTAAACAACGAGAAGTAATTAATACTTCATTTTTCTTTCAAAACCAAGCAACCTTATAAGAATTAGGATGCTTTTCTGTCATGCCCCTAATTTAATTGTCTGGGATGGAAGGCATGGGAATATGGGAACTAATTAAAATAAACAAAATCTGTTCCAAAGTTAAGTCATAATTTAATAATAACAATTAGAACATCTAACATACTCCCTAATTCCTATATAACATAAATAGAAGCAATATCATAATAATAAAAGCTAACATCACACCTCGGTGACACAGTCATAATAATATAATCATAATACAATCCAACATGTAACTAAGTTTGGGTCCTATACCCCGATCGCACAAATAGAAATACAATAGTCTGACAATAAAATAAAATAACATGCTAGGTTTGTCAGTCTCAAATCAGCTATGGGTGGCTACTCATTTGCGTCACCAGATTACTTGTAATATAGATAGGATAAGTAAACTTGCCTAGTAAGTATGACTGTGCAGGTGTGCACGTATGAACAATAATCAACATCTCATAATACTTATAGTAATATCCACAAAAATATAATATAATCATGCATATGTGATGTAATACAATGGTTAGTACATTATCTAATCTCTATCTACTACCAACCTTATCCTGAGACGAGTGACACTTAGTAAGGCACACGGGGCCACCAACTGCACCATTTATACTTACGGTGAGCGTATAACTTAATAAATATCATAAGTAAGGAATTGAGTTTCACCTCCACAGGTGTAAAACTCAGGAGAACCGAGTTACACCCCCTAACCTTTCTGCTAGAGAACTGAGTTATTATCAGGCATCTGCTTAGCTTATGCAGGGTCCAGCTGCAGTCTAGAAAATATCTCATAGTCATATTTTAGTATTAATGTCCCAATTTCAATTGATTAAGCTCCAGTTATATATATCGACTGGGGTTCATTCGGTATTTTTAAAATCTTATTTTATCATTTTTCTCAAAATCAAGGATCCTATCCATGCATATAACCTATGTCTCAGCACGTCAATGATATCAATATGGCACCCTCAACTAAACAATAATCATAATATAAAATCGAATGATGCAACCTCAACCCCATGCACATGATATACTCAATCATGTAGATAAATATCATCTCAATATAAAAATACATTCTCATTAAGCTTGATGATGATGTGGGGTTCATTTCATCTTTTAACATCAATAATAATTTAGTTTAGGCACAAAACATGTATTTAAAAATCAATTATAACATTTTCTGAAAATCTGCCATACTGGTGCCCGGACACCCAAAGTCGCAGTCTGGACACCCTAGTTCGTGGCCCGGACACTAGAGGCCAGTGCCCAGTTTCTAAGTTTGTTTTCAACGAAACCTGACTCCAAAACATTCTCAAATCACCCATTCAAGCCTCAATC
This sequence comes from Vitellaria paradoxa, assembly GCA_019916065.1. Lineage (NCBI taxonomy): Eukaryota > Viridiplantae > Streptophyta > Magnoliopsida > Ericales > Sapotaceae > Vitellaria > Vitellaria paradoxa. The sequence goes on along the minus strand of CM034243.1, from coordinate 15,141,402 downwards.
TCAACAATAAATATTTATGAACACTTGAATACTTAAACCACATGTTTCTACAGTATTTAATCAAAGAATAACTCAAATATATGCAAGATCTTCACACATATATGCATATATACACGCACACGCATTCATATATACATATATATACACAATTTTATCATGTTCAACCAAATCAAGCATATATATATACATCAAAATCTTCTTAACAATTTCTAGAACACGAATATAAGTGTCACTTATCTCGAATCCGAAGAAAAGAGAAGAAAAACGAAGAAAATCGGTTGAGCTCCCAACCTTCAAAGGCTAATTTCTCCTACCTCAGGTCAAATTGCCAAAAACAGTTACTGCTATAATGTTCATGTCATCGAATACTACTCCGATCCATCGACATTCCTCTTCGGATCACACACTCTCTCTCTCTACGCTCTCTCTCTTATCTCTTTTTTTCTTTTTCTCTCTCTTCCCCCTTGATCTTTGGTAGTTGACCTAAAAGAAGAAGAAGGGAAAAAGAAGATGAAGAAAAAAAAAAAGAAAAGAAAGAAGAAGAAGAAAAGGCTGGGCCTTTGGTCCAGTAGTCCAACCAAATATCAATTTTAGCTAAACTAGCCTAGGAAAAAATAAATTTACCAAATCTCAATTTACATATTTTATTGGCCTAAAATAACATATAACTAGCCAAAATTAAATACTGGGTGTTAGATTTTCAATTAGTAATTTCAATTTTTTTTCGGCTTCTTTTGAAATGATATTCTCACTGCTATATCTGTCAAGAATAACATTACAAACTTTGCCACCACAAAAAAAAAAAAAAAAACGTGTTCAAAAAATATTGTCTCCTCTAAGCATCTTCTTCTTTAATCTTGGGAGTTGTCGTCATTCTTCGTACAACCAATGACTCATATTGCATTGAGAAAATATCAACATCTTTCTCACCATCATCATATTCATCATAAATTGGTTCCATTACTTCTTTTTCATCTTCCCTAGGTTCCACTTAATTGATTTTTCGTTGTGGGCATGCATAAGATGTGTGTCCTTTTTCTCCATAAGTAAAACAACGAACCTGTGAATTATTACCTACCCTTAAGTTATTTGCACCGTTAGCATGTCTTCCATCAAATCTTGTAATTGCCTTGCCTTTTTCACCTCTATCAGCTATCCTATTGATTTCACCACCTGGTTGGTTAGTTGGAGCAACTCCACGATCAAATTTTAAGCTATTTTGTTCACTCCAACCACCCTAAATAGCTTGATTTTGTTGTGATGTACCATCCATATGTCAAGATAATGGTCTTCGTGCACCATAACACCATACTTTCTTTTCAGTTATTTAGGCATTTTGTCGAGTATTTTATAAGTTGGGCATACGAACTACTCCTATCTTGTCCCCAGTCGATTGGTTCAAGCCTGAGAGATAATAAGTAGTCATTTGTTCATTACTCTTGTTTAAACTAGTCCGAATGGAGAGATTATTAAATGCAGGCATATACTTCTCTACTGTCATGCCTCTTTGTTTTAAGGAGTAAAACATAATTAGCTGGTAAAAATTACTTTCACATCTTTGCCTTTATATGTTCCCATCTATAGATTTTCCCTTGCCTTGTCAATATCACTGCTCCTCAACTCGCTTCCACCATTGAAGTGTAGTATTCTTTAATTTAAGTTTCACAAATAACATCTTTCTCTCTTCTACCATCGTTTTCCACTAAAACTAGGTCTCCAAACTAGTTTCTCAATCTAAATAATCTTCCTCATGCATCTTTCTGAAAAATTAGCAACTTCAATTTTAATTCCATTGCCATTCAAATCAAATGCACTCACTAAACGATATTCCAATCTATCTCGCTGCGCAAATTCTACACCTCCAGCATAATGAAAAGGATTTTCTTCATCTGTGCTAATGTTCTCATCCTAAAGACTACCTTCCGGTATGTCTAAGGGTTTGCAGTTGCCTCCCGATAACTCCATATGGGCTCCAGCTAGTTCTCATTATTGAAGAGCTTGTACAGCTTGCAACAAATCTTCAATCATATGCTTTATCTCAGCTATTTCTGTTTGTTTATTCTAATTTCCTCTAACGCCATGACCTTTACCACGACTAACCATCATGTCTAATCGTAGTTTTGAGGCTCTGATACCAATTGATGTGGTGAGACAAGAGATTTTAGTACAGAACAGTTGTAGCGACAAAGAAAGTAGTATAAACAATTGAAGTAAAACCAAATAATATTAATTCTAGGCTCCAAAGAGTCCGAGAATTGAAATCTGGAATTTTATTATCAATAGGAAATAAAAACTGAACGACTACCATCATCAAAAAGTCTATTTATAAGCTCCTTTTTATAACCCTAGAATCCTAGCTCTTCATCTAAAATAAAAGAAATAAATCCTAACTATCTAAACTCATTAAAAGTGATATGCTAGTCACATAACCCCTTTGCTTATTTATTATTAAAAAAAAAAACTCATAAGCATGAAAAAAAGACACTAATTAATTAAATATGCTCTTGCATCGGTAGGCTAAAGTTCCTTGCTACCTTATATTTAACTCTATTGCACGGGTTCATATTAGATTCGAATTGTGGTTGAATTTTTCACTCTAAACTTTAAAACTTGAGTTAGGTGGTTGGTATGCTCATGGTTCTTTCTTTCCCATGCACATGACTCAAGTTAAAATTATTTTATGTGCATGACTGGCCTTATGTTTCTCCCGTGGGCACAATTCTTCCTCTTTATGCACACGACTTGTTCTAATAGATTTATGTCACTTTTCACATATTAGTTTTGGAATTGCATACGTGTGTATATATATATTTGGTTGATAGGGTTATGGTTTTCCACATATATTGGAAACTTTCTATGGTCTTCTACTTACCTACCACTATCTATTCTATTTTTTTTTTATCTTGATTTTGGTTTTGGGTGTGAGTTTGGAAAGACTAGAGGGAGAAGAAACACAGAGAGATGTGAGTTTTAATGATACACTTGAGGTGGAGGTGATTGTTAAACCTTGTGCAAGGTTGTAAAAAGACCCAATATGTCTCTTTTTAGTGACTATGGAATCACTAGGGAGGGTTAGATGAAGAAAGGTGTTACTACTTGTTTGGGTTTGAGTTGTCGATCCTTATTCCTTCTTCTTCAATTATTTTTCTTCTTAAATCGAGGTGGAGAATCTTACCCAACTATGTTTCTAGTTATATTGGCAATCTAGCATGTTTAGTTTGTGTCAGAGACGGAACCAAGGCTTAACTAAAGAGGGCCTTGGCTCCCCTTGACATTGGAAAATATATTATATATAGGATAAATATTTTTATAGATATATATTTTTTTTAAATGGCACTACTAACTCTTTTACTTTGGGCTATAATTTTTGAGTTGGGCCACTAATAAAATATAGGATTTAGATTCTTGACTTGGGCTACTAATAATCTAATCTAATCTAATCAATTAAATAATTTCTAAGATAAGCCTTTGAGATTGAACATTGACAAAAGGCAAAAGTTAGGATTTTATTCAGTTAGGGTTATACTCTCTCTCTCTCTATCTCTCTTTTTCTCTTAGCATTTAAGCTGAAACTCTAATCTTATAAGTTTCTCTTTCATTGAAACTGAAGTTTAAAACTGACAAAAAGTTTGAATGCTTGATATACTTTTTTGTTTAATGTTTCTCAATTAACTCATTTGGCTTTAAGTCCCCTCAATAAACAAGTGTACCAATTATTTTCTTATTTCATTTTTTTTCTTTTTCATTTTTTTGTGCAATTATGTTGTTGGATGTATAGAAATATGCATCCATTTTTTTTTGGTATGTTTAATTGTGCTGCTGAGTATATATATCCTCAATATCTTATTCTTTACACATTCTGATTAAAGATGACAAAATTAATCAGTATTAGGATTTTTTTTGATCATGATGCTTTGATAAATCTTCTTTCTAGTCTTGCTAAAATTATATTTCATGCATTCAATATCTCCTTCCATATGCTTTGATTTGTAGATCATATTAATGACGTTTTGAAATGTGATTAAATGATGAATTCTCATGATTGTTTTTTCTACGAATAATTAAATATCTAATTATTGATTTGTATTACTTGTTGAAGACTCAAATAGACTATTTAGTTTTGATATTACATTTTTTAGATTATGGGATAAATATTAAAATTTATAGGAATTGGCTCCCCCTATTTAATTCTTGGTTCTATCCTTAGTTCATGTCTAGGATGAAATTTTCTGCTTAGTTTAGTTTAATTAGCTTTAAGATGATAATAAGCATGAACTATAAATGAGGGAATATAAAGTACTTCACCCACTATGATTCAATCCACTAAAATTCTTGTTTAATTGCTCACATTGATGCATGGGTCATAGTTGGAATTTTCCTTTATATGTTTTCCAATTTATTGATATATATTTGTTGAGTTGCTGTAAGGTTTCAATTGGAATGATGTTAGTAGTCCACAAATAGGGGCTATCGAACTTTTGGTGTAGGAGTTTTTTTGTGTTCATGGAAATTCTTTGTATGCGTACAATACTACGGTTATTGACCTCATTTGCATGTCCCTCTTGGTCTCATATGCACCATTGTTAATGGTTTGCCTTCATGTGCATAAAATGTATTTCCTCATGCACGCGACAGTTGTTTTGTTATCTTGTGAGCATGACTTTAGCCTTGTGCCCATGACTAGAGGCTGATGGGTCTCATGCGTATGGAGTAAGGCTCCATGTATGCCCAGCTTGACCTGGTTGTGTAGGCTCCATGTATGCCCAGCTTGACCTGATTGTGTATTTTCCCATTATTTAGGCTTTTATATGTTTTCTATTGCTCAATGTATATCCTGAATTAGTGTATTGATTATGCATATTTATGCATTCCATGAGATAGAACGAGGATTTAAATTGTTATTGAAATTAATGATAATTTAATGATGATGGATATAAGATATCCAGTTGATAGTGGCACTGAATATTGATTTTTGGTTTTGAGTTTAAACGTACTGAGATAGAGGGTATACGTATGTATAGGTGGACTTAGACTAGCGTAAGAGTTGATTACTCATGATCTAGTAGGCTATTAACCTACGAAGTTGAGATAGATGCCATTTTGGCATACATATTCAATCTTGAGGCTTGGACATAGATGGTGTTGTGATTCAAATTTTATCTAATTATTTTATTTATTTTATTATGTAGCCTTATTTTTCTTCTTCTCCAAACCCTAGCTTTTATATTGTTAATAGCTTGTAGTGATCGACCCTAAAGTGTATTCGGGTTCTACCTTTCAAGTGTAAGAGGGTGGTCGTAGTCTTACTCAGTGACAATTGAGGTCATCTCCACAGGGAGTGCTTTGTTAAAAGCTCTAGACTTGTTCTCTTTATTTAGCAGGTGATTCAAATCTAATCTAAAATATGTTTGGATTATGGGGATTTTTTATTATAGTTAAGCTGAGAATGGTAGAATTAAGGAATTGCGATATTAAATTAAAATGAAAATATTAAAAATAAAATAACTAAGATAATCTTGGCTTCGAATCAAATCCGGTAGTGGGGTAGTGGTTTATTCAAACGCGTTGATAACTCAACCTAGCAAATACACATGTATTGCTAGGTCAGAAGATATTTCATTAAAACTTAATTTATGGAACTTAAGGTAAGCGAAGGTTTTTAAAATCAATTCGGACTTACTGGGACATTGAATTGAGCACCTAATGTGCACGAGCATTAACTTGTGATCAGGATTCGATTGTAACACGGGTGAAACGATTTCTTGAGAAAACCTAATGTTATGGTTTTAGGAAAATAGGTAGCAAATCACCGGGCTATTGAATCAAACACTTGGTATATATGAGTGGTCACTAGTAAGCAAACTATGATTATAACACGGGTGATTTGATTTCGTAAGAAAACCTAATTTGGGTTTTGAAAAATATATTTCTAACTCACCAAGACATTGAACCAAACACTTAGTCTGCACAAGTAAAAACTTGTAACCAACTTATGGTTGTAACATGGGTGAGTTGATTTCGTAAGAACCTTAACTTACTATGAGATTCTAATTAGAAATTGAAAAGATATTTAATTGAAAAATATTATTTTACATTTCAGTTCACCAAACTACCACTACGCCTTCAATGGCTTGAAGCGAAGAAGGTAACGTAGCCTAGCATGCTTAAAGTTCGAAGAGGAAAATATACTTGTAACCCATCCATTAATGTAAAATGAAAAGTGAAAACAAAAGAAGATGTTAAAAACTAAAGAGATGAAAAGAAATATGAAATAAATCTGAACTTAAAGCATAAAATTGAAATAATTAAATACGAAGTAACTAATATGCATAAACCGTAGGAGAGAGAGAAGTGAAATCATCTTACGAAACTTCAACTAAACCTAATGCTTGAAATATAATGTAGCTAATCCCAAATCTTAAAAACAATTCTCAGAAAAATAACCTAAAATGTATGAGAAGTCCTCTTAGGTCTGATACAAGTTCTGTATTTATAAATAATTAGAAAAACCCTAAAATCCAAAATCTCAAGATCGCCACGTCCTGACAGAGGTAGTGTTTGGCTCTAATAATAAATTGTAATCTTTCGAGTTTTCTTTCCAACCTAAAATGAATCACATCAATCGGAGTTTTGAGTAAAAAGTTATGGCCAAAACACTGACAGGGTGTCGTGTTGAACCATCTGAAGAATTTTGAATTGTGTAACTTTAGAGCTGATTTTGGAGCAAATAAAGACCTATTTTGGACTTGGCCTCTTCATGAAAATTGTAGTTTAGAATGTGTACTTGATTTTGGGCTTTTGAATCACCTCAATTGGATCCCGAAAACTCAAGATATGCCCCAAGTTATAATCAGCAAGCTTTCCCACTACTCTGTTAATTTATTTCTTTAAGCTTCCAAGTTGCCTTTCTTTGGGTGTTTTCCTTCCATACCCCCACAAAAAAATACAAAAAACAATATAAATAATCAAAACATGATAAGAAACGAATTTTACTTGATACAATATTCCAAAGAAAAATGTGAAATGAAGTTAAAATCAATAATGATTGCAAGCAATCATGTAACAAAATTCCTCCATTTATAGGCATATGAATTTTTTGAAGTAAGTTTTATTTTATTTCAAAAAGGAGTTTTGGATTCAATGTTTACATATTTAGTCACCTATGGTTGATTTATTTTCATTCAAAATTATTTTTTAGTTAAATTGTGCGATTAATCGTGATCAATATTTGGTTTCTTGATACATCTAATACTTTTGATACCTTGTAAATGAATTTACTTGGTTTGTAATTCCAAAAATCTTATTTCTCAACTATTATTCTTCAAATAATAAATTTACCAAATTGGGTACAATGGATGTGCATTTCAACTTGAGTTATAATTTAATTAATAAATAATACGAACATAGCCAGGGATCAAAAGGATTTTCTAATTTATGAGATAGTGCTTGTTATATTGATTTAAACTTGGATTTTTCATGCCATTTATTCTTTTAAAAAAATCTAAATTTTATTCTTTTATTCCAAAATATTTTCTAAAACTGTTTATTTTTTATATTGAATTATAAAATCCACGATGATATGCACTCGTACTTGTTTGAATTATGGAGTCAATTAATTTTCAAAAATTTAAAGATTGGGTCATCGTTAATTATTTGTGGTTTGTTGGTGTTGGTGTTTTTAATCTTCCCCTTATCAATTTATGTCAAAAATGGGGCGACACAGGTTGGTTGGTTCGATGATATTGCGATAGATATTATGCTCTTGACTTTGATGGATGAGTGGGATCGTTGGCTATATTTTTTGGATTGTTGATACCAATTTTTATGGTTGATTGATTTTCATTTTCTATATTTTTATTCTATATGATGATAGAATTGTTTGGTTTAAACTTGCAGAGATCTTCAAGTTATTTCATTATCAAAAGATTTTGAGGCAAAATGTTTTTTGGTTTTATGGATTAGAAGTTTGTTTGGATTTTTTTTTTCAAGGGCGTAATCTTTAATTTTTTTGTCATTGACATGGAAGGGAGAGATTGTTAAGCTATATTTCCTTAGATAGCAACCCAAAGTCAAAATAGATTTTTAATCTATATAATGTTAGACATTTAGATAGCAACCCAAAGTCAAAATAGATTTTTAATCTATATAATGTTAGACATAGGTTAAGGTGTCAAAATTTAGGGAAATGGATCGTTTTGGAGCCTCAAAAAAACTAGAAAGGTTTTTATGGGATACATGTAGGAAACTCGTTAGAAGAGGTTGCAATCTTTATTGAATACAAATAAAAACTCAATGAAAAAAATTGAGAGCTTTACAAGAAGCTCGTTGGACCATTATGGGATGCTCATTTCATGAGTGACGATTTTACAGTTTTTAATATTGCGTTCAAAAATCTTATTCGCTAGGAATTCATACCATATATACTTTAGAGCATATTAAGAGTTTTCTAAGAAGATAAATGCATTTAGAGAGTAACTGAAATCAAAAGATTTAGATTTTCTCTCACCTTTAGATAACAATTACGAGGAGATTAGGGACAAAATAAGAATATTACCGATTGAAGATAAAATGAGAGAAAATCGATTAAGATGATTCGGCCATGTTAGAAGGCGTCCAACGAAGGCACCTGTTAGAAGGTGTGAAAGCATGGAGATTGCTAGGAGTAGGAGAGGAAGATGAAGATCCACGAGATGTTGGAAAGAAATTATTAGACATGACTTTGCCTACCTGGATTTAACGGAGAACATGGTCCTAAACAGATTTAATTGGCGTCGTCAAATCCATATAACTGACCCTACCTAGTGAAAAAATGTTTAGTTTGGTTTAGTTTTAGATAACAATTATTCATACTCTTCATGCATTGATGACTCAAAGTGTTTCATGGTTGTCGTGGATTCGATTGATCTTTAAGAATTCCAAAATTGTATGTTTTGCTAGAGTTTGGCTTAATGAGTATTTGAACAAAAAATTAACAGTATAAGTTCGTGAATTCGAAACTATTGTGAGGTTAATTGTTTATAACCAAGATTGTGTTTATATTGAAAGATTCAAAAAAAAATTTTTTTCGATTTAGATTTTCTTAGCTAAAATTATGTGTCACTTTATTTTTGCTTTATTATTCGTTTGTGATTGATTGTATACAGTTTGGAATATCTAGTATATGAATTCTCAATAACTAAAGAAAAATTCTATAGAATAATATGGCACATTTATGAATTTATCGCTTTGGAAACTTAAGCCCGCTGAAACCACGCCATTCTACTAGAGTTTTGCGGTAGAATTACAATTTTTCATTACCAAACAAAGAATAGGGAAGAGACAAGATCGAGTCCGGCCCATAAACGGACACAAAAGGCCTGTCATCGGACCAAGACATGTCCAAGCCCATTTTATAAAAATTATCCACTCCAAAGCCCAAAATGATCAATGTTCAGTTGTACTGGTGACGTATAATCCTTCAGTTGTATTGTTTTGACTTCTTGCTGGAAGGCTGCACTAGCAAGGTCAAACTTGTAGGACACGCTTTGGACGTAAAACGCCTTCCGGGAAAGTGGATTTTCTTCTCTTTCTTTTTATTCCGGTTGACGTTAAAAAAAAATAATAATAACAAAAAAACACCGAAAAATATCATTCCTGAAAATTTTAAATTTTTAACTTTTGTTAGGTAAGTAGTCAAATTATATTTTTCAGATATGAATAATAAAATTTTTTTACGTTTTTATAAATTTTTTGGAGAAAAAAATAGCATGAACTAATTTTTGATTCCGTTAGAATGGTATTGCATAAGAATTTATTGGAAGTGATTAAAATATTTTTAAAATTTGTAAAAAATTTATTAGAATTTGTAAAATAGTATTTAGATTTGTAAAGAATTTATTAAATTTTATAAAAATTTGTTAAGAACTGTGAATATATATAAATTTATAAAAATTTCGTGAAAAATAAAAAGTGTATAATATATTAAAACATCTCAAAACATTTAAAAATCTTAGTACTTTTCATTATTATTTTTAAGAGCTACAAACCGTCCGTCAGTTGAAACTCCTTTTCCTCGATGCCGGTGAAAGTCAAGTTCCCCGAAATGATCACCCAAACGGCCCTTAAAACTCAACAAAAAAAAACGACGACGAAGGTCCTGAGCTCTCAGTTTCAGAGATGAACCTAAATATCTAAGCCGCCACTGAAACCTCTGAGCTCCCACTCCCAGATGTCCCTCCTCTTTCTCTCTCTACTCCTACTGCTCTCTTCTCTCTCCTCCTCCTCTCCCCCCGCAGCTGCCGCCGCTGCCCGCCACCTCCTGGCCCAGAACGACACCGCCTCAGGCTCATGTCCCCTCGACTTCGATGTGCTCCGGCGGCTCGTAAAGGGCTCGAAACGGCCGACCCTAGACAGCGTCGACCTGAAGTGCCACTACATCCGGCGAGGACTCCGCCTCGTCCAGTCGGAGTACCTCCGGAGCACCGGCCGCTTCCTGCCGCCGCTCGACTTGGCCGAGTCGTGTTGGGACTCGTTTCAGAAACTAAGCGAACAGCTGGTCCCCAAGCTCGACGCCCGTAAAGCCTGCGGGTTCTCAACGAGCTGGATCGCCCAGGGCTGCATGAACATCACCACTCGCGGCGAGTTCGAAGCAAAGGTCCCCAAATCAGTCTTAAACGACGTCGTCTCCGCGTGCAACCAATCGCTCGCCAACGGCTCGCCCTGCGCGTCCTGCACCACCAGCCTCTCAAACCTCCAGGCGTCGTATTTGAACGGCGGCCCCTCAATTGGGAACCTCTCCGATTGCACGGCGTACCCGTCGATTTACGCCGCGGGCGTCGCCAATAACCTCGGCCCGACCGACGAAGGTACCGCAGAATGTCTGTTTGGTTTCGATTTTTCCAATTCCACTAGCAGAGAGAGAAACATCGTAATTTGCGGAGCCGTCATAGGTTGCTTCCTCGTTCTGTTTGTGAGTTTCGTTGGGTTCTGTTTTTTCCGCCGAAGAGGCAGGAAATTCTGGAAGACAACGAAGGTCGATAGCAGAGAAAGGAGTTTGGATTTTGGAATGGATTCAATGAACAACGAAAGTACAACCTTAATTAGGTACACATTTGAGGAAATCAGACAAGCTACTGGGAATTTCTCAAGAGTGAACATAATTGGGAGAGGCGGGTATGGAAATGTATACAGAGGAGTGATGCCTGATGGGTCTGAAGTTGCATTGAAGAGGTTCAAGAATTGTTCAGGGTCCGGTGATGAAGTTTTCGCCCATGAGGTCGAGGTCATTGCCAGCGTTCGCCATGTCAATCTCGTGGCTCTGAGAGGGTACTGCACCGCCACCACTCCCTTCGAAGGTCACCAGAGGATCATCGTGTGTGATTTGATGAAAAATGGTAGCCTCCACGACCACTTGTTCGGGCCGAGGGAGAAGAAGCTCAGCTGGCCAATTCGCCAGAAGATTGCGCTCGGGACGGCTCGTGGGCTGGCGTATTTGCATTACGGGGTTCAGCCTCGAATCATTCACAGGGATATCAAAGCGAGCAACATACTCCTGGATGAGAAATTCGAACCCAAGGTGGCGGATTTTGGGCTTGCAAGGTTCACCCAGGAAGGAATGACTCATTTGAGCACTAAGGTTGCGGGGACGATGGGATATGTCGCCCCGGAGTATGCGCTGTATGGGCAGTTGACAGACAGGAGCGATGTCTATAGCTTTGGCGTTGTTTTCCTCGAGCTTCTGAGTGGGAAGAAGGCGCTGATGGCGGGTAACGGAGGGCAACAGCAGCCCTCTCTTGTGACGGAGTGGGCGTGGTCGTTGGTTAGGAGAGGGAGAGCTTTGGATGTGATTGACGATGGAATGCCGGATTTGGGACCTCCAGAGGTTATGGAGAAGTATGTTTTGGTTGCAGTTCTTTGTTCTCACCCATTGTTGTATGCTAGGCCAACAATGGACCAGGTTGTGAAGATTTTGGATGTGAAGATGGACATGGAAGTTCCTTCTATTCCTGAAAGACCAATTCCTCTTATTGCAGATATGGAGGATATTGAGAGATCTGTGAGCAGCTGTGGTTCAGGTAAGCTATCCACTTCTGCTGGATACCAGCCATACACTTTTGAGAATGAAGATCTCTGCCATTCTAACCTTAGGGAAGAAGGGGGAAATTCAATCGGCGGAGGATGAAAATTGTTTTGAAAAAAAAAAAGGAAAAAAAAAAAAAAAAGAAAAAAGAAGAGGGGAAGACTGACCTACCAAGGATTTGTTGCCAGCGCAAGCCTAGCAAGGAAATTTCACATGGTTGGTACCAAATACATTGACCCTAGCAAGCAAATTTCACTTGATTGGTACCAAACACATTGACCCCTCAGCACGTGTGGTAGTAAGACGCAGATTTGCGTAGCATTGGGGTTAGAATTCACACTCAAATACTTGTTACAGTTGAACAAACTAGGGAGGTTAACCTTGGGCTTTGAGGAGGATCACTCTGGAGTAATTTGATATTTTCTTTTTACATTAGTTGTGGTCATCTCCATGATTCATTTTTTGATTGAGATTTCTGGTTCCTGAAAATTGGAAACACTAATCCACCTCCCCCCCCTCGGGGCATATGTAAATACAAATACAGTTTGTATAGCTTTATTTGATTTATTTGTTATATATATATATTAAAAAAAGACATAATTATGTGTTTTTGCTGTTTGAATCTCCATCTGTCATAATTTATGTTTGTGTTCTAGATTTGGGAACTTGCTGAGTTAAAACATTTTTGCCACACCTAATCAAAAACGGATTGAGGTAAGTCCGGTGCAGTGTGCACGGATTTGTCTTTCAGTGCAGAAATTGCACCGGTTCTTAAATATAGGTTTCAAACTAACCAAATCAAACTAATCATTTTCTCACTAAATGGGATCGGTTATATGGATTTGACGACGCCAATCAAATCTGTTTAGATCATGTTTTCCGTTAGATCTAAGTAGACAAAATTATGTTTAATAGTTTCTTTCCACTTCTCTTGAGTCTTCCTCTTCCTCTTCTACTCCTGATAATCTCTATACTTTCCTCCGTTAGATCCAAGTAGGCAAAGTCATGTTTAATAGTTTTTTTCTAATTTCTCTTGAGTTTTCTTCTCTTACTCCTGGTAATTTTCATGCTTTCACAATTAGAAACCTCCGTTGGACGACTTCTAATATGATTGAATCATCTTAATCGATTTTCTCTCAAACTAAAAAAAAAATTAAATTTTTGTCTTTACGTGTATAATAAAACTTACAAAAATCGGCATAATTTTAGCATCCTAAGACAAATCGGTGCATACTGCACCGAATGTACCTCCAACCTATCAAGAACATAGAGGTACAGTTGCAGGTTATATTTTTGTGAAAAATCGTCTTCTAGAAGAAAATATTAGAATCCAAATAATGGGAGTTGCGTTGGGATCAAAACAGTGGGGGCTGCGGGATGGCAATGGGACGTGTACGCAACGTACTTGACTCGTCTAAATTCTTTAAGAACGTGTTTAGAAGTGTCCTAAAATTATTGGAACGAATACGGGATCAAAAATAAATATCCAAGTGAGTTTGGCATCGTGTACATGGTGCTGATGCCGGTAATCCAATACTCGCTAATTATTCAATTATTATATTATATTATATTTTATACTTATTATCTTAATATATTGTATTGTACTTTATATATTATATATCTATACTATTAATATATAGATAAAACACTAAGATAGATTATGTTTGAAACATGGATTTGTAAAGGAAAAAGAAAAGTAAAGGAAAATTTTAGGCTTTGTTTGGCCTACAAAAATTTACCAAAATTTACAAATTTCTAATTACTTTTTGTACTTTCTTTCAATTAAATTTTAACACCTATCACTTTTATGTCACATCTTTCTATTTTTATTGTACTTTTTAGTCAAAATTTGGTCAACCAAACGGGTCCTAAGAATGCAAAATGGAGTGAAAAAGACAAATTTATTTTATTTTTTTATTGAGTTAGAAAACTGAGATTAAAATACATAGATATTTACTAAAATAATTTAAATTTGATTTGGTTAAGTGTACAAAAATTACAAAAATTATTAATTTTATTTTATCTTCACTTTTCCATTCCCACCACGGATCCATGTCCCAAACATGGCATAAGGGTGGTAAAACTTTAAAATTAATGAAGCTTTTAGTTTTGATGAAACTTTATTAATTTCTTAAAATATTCTTCACTCTCCCTTCAAATTTAAATTTTAAATCAAATAACTTTTAAAAATTACTCTTAATTAAGTCATTTTATAAATTTTCTTACAACATTCTTCAAGTCTATAATTTTTGAAACTAACTTTATTACACAGGATTTTGTGAAAGATTTTAGAGAATATCATTATAGTAATTATTTTTTAGACAAATTATATTGACTACTTCTAAAATTTGATAAAAATATATAAAATACAAACCAAATTTTTAAAATTATACTTACTTCTACTATTTAAATTTTATTACAAATTCCCCCTCCCATTTAGAGGACTAACGTGCGAATAACTATTTGATCATAAAAATCAAAGATCTCGCTCTTAAAAATTACAACAAGATATTCTACTGATAATTCAGACAGATCACTATTCAGAAATTATTGTAAACTAAACATAATAAAAACAATTTAGTTGAATTTGACTATACATATATAAAATATTATGTATGATTAATTATAGTAATTAAAATTACGCTCAATAATTTATATTTAATAATTCTTTTATTTTCCTGATATTTCTTAATTTATTAAATTTTATGGTTCTTTTCTTTTTCCTAATTTGTTAGGTTTCCACCTGTTTTAATTAATATTCTTATTTTGGCTAAAACAAATGGTATTTTCAATTGTAAATAAGCCAGTAACGACTTTGTGAGAGCAAATTTAAAAAAAAAAAAAAAAAAAAAAAAAGAGAGATATCTGAACGATATCCAAGCCGAATTGCTTCCACATCTACGCTGTCGCCTGGGCCCCCTTGTTTTCTTCGAAAGCGGAGAGGTAAATAGTACGGTGAAAGGAGGATTTGCTATGTCAAACCGGCAATATTAATTGTGGGCTAAATTTTAATCAAACGGTTTAAGTGTATTTATATTATTTTAATTTAAAATAAAAATATAAATGTATCTGAATCATTAAATTTAAAATTAACTGTTGTAATCATAAGTCATAAAACTAACATAATAATATTACGATGTTAACTTTTTTTTTCCTAAAATTAATAAAAAATAATTAAAATAAATAATAAAAATTTTGGAAAAAAATAAAAAAATTTATTACGATCGTCATAAACAGTTGCTAATGAGAAATGAAAAAATAAAAAAAGAATAATTAAAAAAATAAAAAAATTATTTAACTTTTGTTACCGTTAATTAGCAGTCGTTAATAATACTAAATAATTACTAATATTTTCTCGCCATGTGATGGGACTTACGCTAAGTCTGTGAAAAAGAATTAACAACTGCTTAATAAACACAAAAACGGTCGCTAATATTTACAGAGTAAAATTTTCAAGGTCATTATTTCGATGGTGCTTCTGGGGTTAAGGAGAAACTCGCAGCCGCTACCCATGGATGCGCACTAAGTGAAGCCCGTCCTGTGACCCTAGCCGGCAAAAAACTACGAGGAGGTAAACCAGCTTAGGCAAGCCCTGACTGATCGGCTCAGCCGAGAAGGCTGTTAGATGACCCTCCACAATTAGAGAAAAAATTATCCCCAAGAGAAGTCGAACCCGAGATCCATTGGTCCTAGACCCTTCAATCCGTCATCCGAACTAACTTGACTACCCTTTTCGATGGTACTTATGTTTTATAAATGACAATCGTCATACGATCACTAATACGTTTTATCGACGGCTGTTGCCGATGTTCGTAGTAGTGCAGCTACCCAAACGCCTCGATTCTCTGTCTCTCTCCTTATTCACCTATCCAAACACATTTCTCTTGCCGTGCTGTTGCTGCCAACTAGATCTTCTTTGTTCCGGCGCAATCATACACATTGATCGCAATCAATTAGAAATTAAGCTCCCTCATCAAAACCCGTTTCCTCAGTGCACGGGATTTTGATAAGTCGTATCTTAAGACTTCTCAATATATTCTTACGTTTAGATTAAGAATTTATTAAGCCAATAAAAAATTTGTAGAAAAACAAAATTATATATATATATATATATATTATAATACTAAAATAATATAATTTCTTTTTCCTCTTCACCTACGCTCTTATTGTACGTGACATGCTTTTTTACTATCTATTTCATTTTTCATTTTTTAAGAGATTTTTTGAATTATTTTTAAAATTTTATCCTTCTCTCTGCTTTTCTTCTCTTTTTTCACTCACAAAACTTTTGTTTTCTTGTCTCATATCATTAAAATAGTACAACTCCACCTTTTCTTTTACCTATTAAAGTACTAGAATTGTGCCATGTTATTTTAATAAATTTTAAAGAATTCACGAGTTTTAAAAAAGTACCCATTTGCTTGGGTTTTGAATTCGAAAGAGGACCCATTTGCTTGAGTTTTGAAAAAAAAAACCTAGTTGATTATAAATTTTATATAAATGAATTCATGGGTTTTAAAAAAAAATTAACTTTCTTATATATTCAATATAATTGTAAAATTTATATATTTCAAATATGTTAGTAATTAAGTTTAAAATATAAATAAAAATAGAATTAAATTAAATAGCACAAAAAAACTTAAATAAAAATTAAGTTATTTCTCTCATAACAACTTTTAGTATTTTTAAAATTTAAAATTACTGAATATTAATTAGACTCAAGGTAGTTATTTTTCTAAATAATTTTAAATTTAAATTTTTAAATTTAAATTACTCACATCGACTATATTTGTTTTATCTTATTAAGCACATATGATTAGCAGTAATATTTTTTATTTGAATTATTTTTTTAAAACTAATTAAAATTTTAAAATCAAATCCTATGTTCACTCTATATATTCATCATTTTATTTTTTATTTTTATAAATCTTTGAATAAAATTAGTTTTGGGATTGATTTTTTCTAAATTCTAATTTTAAATTTAAATTGGTACCATATTTTTTTAAATTAATAATAATATTTTAATTTATATTATTTTTATGAAATTAATCAAAAAATTATTACTAAATCCTATGTAGCATTCTCAATAGCAGTTAACTATCTTTGCAAAATTTACATAATTAAATAATTAATTAGACTTGAAACAAAAATTAATTAAAATTAAAAAATCTAACTCTTCTCATAATAACAACTCTTAGTATATTTTAAAATTAAAATAAAAAAAAACTAGTTACTTTTAAGTAGACATGGAAATGCGTAAATATTAATTAGGCTATAGAGTAAATTTTTTTAAGCTCAATTTTAAAATTAAATTAGTCATGTTAACATTGGCTAAAAATCTAATTAACAATACTCAGTATCTGAGTTATTTTTATAAATTACAATAAACAATTAAAAAATAATATTTTCAGTTTGAGTTATTTTATAAAATCAGTCAAAATTAATTTAATAAAATTAAGATTAAGAGTATTTCTTACTCAAGCTAATTGTGCAAAATGAGTAAAGAATTAAAAATAAAAACAAATATTAAAATTAACAAACAATTTGAAATAAAAAAAAGATCAAATTAATTAGGTAAATTTGCGATTTAATATATATTTTAGAACAAATTTTAATTTTTATGATTGAGTCAAATCAAAATTTGGTAAAATATAAACTTTAAATATATATATATAAAACCTGATTATAATCAAATCTATCGAGTCACTAATATTAACACAAATAAAAAATTTTAAAAAATAACTCAGTAGTTATTTTATAAAATTATATAACTTTATTAAAATATTTTATAATATACTTAAAACTATATTTTATCTAAAAAATATTATATAATTTCGTGTATCGCACAAATCAACACTAATATATATATATGTAGATTAATTTGTATAAGTAATTAAATAAAAATTTAAAATATTTTAACACAAAAAATTATTCAATTTTGTCTAAGGGGGTTTAGTTGGTAAGAGTTTAGCAAAAAAATATGGTAAAAGTACAAAAATTTAATATAAAAGTGAAATGTGATAAAATTTGATTAAAAGAAAGTATAAAAAATTGATAAAAATTAGTGAATTTTGATTAATTTTGGCAAACTAAACATCCGGTTATCTAACTTAGTGGAGTGGTTGGTTTAAGTGTATAAACACTTGAATTTTCTTGCTTAATTCTTAAGCTTGAGTCTTCATAATCAATTGGTGGGGTTAAAGTTAAACTTCGGTCCGGTGTAAGTGCATTGGGTTTCTCTATAAATACTCTTGTGGTATTAAGAGTTACTTAGTCCTCTACAATTATTATGTAATTTTGTTGATTAAATTTTAGCTTTGGGTCTCCATAGTCACTTGGCGGGGTTAGATACACTCCTATTGAGGGACAGCACGCCTTAATAGATAGGGTATTGAAGTTGACCACCTTATGAATTTTTAATAGTCTTGATAAGACTTAATGTGGTAACAATTTGAAATCGAGTCCAAATCTCGAGAAGGAGGCCGTTTGGATGTTTAAAAAAAAAAGTAAAAAATTTTAATTTTTGGTAGTTTTTTTGTGTTTTTTTAATTACATTTTTTTATGTGTTTGGTGGAATACAGTGTAATTTTTAACTTGTTTTACAATTTTTATGTGTTTGGTAAACTTTTTACTATAGCAAAGCAAAAAGTGATAACTTTTTGTGTATTTGGTAAGTTTTTTACTGTAACAGAGCAAAAAAAGGGTAATTTTTGTGTGTTTGATAAAACTTTTGGTTTTATTTTTTACTGTAGCAAAGGAAAAAAGTGAGAAAAATTATGACTCTACCAAACATATCAAAAGTTACATAATATAACTTTTGATACTTTTTTACTAATTTTTGAGCCTCTAAACGGCCTAACAAAACTAAACCTCAAAGCTATATTCATCTCTTGTACCTAAATAAATGAACTCAACATTTTTTATTTTACTTTTACTCTATTAATTTTTTTTCTTAAATTTTTCATTACAAATCCATGATTTGAAACACAATCTACGGATGTATCGAGCGTTTGGAGTGATAAAAAGTGAGATAGTATAGGATAATTTGAAATAATGTGTTAATTTGTAGTTTCATAATTCGTACAACAAGATAAAAAATAATTAACTTTGAGCAAGTTTTAAAAATTTTTAAAATTTTTTTAACGTTTTACATGAATCCTGAAAATGCTCTTAAAATAAATTAAACAAAAGGCATCATTGGACCTGAGATCAGTTAAAGGAATGATACTCTGGAAGGAATAAGGTTATACAATCCAAACTTCCCATGAAATGAAAACCCATTTAAATGTTCATATCTTAATGTAATAGGTGTGGGAGAAAAAAATTAAAAACCTAATCAAATTTGGATAAGAATGGGATCATCTCGACTAAATTTAAAAGTATATATAAAAAATATCATTATTAATCTCACCTTATATGTAGAGAAATTGAGACACTAATATTGAAATATTTATTTTTATAATTGTTTTAATTAATTTGTAAATTGATATTTTTATTTTTTTAATTAACACTTAATTTATATATTTTTTATTTATTATTATATTTTTTTTAAAAATAAAATATTATTAATTTTAATATTGAGATTGATAAAAACCCTTACCTCCAAAGTACAAGTCTCGAGGTGTTTGGTTAACAGAAGTTTCACAAAAAAATATAATAAAAGAATAAAAAATTTAATATAAAAGTGATATGCAGTAAAATTTAATTAAAAAAAATTTTAAAAATTTATAATAATTAATAAATTTTAATTAAATTAGACCTACTAAATACTGAAATTAATAATGAGACGGAATTGTGGAAGGGTCGCAAGACCCGCCCGTTACCAAATATTCATAGACTTCAATTTGGACCAGGAGAAGAATGTCCCTTTCATCGGAGACCTTTGAGAAGCTGAGTCCTAACAGAACACAAACACCATAGAAAAATAATTAAATATTGGGAATTTTATATTTATATGCATTTAGCACCAATCCCTAAAAGCGACTTCTTTTACTGTTGCCATAAAATCTTCAATCATCAGGTCATCTTCTGTCATGGCTCTGGCTTTCTAAGGTATCACATCAGTCAAATACACTTGGATTGATTTTTTTTTTCTTTTCTTTTTTTTTTGTTTTTTAATAGGTAAGGTCCCTCGTCTTTCACACGTACGAGTTGTAGGGCTGTTTAAACGACAAGAAGTAATCAAAAATTGAAAAAAATAGAGAATGTCAATTATTTTTTTGGTATTTGAAAGATCAATTAAAAGTAATGAAAATAATTTGTTGTAACGGGATAAAGCAAGTCGTTCTAACGATTTTAGTCAAAAGTAGTATAAAAAATTGATAAATATTGAAAAAAGTGAAAAAATAAGTAACTTTTTGCATTTTCGTAATTTTTGTAAAAGTTTATAAAATTTAAATTTTGAAAATAAACGCACAAAAAATGAAAATGATAAAAGTGGGTAAAAGTAGACAAATATTTGTAACATTTTATAACTTTCGGTAATTTTTGCCCCAACCCAATGGGGCCTTAAAGTTGGTGAAGTATTTTCGAAATTTGATGAAAATACCCAAAAAAAGAAGTGTTTATGTAATTTTAAAAAAATTCTTGCTTTTTAAATTATGAGTGTGTTTGAAGTGATAAAAAGTGATATAAAATGTGGTTTAAGGAAACTTTTTACGTTTGGTACACACATCTCAAAACGCATTTTTTGAAGATGAATAGTAAATTTTCGTTCTAATAGATTGAATTTTTATTTGGACGGATTTAAAATTTTGTATCAGTCATGTCCTCTTTGCAGATCAAATCGGATTCAAAAAGTTTTTTATAATCTATTTGGAGGGAAGTTGGCTGTATGAATTTTTGCAATCCGTTGGAACGGTTTTTGCAATCCGTTGGAACGGTTTTTGCAACCCTAGAAAAAATAGCCACAGTAGGTGTTATTCGGTAGGTCGGGAGTTCTTGGTAAGAATGGTAAAAAAAAATTGTTATTTGATTAATCAAATTCTAGTTATAGACTTTTTTTTTAGAAAGTATTGAACTTTTTTCAAATTTCGAAAAGATAAGAATGTATAAAAATGTAATAGAAATTTTCACCCAAGTTTGGTGCACCAAACACAACTAATGTTATAAATTCTCTCCTATGTTAGGGATCATTTGGCTTACCAAAATTTATCAAAACTTAAAAAAATTATAATTTTTTTAAATTTCCTTTAACTAAATTTTATTACGTGTCATTTTTACATTAACTTTTTTAATTTTTTTTTATCATTCAAACACCACTTTTATTGCATTGTTAAAAAGATGATATACAGATAAACTTAACACGTCCAAAATAAGATCATTCGATCATAAAAATTTAGAAATCTCATCTTTAAAAACTACACTAAGTAATCCTACCAATTTCTAAATACACAATCAACGAAACAAATTAATTCGATTATTTTAAATTTTTTAATTTTCAAATAAACTACGATTGAAAATCTGCATACTCGATTATATAATCTGATCAAATTTCATCAATTAAGCATGAACAACATCAATTAGGAGAAGAGGTCCAAATTAAAGATAAATTTATAACATAATAAAAAAATAAGAACAATAAATATAATTTTAGAAACTATTAAGAACATTTTATATTTTTTCATCAAACCTCGATAGTAACTAATATTATACTTATTCATCTAGTTTTAAGGTTAACCCTCTCACCTTATCCACCTCTCTATGTGTAATTATATGTATACACATATATATAAATTAGATAAATTGATTTTTTTCCTAAATTTACTTTTAAGATTTGAGTTTTCATATAATTGTAACAAATTTAACAATAAGACCGCATTTGGAGAATAAAAAGTTATTAAAAATCTCTATAAATTTTTATAAAATATTTTTTATCTTAAGTTATATAAATCACTACAAATTTCTACAAATTCGAATAAATATCTACAAAGTCCCAATTAAATATTTACAAATTTCTAAAAAACTTTACACTGAATGCCAAAAATTCTTTGCTAAAATTTAGTCTAAATCACATTTTATCTCAATTCTTGTAACTCTGAAAATTAACTATTCTTAAGCATTAATAAAGTTATCATTAAATAAGTTAACTTAACCCTTAATAGATGATCACGTGATAATTTAACGAGAGATTTACTGATAATAGAATGGTAACATTGTAATAAATTAACATATTAAATTCTTAATTTTTACAATTAAAAGATGATATCCTTAAAGTAAGACTTTGTCGTAAACTTAAGAGTGAAAACCATGGCTTACAAAAGAAAATAATGGCTCCGTTTAAAGTTAAATAAAATAAAATAAAATCTTATAAATCTCTACAAACACGAATTGCGAGATAATAAAATTTAAATTTTACACTCACTGCATGAATTACGAGATATTTACTTTTATAATTTTATTTTATTTTATATACTTTTATCGAACTCCAAACATATTCAGGGTGCGTTTGGAGTCCAAAAAAATAAAAAAAAATCAATGGATGAGATTGATGTGATGTAAAAATGATAAGTGGTAAAATGTGATTGGAGAGATTTAAAAATTTTTGAAATTTTTTAAAATTTTTTAATTTTTTTTATGACTCTAAACGAACCCTCAATAATAATAATAATAATAATAATAATAACAACTTTGGACTAGGGGCTTGCACCGCACTTCCCCATCATTACGTCATATTAGCGCATCTGATCTCGTGGCAGAGGAGTGCACTGCAGGACTTCTACCTTTTTGACCCGTAAACGTCCCAAAAAAAACAAATGACCGCGACGGTCAATTTGGCGATAATTGAGCTCCGAGTCATTCAGAGGGACCGTTGGGAACTTTAAACTGATCAAAAGTTAGAAAAAATTTAGAGAATCTTAGTCTTTTTCAGTATTTGAAAGATCAACTAAATTTGTTAAAATAATTCGTTAAAACGGTAAAAAGTAAATTATTCTAATTGTTTTGGTTAAAAATTAGTATAAAAAGTTGACAAATATTAAAAAAATAAAAAAAAGTGGATAACTTTTTGTAAGTTTCTGTAAAAGTTTATAAATTTTAAAATTTGAAAATAAACATACAAAAATTAAAAATGACAAAAATTAGTAAAAATAAATAAATATTTGTAACTTTTTGTAATTTTTGGTAGTTTTTGACCCAATCAAATAGGGTCAAGGGGTGTTTGGTTGGCAAAAATTTGACCAAAATATACAAAGATTTGATGTAAAAGTAATATATGATAAAATTTAATTAGAAGAAAGTATAAATAATTAGTAAAAATTAATATATTTTGATTAATTTTGGCCAACCTAACACCTTCGAAATTAAAATTTAACAATTTAAATAAAAAAATATTAATGTATTTGAACCGTTAAATTTTAATTTAATAGGTCATTTGGTTTGCGTTTCTACTTTCTATTTTCTGTTTTTGTTTTCTATTTTCTATTTTGATCTCATTTTTTATTTTTAACTTTTAAAAATAAAGAAAACAGTTTAAAATTCATTTGGTTACTTTCTATTTTCAAAATTTATTTTCGAAAACTGAAAATGAGTTTACACATGAAATAAAAAAAGGTAAAAAGTCGTTTTGAAAGTTTTTAACAAAAAATAAGAAAATTTTTGAAAAAAAAGAAAATAAAATATTTTTATTTCTCGTTTTAAGATTTTTTACACATAAAATAAAAATAAAAAATAAAAAACAAAAAAAAAAATTAAATGCCACCTAAGAGTTCAAAATTTAATGTTATCGAACTGGCAGATCAAGCGCTGTCAAGCCCTCGAATTCAATTCAATGTCTAACAGGATAAGCATTGACCATCTATGTCGACTACCTAACACAGTACCACATTGACGCCCTTAGTTTTTGCTAGCCTCACACCCCACGTGTATCCCAACGTCCTAAACGTCTTCAAATTAATATAGTTTGTAAAGAATAGTGGAATAGTGATGGGCCATAGAGTAGGCCCATATTTAGGCCTAGACGAGATAGGATGTAACGCCCCGAGTTTCAAACCCCGGGAAGTGAGTGAAAGAATCATACACGACATGTGCTAAAATATCCATTACCCTAATTAGAGTCACACCACTACCTTGGAGCAAACATTCATAATATATAATAATAATTTTATGATTACGCTAAACGTAATTAATAACAACTGAACCTCAGCGTAACCGGACAACAGTGTTCCATCTACACTTCTAAATATAATAGAAATTTAGGCCTCAAAGCAATTACAATCATATCAAATACATCCCCAAATTAATAATATTATAGTTCTGAATAATATTACAACAATAAAAAAGTAACTCTAATAATAGCCCACCAAATTCACGGGTTCGTGACTTGCAAAAGAATCTGTAGGGACGTGAGCACTAATTCATGTGTGCCCACGATGCATAATAAATACCAAATATGATATGCACACAACAATCGGATTGCCAATAATTTCATATCAATAACTCATAAACTCTAAGTCATTGCGTATCTCAACATCAAAACATATATCAATATACCTCTAAAAAATGATCCAATTGTTATCTTTCATTCATCTCTTTGCCATCATATCACAATCATCACAGTCATGGGGCAGATATTATACAATATCGTCGTTTACGGGTCCAAACCCGATGGCCACGAGTAGCCCCATAATTATCATCGTTGTAGGCTACTAACCTACTGGCATGAATACCAATCATTGCACAGGTTTAGGGTTTTGCAACCCAAAGGTAATCTCTGTACCATTTCTATTTTTCAGTATTTACAGCCCCACAATCACAATATCGTTCACATTTCCTTTATCTCCATTATTATCATTTTAATAAAACAACTCGTTAGAATCAATCAACAATATCACATCATCACTTTCATAATCATTATCTATTAATAAAATAAATCACTCAAACATTTCAAAATTTGAGCATTCTCAATTACACATTTTCCATGCACATAACTATAAATTGTCAAACTGTAACTTCAAGGGCAAAATTGTAATTTTGCATAACTTTAGGGGTAAAATCGTAATTTCTAAAAAAACTTGGGGCCACTTTGTATTTTTTCCAAACTTTGGGGTCACCATGTAATTACCCAAAACTTGGGAGCCAATTCGTAATTTTCCAATAAATTTGGGGTCAAACTGAAAATTTTTAAAATTTTGGGGTCAAATCATAATTATATGAAATTATTGGGACTAAAGAGAAATTTTCATAACTTTCATAGAATATGCTTTGGCATATTCTCTCCCATAACCCCCTTCTTTTTGTCCCGTAAGCCTAGTTTTGGCAATGGGTTTTCGGTATTTTGATTTAGACAGAATTTACATAATATAGTCTAAATTTAATTATATTCATACAAAATGATCGCATAAAAATTTATCAAAATATTTTCATATCACATATATGTAAGTAGAATGCATTAAATCCCTATCTCAGATCCAAAGAAAAAGTGAAGAAATTCCAAAACTATAAAATTCGTCCCTTTGTATCTTCCATTTTAAGCCGAATTATCACGATCCGACACCTTCATGATGATCACAACGTCAAAAATACCAAAATCTCGTTATTCTTGAACTTAAATTCTCACTTTCTCTCTCTCTTTTTTTTTTTTTTCTCCCAACTCCCTCATTCTCTCGGTTTTCTTCCCCCAATACATAAAACACACACACACCCACCTACCCACACACACACACACACATATATATGTGTTATAGTTGGTAACCAAGTAAAGCAAAGGAAACTTCCAGGTAAGTTCAACAAGTTTTTTTTTTTTTTTTTTTTTTTTTTTTTTTTTTTTTTTTTCGGTTTGGTGCCCACGTTTCTTTACTATTATATATATATATATATATACAAAAGTATTACCAATTGTAAATTTTTCTAAATTTTTTTTTAATATATATTAAAATTTTAAAATTTTTGGATTATTATATAGAAAGTCCAAGTTCAATGATATTTTTATTATTATTAGTTTATTTATTTAATCATATTTTTTGGATTATTATTAATTAATTTATTTAATTGTATTTGTTCTGGAATTATCTATTAGGGTTAGGATTTTCTGTTGATGCCTATAAATAACACATTACATTATTATTTTTGGGAGACTTGGATGATATTAAAACTTTAAAATATTTCTTTCAACTTCTCTTATTCTTGTTTGTTTTCTTTATTTTTTTCTTGTTTTTCGTAGTCGAGTTACGTCAAAGAGTCCTTGGAAAAAAAATGAAGACGTAAGAATTCATCAGAAACGACTGGGGACATCAATTGGAAATATTAGTTCTTACAAATAAACAAATATATTGCAGTGGAAGAGCATTTCGGGTTTTTTTTTTTTTTTTTTTTTATAAGGATTTTCATTTACTTTTCTCTCTTGTCTAGCGATTTTAATAAATTGCTAATTTATTATGAGGTGCGAGAACCAACTCAACCTTAAATTATATTTGATTATGAAACATAAGATCAGATTATAACTCCAACTTGAATTATGTTTGATTCTGGAATATAGGTTAATTAATATTATTATATGTTGAAAGTTTTATTTGTTTCCTAAATATAAAATCACTTTGCATGATATATCTCTCAAATATGAGAGATATATATAACGCTTTCATCTCTGAATTAATTTCTTTTTAAAGTCGGTAAATCTAAATTATTTTTTCTCAAATTATAACCCTTATTATCTTATTCTATATCACACAAAAAATAAAAATAAATTCATATAAAAAATTAATATTTGATTATATTCAATCTTATACATATTTCACACCGTATTGTTTATACGACAACTATCATCAAATCTAGCTAGAAGGAACCTAAATTCTTTATATATATATATATATATATAAAACTGACAAACATCTCAATCTACCTATTCTTGAGCCACCTCAGAACCACCAGCTCGATTAGAGTTTCGATAGAGGTCGAATCACCAATTCCCTGTTTAGTAATGTTTTTATTTTTTATTTATATTTTTAAAATTTTGTAAATTGATAATAAAAACATGTTTATTAAATCTGTTTACGTTTTTTTTTTTGTTTCAAAAAAAAAAAAATAAAAATTTAAACAGAAAAAAAGTAAACAAAAAAAAATGCATTTTCACTTTGTGCTTTTTTCTGTTGCAAACATTTTATCAATTCTAATACTTTATCCATTTTTGTTACATTATATTAAAATAAATTATTTTATTCAAATATTTTATAAATAAAAACTATTTTAATAAATAATTAAATTAAATTAAATTAATATGTAATATCTATTATTAATTTATTTCTAATAAATAATTAAATTAAATTAGTTAATTTAATTAAGAAGAAATATATATTATTAAATTATTTTTAATAAATATCATAATTAAAGTAATTTGATAATTAATTTAATTTATTAATATGAATTATATTTTATTAAATTATTTATAATAAATATCGTAATTAAATTATTTAAATTATTATGAAATATATTTTATTCAATTATTTTTAATAAATAATATAATTAAATTATAAATAATATATTTTATATTTACTGGATTAAATGATATAATATTTATCTTTTATTTAATTATTTTTAATAAATAATGTAATTAAATTAAATTAATGTAAAATGTATTTATTAAATTCAATTAATTTTTAAAAAACTAATAAAATTAAATATTTTATGAAAATAAAAAATTAGTAATTGTAAATAAAATAATATTTCCAAACGCAGTTTTAATTTTCATTTCAGAAAAAGAAAACGATAACATAAAACAAAAAAAAAAGAAAATATAAATATATAAGCGTAAACAAAAAAACGACAGCGTTACCAAACGGCCCTCAAATGTGCACTTTCATGGTCAAGACCCAAACACATGATGTGCTTTTGGTTTCAGCATTAGCTATGTGGAGCCTTTTGAGTAGTGTTTTAAATACTGGACCGGACTGACCGGTTCAACCGGTTGAAGTGTCGATCGATTTAAGAAACGGTCCGGTCAACCGCTAAAATCGTTTGAGCCGTCGACCGGTCCAAGAAATGGTTCGGTCCACCGCTAAAACCCATTTGAGCTTCAAACTAGCGAAAAACTGGTGACTTGGCGGTTGAATAGGTGTCGATTTTTGCGAACCGGCCGGCCAATTTGTATTTTTGAATTGTAAAATAAGAAAATTAATATGTACTATCTTAAAATTAAACCTGAGTCTATCTTCTTGTAAAGTACTATTCTCTCACTAAACTACTAATACTTATTATTTTATATTTTTACTTGGTTTTACTTATGCAATATGTTAGTTTTGAGTGATTTTATTTTAGGTCACTTTTTTATTGACACTTTTTATTAGTGTAACAAAATAAAATAGGAAAATATGTGAAAAATTATAAATTTTTAAAATTGTTATATAATTCTAACATATTTTAATATTTTATTTATATATTTAAATATATTTATGATGTTATAGTTCAACTTTAATTTAATTTCAATTGAACCAATGGTTGAACTATTAACTCGTGACCGACTCTCTTTTCCGATTCCATGAACGGTCTAATTTTTAAAATATTATTTCTGAGACGACCTCGGAGGCTTTACTGATTTACCCCTCCACCACGTTATGTCTTCATTTTTCCTTAAAGGCGCGCCACCCCTTCCTTTTTTTGACGAGGAGGTAATGAGTTCATCTACCAATTCTCAAGAATCAGAACTTTTGTTGAAAGAATGGTAGGTGAGAGTTTTCGCTGCAAAATATTCCAATCTCTCTCTCTCTCTCTCTCTCTCTCTCGCGTCCTTTTCAGCGGTCCATTTTTATGTGAATGCCCTAAGCAATGTAATAAGCAAGGCTCTGGAACATGATCATATGCTCTGTATCTAATGAATATAGGACAAGTACATTATATTATATTTTATGTTTACTGATGATTGAACAACTTAATGACTGCTCAACTGAAATTTCTATCACTACAAATTTCTATGTTCATTTTCCAATTTCAAGGTTAGTCTGGACCCCCCCCCCCCAAGTTATCGAGCTTTTTTTGATTTTTTTTTTTTTTTGGGTCTTACGTGACTTTTTTTTTCCCTAAAATTTAATTTTCATCTTAAAAGTTGTAATTTTTAAATATTGTAATTGCATTCGTGAAAAAAATTCAAAATTTTCTCATTTATTTAAATAAAAATTATCTGTTTAACTTAAAAAAATAATGAAAAAGTTAAATTTTTTCTCTAACTTTTATTTAAATGGATGTGAATTTTTTAATTTTTTTAATGAACGCCATTGAATTCCTAAAAGCATTTACCAAAAAAAAACCTAAATGCTATACTTTGTAAAAGAAAATCAAATTTTGATTAAAAAAAACCATATAAGTTGAAAAAAAAACTACCAAAAAAAAAAAAAAATTGGTTAGCTTTTATGAATCCAAACAAAGCCTAAGTTTTGAGCTACTTGTTCTGAAGCAAGATCCTCAACTAAATAATTTTGATGAGATCCAATTCATTAACCTTGATATATACATACATACATATATATATATATATATATAATGTATATGTGATATCGCTCCAGAAAGAAAGGGTTCTTTTCCCTTCATTCTTCTTACATATTACCATGTTAAAGTTCCAATTAGCATGAGCTTTGTTCTGACTTTGGAACAACACGGTTAACATTTTCAGAAATTGGGATGGTGTGTGACTGTGGCGGAGGAGCACGGTGCCAAACACCAAGTCAGTCTGCCTTCATTACATTACAAAAATTGTGCACTAACACTTACTTACAAATATCAATGAAAATTACTCTGGACAGTCTCTGTTTTTTTCATAATTTCAAAAAGGAAATTACGCTGCTCCCATTTGTCTCTTTGTTTTTTTTATCACCTTCCAATCACAAATTTTTATTTTGTAGAATCTCAGATAGGACAAATTCATGAAAGAGTTCAGATCAATCTGAAAACAAATATAGGAGACAATGAAGACTGGCAAATCAGACAACGATCAGCTGGATCATAATATAAATATAAGTCAGTCAAGATCTCTACCTACCAAATATGATATATATATATATATATATATATATATTTATAGCCAACTTGGCCAAGCTGCTGGCATTATCAGACAATAGTGAGCAGATAAATATGTAGAAATTCTAAGAGATTCTTTTATGCCGAAGAAAGTTTACCCCTCACCCTTTGTAATCGTCCACAGATATTTGCTTAGTCTCCTACTGTATGACCGAAATTTTCTTCTACATATCCAGACACAGAAAGAAGCAATCCAGAGGGGAAAGATGGCCACCAAACAGGACACAGTGCGAGATGGAAGCAGCTTGCAAGGAGAGATAAGGGAGCACCTCATACACGATGAGATAAGGGATTCACTTCTGCAAAGAGGGAAGACTTCAGCTGATGAAGAAGATGGCTATGCTGACAAAGATCACCAGGCCCAGAGAAGCAGCGAAGGGCACCAATGGATTGTTTACCTCAGCACCTTTGTGGCAGTGTGTGGTTCTTACGAATTTGGAAACTGTGTAAGTAGTACCCAGCATTTGATTGATCTTCACTTCCTGTTTCATTATAAACCA
Source organism: Vitellaria paradoxa (assembly GCA_019916065.1). Taxonomy (NCBI): domain Eukaryota; kingdom Viridiplantae; phylum Streptophyta; class Magnoliopsida; order Ericales; family Sapotaceae; genus Vitellaria; species Vitellaria paradoxa. Next base: position 15,110,844 of record CM034243.1, on the reverse strand, counting down.
AACGGCTTGTTTGGAAACTAAAGACAATAGACAAGCAGATTACTAGGTAACATATTCTGATCTGTCATAATTTGTTGGTTTTCTCAGGCAGGTTATTCATCACCCACTCAATCTGCCATCACAGATGATCTCAATCTATCACTAGCAGAGGTTTGTTAAAGATGCATCATTCTTGTGAAGCAGCCACCGCATGCTTCGATTTGTAAATTAAAATACTTCAGAGATTTAGTAAGTTCTTTCACAACCTACCATAAAGGATATGTGGACCAAGATGGGGTCCTAGCATCAGTCTCCACTGAAAATTTGAAAGCAAATTTTAGGCATAATAAGAGGGAAAAAACAAAAAAAAAACAAAATTAGAAATCCGGATCAGAAGTCCATTTCTACAGACACAGCTAGTTTCAGTTCTTTCAGAACACTAAAATGCATGGTAAAGTGCACCAAACCTCAACACTTCAAACTTTTGTCTTTTGAACTCTCCTGATGACTTTGTTTGCAGTTCTCCTTGTTTGGCTCCCTACTGACTTTCGGTGCAATGGTTGGGGCAATTACAAGTGGGCCAATTGCTGATTTAATTGGGCGCAAAGGGGTAAGCCAGAGGAGATCAACCAGTAGACTCTCTTAAGACTTCCACTTTTCTTTGAAAACACACACAAGTAGTGATGTGCAAAATATGAAATCTAAGCAGGTAATGAGAATGTCAGGCGTTGTCTGTGTTGCCGGGTGGCTAGCCATTTACTTTGCTGAGGTTTGTATCATCTTAAATTAATTTTTCTCTCTACTCCTAAATCCAAGTGCTTTACAGAACCGAATAACCTGGTATCTCTGTTTTCATTACTACAAAAAGGGAGCTATACCTCTGGACATTGGAAGACTAGCAACAGGATATGGAATGGGAGCTTTCTCCTATGTGGTATATATATATATATATATATATATATATATATTCAACTAATTCACTGCATTTTGTTTGATTCTTATGTGAATGTCACAAACAATTTACAAGCTTGACTGTAATGTTATGGATAATTAAGGTACCCGTATTTATAGCTGAAATAGCACCCAAGAATCTGCGAGGAGCATTGACAACCCTTAATCAGGTAAAATCACACACAGAACAGACGCAAGAAACACCTGATTTATCAACTTCATCAATTGACTCTATTTAAATTTGATATAGAAAAAGATAAGGGATATTATACATACGAGCAGATTGGTTTTCTCATGCAAACTAGAGCAAGGACATGAAAGTTCACAGCTTAATAAGAGAGGAAATAAATGAAATCCTATCTAATTTATTCCTTCCTTCCTTCCTTACAGTTCATGGTTGTTTGTGGTGTCTCCGTTTCCTACATAATTGGGACAGTGCTCTCATGGAGGGCTTTAGCATTAACAGGTGAATTTATTACACATAACAAAATTCACATTCAATTGCGATTGGAACTTTGAGATGAAAAAACAAAAAAAAAGAAACAACATTTAAAACTAGAGGACATTAGAGGGTGTAAATACCAAAGGGCTGACAAGTGAAGTGCTTGCAGGATTAATTCCAATTGCTATTCTTCTTCTGGGTCTCTTTTTAATTCCAGAATCTCCCAGATGGCTGGTAAGAAATGAAAATAAAATATTAAATTCCTGAAGTATTATCATAGTACTTTTTCTCTAGTTAACTATATTATCATTGTACTGTTAAGAAAAAAGCATTTCATTGTAATGGTCTTAACATGAATGCAGGCGAAGATTGGACGCCAAAAAGATTTTGAAGCATCGTTACAGAAACTGCGGGGCAAGGATGCTGATATATCCGAGGAGGCGGCTGAAATCCAAGTCTATATTTCTAAACTCTAAATTCCAGTTTTCATTGATGATGTTACCAAGAATTTGGAAAATAACGAGCAGGATCATGTTATTGCTTGACAGGATTATATAGAAACTCTCCAACAGCTCCCAAAAGCTAAACTGCTGGATTTGTTTCAAAGAAGATACATGCGCTCAGTCATTGTAATATACTTCTTTTTCGCTAGTCCATTACAAATTATCTTTATTCACAATTTCACAGCCTAGCTGGTCCCTAGAAAGGAAGGTTCATCCTGTAAAGGTTTAATAGTTGGCTCTAATAATTTTTCTTGCCCATTTCAAAATAATAATAATAATAATAACTTTTCTTGCTTCTAGATAATTTTTATTTCTTTCTTCTTCTACCAGATTGGAGTTGGGCTGATGGTCTGTCAACAACTGGGGGGAATCAATGGAATCTGTTTCTATGTCGCCAGCATTTTCGAGTCAGCAGGTATATAAGCGGACCTAATTCATGACTATTCTCATGAAAAAACACACAAAAAAGGGGATACAGGCGCATGGTATAAGCCCGGACGACAAGGAGAGAGGAAAAAGTTTCTGGAACTTTACCACACTTCTATTTTCCATCTTCTAGAGAGCAGATCGGACCGCTCAACTTGGAAAATTAAATTTATGTTAATTTAACTTGATCATCAAGAACTCTAACAACTGCACATGTAATCTCCCAGGATTTAATTCCAACCTTGGAACTATAATGTACGCGTGTATTCAGGTTATCAACTTCACTCCCTCATTTCCCTGGAGATCAATATATTCCTTCCTATGATGAATTGGTCTAAGAGGCCACATTTTGCAGGTGCCTATTACAGCATTCGGTGCAACCTTGGTAGACAGAGCTGGAAGAAAACCCCTCTTACTGGTAAACCTATTATAAAGCACCATTAGCTTCAAAAAATATGCCAATGCCATTTCTCCCTAAGGTCAGAACTTTTTGTAATAGGTTTCTGGAACAGGATTGGTCATAGGCTGTGCCCTAACAGCAATTGCATTCTTTCTAAAGGTAATTACCAAATAACTAATTATAAGAGTTTCCCCAATGGTTTTTTTTTTTGTTCAGTTTGACAAGTACAGATTATTGTGTGACCCAGACACAAGAAATAGCAGTTGACGCTTCACCCATACTTGCAGTAACTGGCATACTGGTAATACCATCAGCTCTGCAAAACTAAAATTTTTCACTAACATCATTTTCTTCTACAGTGATATTTCAGCTCTTTCACTTTGTAATCCGTAATAATTGTTTTACTCGCTCAGGTATACATAGGATCATTTTCAATCGGAATGGGAGCGGTTCCTTGGGTTGTAATGTCTGAGGTACGCAGGGATGCAGAATCATCTCCCCAACTATGATTTGATGATTTCACCTTGCTAAAATTTTCCTTCTACTGCAGATATTCCCTATAAATGTTAAAGGAGTAGGTGGAAGCCTAGCAACGCTGGTGAATTGGTTCATTGCATGGTTAGAATCCTACACTTTCAACTATCTCATGTCCTGGAGCTCTTATGGTAAGGAAATGCAACAACTACCATTTTTAATCCAACGTTTCACTTTTTGATAAATTAGAAAGACTATTTTGTACATTGATTTTCTAAAAATGGAGAACTAATTCAAGACAAAAAGATAATTTGAACATGAAGTTAGGCTGTTATAATCAAAATTGGTACTTCAAGCAGAAACCGCTAAACCAGTAGCATGTTTTAGCACATAATGATCTTTTTTTGTATATAGATGTGTATATGTGCATGCATGTGTTTGAAGGACTTCTGTGGTCCAACTATGTGCTTTCTACTCTATTAAGAATCATTCAGACACAAGTTAAGGTTATTCTGATTAATTATAACAGTGGTTGACTTGCACTTGATGATGTGGATATGATCAGGTACCTTCATTCTCTATGGTGTAATTAATGCGTTAGCTATCTTGTTCGTGCTTTTCGTGGTTCCTGAAACGAAAGGGAGAACTTTGGAACAAATACAAGCGGCTATCAATGCTTAAGAAGGAAGAGCCATTATTTTTGAAGAAGTTTCAATTTGAATATTTCACAAGCCCCATTTAAAATTTTCAGAGACAAAATGGTTCAAAACCGCAAGAGCTTTGTATGGTTATTTAGAAGATTGATTCATGCTATTATTGATATAAAATCTCTACAATTGGATATTTTCGTTTTACCTGTCTCTGAAGCTAATGTTCCATGAAAAAGAATTAGAACTGTCGAGGTTATCATAGTATCTGAGGACTTTTGTTTTTTTTCTTGCTTGACAATTCAAGTATTCTCACCTTCGGTGAGACTTGAGAGAAATCTGAATAAGATTGAAATGCACAATGTCCAACTGGGTTCATTTGTATTAATTTATACACATCTAACAGTGACTTTACACACTCTATGGTGACTATACAAGTTCCATATGGCCTAAATACATCCTATACATTAATATACATTAACATTACATTAATATACATTAACACTCCCCCTTAAGCTAGAGCATATACATCATATATTCCAAACTTGTTACAAATGTATCTTACTCTAACTTCCTCTAGTGCTTTAGTAGACAAATTGGCCAATTGATCTTCAATTTTGACATGACTTGTCTTGATGACATTCTACAAGATCTTTTCTTTGACAAAGTGACAATTAACTTCTATATGCTTGGTCCGCTCATGGAATACTAGATTAAAGGCTATGTGGACAATAGCTTGATTATCACAAAACAGTTCCATAGGCTGCAATCCAGAGACTCCCAATTCGGTCGACATATAAAGTATCCAAATCAATTTATAAGATGTATGTGTCATAGCTCAATACTCTGACTTTGCATTAGCTCTAGCCACCACAGTTTATTTTTTACTTTTCTAAGAAACCAGATTTTCTCCTACAAAGACACAATATCCTGCAGTGGATTGTCTGTTTGACGAATAACCAGCCCAATCTGCATTTGTATAACCTTGGACAAGAGTATGGTCATTATCTTTATAAAACAAACCACATTCTGGTGTACCTTTTAGATGCCTCAAAATGCAAATAACTACATTCCAATGATTAGAACGAGGTGCATCAAAGAATTGACTAACTACACTTGTAGCGAATAAAATATCTAGTTGTGTCACTATCAGATAATTAAGTTTTTCGACTCATCTGCGATATCTCCTAGAATTATTCAATAACTCTCATTTATCTGCTAGAAGTTTTGTATTGAGATCCATTAAAGTATCAATTGATTTGGCCCCTAATATACCGTTTTTAGAAAGCAAATCAAGTACATACTTCCTTTGAGAAAGAGCAATCCCTTTGAGACAGAGCAATCCCCTCATGTGATCTCGCAATTTCAATTCCCAGAAAATACTTCAATGGACCCAAGTCTTTGGTATTGAACTTAGCTTGAAGAAAAAGCTTTAGATCATGTATACCTTGTGTATCATCTCCTGTGATCACAATGTCATCCACACAAACTAGCAACCAGATTTTTCCATGAGAGGAATGACGGTAAAATACAGAATGATCAACACCATATCATGTCAATCCAAAATCCATCACCACAGTACTAAACCTTCAAAACTAAGCCCGAGGAGATTGTTTTAACCCAAGCAATGCTTTCTTTAACTTGCAGACTAAGTCAGACTCCAGCTGAGTAACAAACCTAGGAGGTCGCTTCATATATACTTTCTCAGTAAAATCACCATGCAGAAAGGCATTTTTAACATTCAGCTGACGTAGTGGCCAGTGAAACATAGCAGCAAGTGAAATGAGAAGTCGAACAGAAGTGGTTTTAGCCATAGGGAAGAAAGTTTCTGAAAAATTCAATCCATAGATCTGATTGTAACCTTTGACAACAAAACGTGCTTTCAACAGGTCAACAGAATTATCTGGATGGACTTTAACATTATACACCCATCGACAACCAACAATTGACCTTCTAGGGGAAGAATAACTAAGTCCTAAGTATCATTGGCTTGAAAAGTAGACATTTCTTCCTTTATGGTAACACGCCATCCAGAATGAGATAATACTTCAAACAGATAGTTAGGTATAGAAACAGTGGACAAAGAAGTGACAAAGGCATGATAAGAAGGAGACAACGCAGCATAAGCAACAAAATTAAAGATAGGATGAGAAGTGCAAGTTCGTGTACCTTTTCGAAGTGCAACAGAAAGGTTAAGGTTACTAATGTTAGGCTCAGGAGCAGGATCCAAAGATAACATGGAAGAAGATGGAGTAAGTCGAAGCATCAGGGAAAGACTTTGAAGCTGCTTGTCGTATGGTATAAACCTACAAACCAGGACGAGAAAGACGAAAAGGATAGATCACAGGCAAAGAAAGACTCTTATTCAAATCAAATAAGGATGAATCATTAGAAAAGAAAGAAGTATTCTCAAAGAAGGAGATATTAGTAGACAAAAAGTATTGATAGAGGGAAGGACTATAACATCAATATCCTTTCTGCAACCAAAAATATCCAAAGAATATACATTTAAGAGCGTGAGGGTCAAGCTTGTCAGTGCTAAGATTAAGTTGGTGGACAAAAGTAACACACCCAAAAATACTGGAGGAATGGAAATGGTGGTGTCTGTGGAAATAGCACAGAAAAAGGGGCATGACCCTGTAGAACTGTGGATGACATTTTGTTTATTAAGTAACACGCAATAAGAATAGCATCCCCCTAAAAAAAATTTTTGAAACCTTCATATGGAACATCAAACACCTGGCTGTTTTAACAAGATGTAAGTTCTTTTTTCTGTAACTCCATTTTGTTGTGGGATACGAGGACAAGAAGATTGATGGAGCATGCCGAAAGAGGACATAAAATCAGTAAATGGTTTAGAAAAATATTCTTTGAGCTTGCCGAAGGAGGACATAAAATCAATAAATGGTTTAGAAAAATATTCTTTGGCATTGTCACTGCGAAGTATTTTGATAGTCAAATCAAATTGGGTTTTAATTTCAACACAAAAAGATAGAAACATAGACAATATGATGCGGAACAACAATTGAAAGTAAAGAAAGAAAAGATTGAAAGTAAGAGAAAGAAGAAAATAGAGAAGAAAAGAAGAAGAATTAGAAGAAAGAGAGGGAAAACACACCCACCGATATTATTTAATAATCTCCAAAGTCTCCCAAAACCCTAACAATCCAATCCTATAAATAGGCTAAAATTTCTAATGATAGCTAAAAATAATATCAAATCAAGAGTACAAGGAAATTAAAAATTCTACTCTCAACAAACTTCTTAAAATAAAGTAAAAATAAAAAAGAATAGAAATAATAATAATAAATAAAATAATAATAATAAAAGAAATAAAAATCTAGATGATGTCCTCATCAACTCTCCCGAGCTGAGAAGAACTCGGTTTTGTCGAGTGAAAACCGAACCAAGGCCTCTGTCAATCAATCACCTAGTCACAAGCTAAGGTGTTGTGCTACCTTCCTCCGACACTCGTAAATGCGCGTGGGAGGTAATATAACCCTGGTATGGCTCGCTGCTGGAAAAGAAAGATTTAGCTAACTACGACAAAACTCCAAAGAATCAGGATAAATGCGCTGCAAAATGTCACTGGATATCTAAGTACAATCAGAATTAGGTCGGCCCACCCAACGAACCAGATAGCGCTGAACCACTCCTTCCTTGGTAAAAATAACCTGGTCACTTATAATAGCATCAATTTTATCTGTGCGTGTGAAATTAACAGGTGTTGATGTAGGTAAGTAAATAGGCTCAAGGACAGAATCAAGCTCATAATTCGTTTCATGGTTAGGGTCAATACAGTCATGGTTGGGTTCAACTGGAAAGGGCACAGGCTCAGGATCAAGCTCATTTGGAGAAGAAGCAAAAAGATCAACTGGGATAATAGCTTGGCCTTTATAAGCAACTAGGTCCTCAACATTAAATGTAACCAAATTCTGGTGGAATATCAATAACATAAGCATTTAGACCCACCCGTTTTAAAATTTTGAAAGGACCAGCATTACGAGGATGCAATTTGGAACCAGGCCCAGATGGACGCCGTTCCGAGCGAATTCGAACCATAACAAAATCCCCAACATTAAATTCAATATGTCTTTTATGTGCGTCAGGTCGAAGTTTGTAAGATGCATTACTCGCTTCAAGTTGTCTGTTGATCTCAATATGCAAGTCATGTAAATGTTGTGCAAAAGACTCAGCAGTCATAGACATAGGAGAATGCATAGACATGGGAATCAGGTCTAATAGTTTCCTAGTGTTAGAATATCAGGAAAAGAATTGAGGAGTATATTTTCTCCCCTCTCCAAGCATTCTTATTTATAATTAAATGTTACAATCTTAGAAGGAAATAAATTTAAGGGAAAAGGAAATACAACCAATTACGGCTGTCAACACAAGAAAGGAAAACTCAATATTCGCCTAATAATACTAATAATACTAATATCTTCTAATACGTCCCCTTAAACTAGAGCATACATGTCAAAAATGCCCAGCTTGGAAGATAGAGATTGAAAGAAAGGACGAGGAAGCGGCTTAGTGAGAAGATCAGCCAGTTGTGAAGACGATCGAACAAAAGGAATACTCAGTTGACGGCGCAGTAATAAGTCACGAATGAAGTGAAAATCAACTTCGATATGCTTAGTGCGTTCATGAAACACGGGATTGTTGGCAATGAAGATGGCAGTCTGATTATCACAATGCATAGGCATAGGCAAAGGAACATCAATCCCAAAGTCACATAGAAGAGAGTGGACCCAAAGCATTTCAGAAGCAGTATGAGCCATAGCACAATATTCAGTTTCGGCACTTGAACGAGCAACAACATGCTGCTTCTTACTGCACCAAGTAACTAAATTGTCCCCAACAAAGGTGCAATAGCCAGATGTCGAACGACGATCAGTACGACTCCCAGCCCAATCAACATCACTATAACCAGTGAAAGCGAGTGAGGAAGATGGGCGATAAAGAAGGCCACGACCAGGGGACTGTTTTAGGTAGCGCAAGATGCGACAAACAGCTTCAAAGTGAGGAGTACGAGGAGCATGCATAAATTGGCTGACAACCCCCACAGCATAAGTGATATCAGGACGAGTGACTGTAAGATAAATAAGCTTACCCACCAAACGACGATAACGACTGACGTCAAAAAAAGATTCACCAGAAGTAGTATCCAATTTAGTAGAAGAATCCATAGGGGTTTCTGCAGGACGAGCACCCAATAAACCAGTCTCAGAGAGTAAATCTAGGACATACTTGCGTTGACAAATAGAAATCCCCTTAGCAGAACGAGAAATTCAAGACCCAAAAAATATCGAAGTCCTCCAAGATCCTTTGTATGTAACTGAGTAGCTAGATATTGTTTTAAAGACACAATACCAAATGCATCATCACCAGAGAGAATAATATCATCAACATATACAATCATAATGATAGTGCCAGAAGAAGTATGACGACTAAAGACAGAATGATCAGCAGAAGAACGGGAGAAGCCAACTTCAATAAGAGCAGAGCTAAAACGATCAAATCATGCTCTAGGAGATTGTTTCAACCCATAAAGAGCACGCCGCAAGCGACAGACCAAATGCTCATTGCCTGGAGTGGAATAACCAGGGGGTTGATCCATATAGACCTCTTCCTGAAGCTGACCATGAAGAAAGGCATTTTTAATGTCAAGCTGATGCAACGGCCAACGACAACTAACTGCCACTGCAAGGAGGATGCGAACAGAGTTCAGGCGAGCCACAGGAGAAAATGTCTTAGTATAGTCCACACCATAAGTTTGAGTGTACCTTTTGGCTACCAATCGAGCCTTAAGGCGTTCAACAGATCCATTGGAAAGATACTTAACCGTGTAAACCCAACGACAGCCAATAGTCTTCTTACCAGGAGGCAGAGAAGTGAGTTCCCACGTCTGGTTCAAATGAAGAGCATTCATCTCGTCATCCATAGCATGTTTCCATCCCGGAATGGATAAGGCCTGCATATAAGATGATGGAACAGACACAGACGACAAGGCACAAACAAACGAGAAAAGAGATGGTGAAATACGATGATATGACACATGATTAGCAAGAGGACGGCGAGTGCAAGTTCGTGTACCTTTTCGTAATGCAATAGGCAAATCAGACGAGGAAGTAGGATCCTAAGATAAAGAAGCAGACTCAGCCGGAGATGGAAAGATCACCCTCCTATCATGATCACACTGATACACTTGTGGTAAAAGAGGAATAGAGAGAATAACATGAGCCACAGGAGAGGTCTCCGGGGGATCTGGGGTGGGTGTAGGGGTGGACTCAAGGGATGATGGTGGAGGCAAAGGGACATATATGGAAGAGATGGGAGCAGGAAGAGTAGGAGATGATGCCCCCTCACGAGAAATAAGGTCAGAGGACAAAGTATCACCATCAGAAGAGAAGAAAGCTATGGATTCAAAGATGATGACATCAGCACTGACAAAATAACGGCGAGAATCAGAATGATAGCAGCGATATCCTTTTTGTGTGCGAGAGTACCCCAAAAAGATGCACTTACGAGAACGAGGGGATAATTTATCAAGTCCAGGATCAAGGATATGGACAAAGGCAGTACAACAAAAAACACGAGGGGGAAGCGAAAAGGGTGACCTATTAGGATAGAGAACTGAAAAAGGAGATTGGTTAGACAGGACAGGTGTAGGTACTCTATTAATAAGGTAACATGCGGTAAGAACAGCGTCGGCCCAAAAAATTTTAGGGACATTCATCTGAAACATTAAGGTGCGAGCAACATCTAACACATGACAGTGTTTACGCTCAGCAACACCGTTTTGTTGAGAGGTGTGAGGACATGTTGTTTGATGAATAATTCCCTTTTCAAGACAAAATTGATTGATGACAGATTGAACATATTCTAAGGCATTATCAGATCTAAATATTTTTTTCTTATCAAATCGAGTGAAAATTTAATTATAAAAATGAGAAATAATAGAAGGTAAATCAGTTCTCTGTTTCATTAAAAAAAGCCAAGTCATACGAGAAAAATCATCAATAAATAGAACGAAATAAAAGAATCCATTGATACTCTTAACTCGGGAAGGTCCCCAAACATCAGTATGAATGACAGCAAATGACTCAGACTCACGACTATTACTACGACTAGAAAAGGTACTGCGGTGATGTTTGCCAAATTGACAAGCCTCACAGTTTAAAACAGACACATGACTCAAATTTGGCACAATGAGTTTTAATCTTGCCAAAGATGGATGACCTAGACGACGATGCCACTGAAGGGGAGAGACAGAAGTACGGAGAGCAATAGAAGGTGAATGTGCTGGAGAGGAATCACGATTAAGATGGTAAAGTCCATCCTTCTCATGCCCCAAACCAATCGTCTTCTTCGTTTTGAGATCCTGAAAAACACAAGAATTTGAAAAAAAGGTTATTGAACAATTTAATAGTTTAGTTAATTGACTTACAGAAAGTAAATTAAAAGAGAATTGAGGAACATAAAGGCAAGACTCTAAATTAAGTGATGAAGAGGGACGGAGAGTCCCTCTGCCAGACACAGGATGAGATGATCCATCGTCTAACACTATATTATGATTAAGAGGACGAAGATCAGAGAATAAAGAAGAATTACCAGACATATGTGAACTGGCTCCTGAATCAATAATCCAGGGGGAAGCGGTAGAGGCCACAAGAGCAGGGTTACCTGAGTTTGCCAAAATAGCAGTGGAGGTAGAGGGAGTAGAAACACGTAACGACTGGATGAGCTCTTGGAGCTGAGATGAACTCAGAGTATATGTCTCCTGAGAATCAGACATGGGAGTACTAGTTGGAGGCACTGAAGGCTGTGTAGAACCATGATCATTGACGTGATGTGCCTGCTCTGGTTTACCATACTTTTTCCAACAATAGGGTTCTGTATGGTTTGTTCCACCACAAAAAGTACACCTGCGTTCACCCTTATTTCTAGAAGATCGTCCTCTACCTCTAGAACCACCATGATTGTTCTGTCCACCACGGGAGCCACGAGAAGACCCCCCACGACTTTGCTGGCTAACTAAAGCAGAAGAATCTGCAGGTAAAGTTGTATTCTCAGGATTGGTGGAACGATTTCCTAATGGGGATCATTAGATACGGGAGTAAGCACTAGCTGCAGTGGGCAATGTCTCACTAGCTAAAATCTGATCCTTGAATCCTCGGAGGTCAGGATTGAGGCCAGATAAAAAGTTAGCTATCATAAACTCCTCCCAATATTTCTTCTGCTGCAGTAAGTCTGTACTAAAGGGACGATATTGCAACAATTGTTCCCATAAACTTTTTAAATGACTATAATATTCAGATAGAGATTTGTCAATTTGTTTAGCTGAGAACATCTGCTCGTATAACTTACAAACTCGAGAAACATTGCTCTTTTGAGAGTAGGATTCAGCAAGGCATTCCCATATTCGTTTAGAGGAGTCACAAAATTCAACCGTGGTGGCAACAGAGTCCTCTAAAGTATGCCATGGGAGTTCCATTACGATTGCATCTTCACTCATCCAAACATTATATGTAGGATCAGTCGAGGGAGGTGCATCATCAGTAAGATATTTCAGTTTGTTCTTACCCCGGAGAAAGGTTTTAACTGCATATGCCCAACCCAAATAATTGTCCCCATTTAATTTCTTGGTTGTAATAGAGCGAGGAACATCATCGGCTTTGAGAAAAACAGTTTGATTGAATATTTGATCTTCTCATTTTGCCATAACACCCACCAATTAATGAGAACCAGCAAAGGCACGCAGCTAAAAAAAAGAATCAACCTCCGCTAAATTAAAGGAAACCAACCAGGGCAGCAAACCAACAGTAAAATCGATAATCCACCAACCAGCAAAGAAACCAGAAATCATCTACCAATTAAACGGAACATCATAGCAAAACAACGAATCATAAAGAATCAGTCAGCGAGAAGAACAGCAGGCGAAGGACAAGCAACGGGCGAAGGACCAGTCTTCAAACGAAACAAACAGGGCCATCAGGTGAGGATATTACCGAGCAATCACACCACCATCACATCCGCGTAAGCCGGGCGACCGCCGTCGAAGAAGCCGGCAGTCAACCGGTAGGACACGCGCCTACATGCGCCGGAGATACCCTGGCGCGTGAGGGCTAATGCAGTGTCTCCGGCGGTGCGTGAGCCCAACCATGGCTTCGTCAGGCAATCGGCCTTCTAAGGTTTTGTTCGCCGGCCACTGGCGAGCTCGAAGGTATAGTCGGCCGGTGACTCCGATCGTCTGAAAGTTCATCGGCGACAGACAGCAGTGCTTTGGCTCTTTCTCTCTCTTCTTTTTCTGTAACTCTCTCCTTTTTTTATTTTCTCTACTCTGATACCATGTTAAAATATCAAGAAAAGAATTGAGGAGTATATTTTCTCCCCTCTCCAAGCATTCTTATTTATAATTAAATGTTACAATCTTAGAAGGAAATAAATTTAAGGGAAAAGGAAATACAACCAATTACGGCTGTTAACACAAGAAAGGAAAACTCAATATTCGCCTAATAATACTAATAATACTAATATCTTCTAATACCTAGGTTTGTAGCCATGCACAACCTCAAATAAACTCATACCTGAGCACCTATTGACAGAACTGTTATAAGCCAGTTGGGCCACAGGGAAGATTAGATCCCAGTTCTTAGGGTTTTCTTTGACCAAACATCTGAAAAGGTTTCCTAAACTACGATTGACTATCTCAGTTTGGCCATCTGTCTGAGGATGGTAAGCAGCAGAAAAGTTTAATTTAGTATCAACCAAGTGCCACAAGGTCCTCCAAAAATAACCAGTGAAGCGCACGTCCCTGTCAGACACAATAGTTTTAGGAAGGCCACACAACTTGACAATCTCATCAAAGTACAACCGCGCAACCCTAGAAGGGTCAGAGGTTTTACTACAAGGAATGATGTGGGCCATTTTGGAAAAACGATCCACAACAATAAAATGGAGTCACGCTTTTTAGGAGTGCGAGGAAGACCAAGTACAAAGTCCATGCTCACATCTTGCCACGGACAACTAGGGACAGGAAAAGGTGTATAGAGGCCAGTGTTTTGCTTCTTCTGTTTGGCTAACTGACAAGTGCAACACTAACTAATAATTCTAGCCACGTCTCTTTTCAAACTAGGCCAATAAAATTGACGCTCAACTTCCTCTATAGTCTTATTACGCCCAAAATGGCCAGCGAGACCACCTGCGTGAGTTTCCCAAACTATGAAATCACGGATAGACGTCCTAAGGATGCATAATTTATTAGCTTTAAAGAGGAAACCATCCTGAAGACGAAAGTCACTAGAAGGGTCAAATCGGCCCTCAAGCACTGGCACATTAATGTCTTTAAAGTCAGGGCATGACATGTAATCTTCTTTAAGCCTTTCAAATCCTATGACTTTAACGCTCATGGCAGTTAACAACGAAATGCATCTAATTAAAGTATCAGCGGCTAGGTTCTCAATTCCTTTCCTATGTTTTAAAACAAAGGAATAGGCTTGTAAATATTCACTCCAACGACCATGCCTATAATTAAGCTTTTTTTTAGAGTTAAGATACCGTAAGGTTTCATGATCAGAATAGAGTACGAACTCCCAAGGGAGTAGGTAATGTCGCCAATGTCGTAAAGCCTTTACTACCGCATATAGCTCCTTGTCATAGGTAGAGTATATTCGCTTGGCCTCACCTACCTTCTCACTAAAATAGGCAATAGGGTGACGCTCTTGGCTAAGAACACCATCTATACCCACACCTGAAGCATCACACTCTACCTCAAACACTTTTGAAAAATCTGGAAGACGCATCACAGGGGCCTCCGTCATTTTCTTCTTTATAGCCCTGAATGCCCTAGCAGTTTCTTCCGTCCATTTAAAATCACCTCCTTTCATACATTCTGTTAAAGGAGCCATGATCATGCTAAAACCCTTGATGAAATGGTGATAGAAAGAGGCTATCCCATGAAAACTTCGAACAGCATGAATGGATGTAGGTTCAGCCCAATCTACAATAGCTTGAATTTTCTAGGGGTCAGCAGAAACTCCAACAGAGGAGACAATGAAACCTAAGAAAGAAACTTTATCAACAAAGAATGAGCATTTCTTCAGATTAGCATATAATTTTTCCTTCCTAAGAACAGAACAAACCTGAGATAGGTGATCCACGTGTTCCTCTTTAGACTTACTGTATACAATGATGTCATCAAAATAGACTACTAAGAATCATCCCAAAAAAGACCAAAGTGCCTGGGTCATGACTCTCATAAAAGTACTAGGGGCATTAGAAAGCCCGAAAGGCATTACCAACCACTCATAAAGACCGTCCTTCGTCTTGAAGGCTGTCTTCCACTCGTCTCCTGGTCTAATCCTAATTTGGTGATACCCACTCTTACTCTTAAGATCTATCTTAGAAAAAATTATGGCACTTGCCATCATGTCTAGCATGTCATCTAACTTAGGAATGGGGAAACGGTATTTCACAGTGATCTTATTTATGGCTCTACTATCGACACACATCCTCCAAGAGCCATCTTTTTTTGGCGTCAAGAGAGCTAGGACAGCACAGGGGCTCAGGCTTTCACGGACAAACCTTTTATGAAGGAGTTCACCTACTTGTCGTTGTAGTTCGGCATGCTCGTAAGGATTCATCCTATAATGAGGTAAGTTCGGGAGGGATGATCCTGGAACAAAGTCTATGGCATGTTGGATGTCACGCAGAGGAGGCAAGTGATCAGGTAAATCCTCAGGGAAAATATTTTGAAAATTTTGAAGTACCTGATGGGCCTCTTCAGGAACTAGAGGCTGAGAATCTGAAGAAACTTCTGTAACGATGATTGCAAACACAATAGACTCTCTAACAACCTCACGCTCAAATTCTTTTGGGCTAATGATATGCAACCCTTTTGTCTCCACAACTTTCTTTTTTCTGTGGGGATCAACAGGCTTTGGAGGCAGAGGGTTGAGGTGAATTTTCTTTCCCTTAAATACAAAAGAACATGAGTTTGTGCGACCGCGAATGGTTACATCCATATCAAACAACCAAGGTCGTCCTAGAATTATGTGACCAACGTCCATAGGGATCACGTCACACCAAATATGGTCCTTATACTCAAGAAACTGAATAGGCACCAAGCAATGTTCTTTCACTGCTATAGATGAGGTATTAACCCAAGAAACATCATAGGGATTAGGGTGAGGGATGGGTTTCAACCCCAGGCAGGAGACGGTACTCGTAGAAACAACATTGATGCAACTCCCACTATCGATGATGACTTTACAGGGTTTAGCATTGATCTTGATAAAGGTATGAAAAATAGAATGACGATGCCAATCATCAGCCTCCTTAGGCTGTGTTAGAGTACAACGTACTACACCTAATTGTGAGGTATCAAGGCTGCCATATGAAAGATCAACATGGGTGGGAAGGGTGGAACTTCTAATGCAAGCTAGGACAGTATCACCATAGTTGTCCTCTAAATCACCAGAGTCCTCAAGATTAGGTTCATACACTTGTTCTTCTAAGTGATCATCATCAATGTGCCCTGAATGTTCTCCAATAACTAAGGCTTTCTTTGGATAGTTAGCGGACACATGACCAAATTCCCTACAATTGAAACATTGCACACAGGATGAGTTCCTTGGGACATTAGTCATTGTACCTTTTCTTTTGTTCTCATTCAATGATTGAGTACCAGGTGGAGGGGGACCTAGGACTGACTTAGACTTTGAAAAGGAAACTTGGTGTGAGGAAGAATTACTATTTAAACTTGGTCCATTGGGACCCTTGGTAACCAACTCATAGTCCTGAACAAAGGTGTAAGCATGATCGAGAGTGGTCACACCTCTAAGAACAAGTTCTCTCTTGAGGTCATCATGGAGGCCTTGTCTAAATCTACTCAAGGTCATGGACTCATCCTCTATGATATTGCACCACATTCTAAATTCATCAAACTGAGTCACAAACTCAGTTACAGGCCTATTTCCTTGCTTAAGATTATTCCACTGATCTAGTAAATTAATCTTATATGATCTAGGTAGGTATTTCTCATGGAGGCGGCGTTTCATTTCATCCCAAGTTCGAACAGGGGGCGCGTGGCGTCTCGCCAAGAGATCTTCAACACTCCCAAAATAGCTGAGCATTACCCGATAATCTCATACTCGCAAACTCCACTTTTCTTTCCTCTGTGGACCTATACCAATTAAAATATCGATCCATATCTCTAATCTACTGGCTAAAAATGACAGGATCTAGACGACCATCAAAAGTAGGGGCATCTTATTTAATATTTTTAAAGAGACGGTCCTCTTGACGAAGATAGGCCTCGTCTTGAGGACCAAAATTTCTACGATCTCTCTTACGATTCCGAGGAACAAGATTATACCTAGGAGGTACTCTATCCTCTCTTCTACCGCGGTGATTCAAATTGCCAAGCACATCCGAAAGGTCACCATCCGACAGACGATGGTACTGTTCCAGGGTTGTTACTTGATTAAGAAATTCCTGGGTAGCCTGACGACTAGCATTCATTTCAGCATGAAGTGCCATTATTTGAGTTTGTAGTCCCTCAAGAGTTTGAACTATTCGATCATTACCTTCGGGGGTACTCATCTTACTAGTAGGTGAGCTACGAGTTAGAATACGACCACTACGCAATTGCATGCAACACTAACTCAACTAACAACTATTGAGATCAATAAACAACTCCTTAATGCAAGTGAATGATCACAAAATTTCAAGCCAAATGTAATTTTTAATTTTTAATTTTTTTATTTTTTTTGGGAAACTTGTTAAAATCGAATTCAATGTAATGCAACTAGTAGACTAATTTATCTTTCCAAAGTTTAAAAGAAAGGTCTCAATACTAGTTATTAAATCCCACGAATTAGTCAAGCTCACAATTAAAATTGAGGGTGAAGAAACCTTTTTTTTTTTTTGTTATAGCCAATTAATCAAATAGGAAAGGTGGCAAAATAATGTTAGAATGCTATGGATGTAAAGAACAAATAATATGAAGGTGGTCTAGGTAAAGTGGATCGGAGGCTAATAAAATTTGGTTCAAAGTGATATTATAAGTTATAAGTTGAGTAGCAAATAAAGGATGTTAAGGTACCACACAGAGAAAATAATACTATTAAAGTGCATAGGTTGTAATACCAAAGGCAAAGTAAGAAACAAGTGCACCTGATTTGATGTAAAGTGGCCCAAAAATGTCCCGAGTGTCCTGAAAAATGTTTCGGAGTGTCCTGGAAGTCGCCGGAGCTTCGCCAACCAGTCGCCGGAGCTTCGCTGAAAAATTCTGGGGTCACCGGAGAGGTCGTCGGAAAGAGGCGATTCCGGTGGTGTAGATTGCCGGAGATGGGTGTAGCCGAAAATGCACGAAAGTGTGTACGAAGGTTTTGAGGGCGAGGACGCATATGCTTACGCATACGGCAGCGGCTGCAACTAGGGTTTTGTCACAGTTGAAAACAATGATTTGATTGTTTGTTTGTTTTTTTTTTTTTTTTTTTTTTTTTTTGGGCACTAGGGATTCGCTCTGATACTAAGTTGACGCGGAACAACAATTGAAAGTAAAACAAGAAGAGATTAAAAGTAAGAGAAAGAAGAAAATAGAGAAGAAAAGAAGAAGAATTAGAAGAAAGAGAGGGAAAACACACCCACCGATATTATTTAATAATCTCCAAAGTCTCCCAAAACCCTAACAATCCAATCCTATAAATAGGCTAAAATTTCTAATGATAGCTAAAAATAATATCAAATCAAGAGTACAAGGAAATTAAAAATTCTACTCTCAACAAACTTCCTAAACTAAAGTAAAATAAAAAAAATAGAAATAATAATAAATAAAAAAATAATAATAAAAGAAATAAAAATCTAGATGATGTCCTCATCACAATAATTTAGAATGATCTTTCATTAAATAAACCCATGTAAGTCTGAAGAAATCATCAATAAAACTAACAAAATACTGAAATCCCAACTTTGAAATAACACGACTCAGTCCCTATACATTTAAATGGATCAAATGAAAAGGACTTAAGACCCTATTATTGACTCTAAGACTAAAGGAAGCACGGTGATACTTTCTTAACTGACAAGACTCACAATCCAAAGGCTGAAGTTGACTCAAATTAGGAATCATAACTTTCAACCTATCAAAAGACGGATAACCAAGACGACAATAAATCTCAAGAAGAGAGCCTGATGCAGAATAGGCTGATGAAGAGGAGGACGAGCCAGCCAAATAATAGTCCTTGAACTTCATGCCCTTCTCCAATCTTCTTCTTTGTCTTCAAATCCTAAATGATCACAGAGTCAGGAAAGAAAGTCATTAAGTAATTTAGTTGTCTGGTGAGTTTACTAACAGATAAGAGATTTAAGGATAGAGATGGAATAGATAAAACAGAAGATAAAGTCAAATCAGAAGATGGACAAGTTTTACTGATACCCTTCACTAGATTAGATGAACCATTAATTGTAGTAACATTAGAGATAGGAAAGCACTGAATATCGAAAAATAATGAAGAAGTACCTGACATATATTCTAAAGCACCAAAATCAATGACCCAAGAGACATGTGAAGAGGTAGACACACAAGTAGTAGAATTACTTCGATGAGCCAAAGAAGCTTTTGAAAGAGATGCCTGATAAGCTGTTTGATACTACAGGAATTTAGCATATTCATCTCCTGAAATAGTCACTGTGAATGATGTAGCATTCTCACTGTTACTAGACTTCTCCACTGGCACATCAGATGACGCTGCATGAGTCATATGAGATGGCCTTCCATGAAGATCCCAACATTTTTCCTGAACATGTCTAACACGACCACAATTAGAGCATTTAGTCTTATAGTATGTCCTCCGTGACCGTGACCGTGACCGTGACCATGACCATGACCCCCACAAACTTCACGATCACCAGATGGGCAAGAAGTTTGAGAAATAGAGTTCTAATTATCTGACGATGTTTGACTAATAAGGACAGATCGTATAGCATCCACAGTAATTGATGAGTCATGAGAAACAACTCACATAACTTGAGAGTAGGTTTCTGCAAACGAGAGAAGGGAAGCTTCACTCAATATTTGGGCTTTAATTGGCTCAAATTCTGGATCCAATCCCACAAGGAATTGAAGTACAACCATTTGTTCCCTTTTTTCTGCATTACATTAACATCTGTGGATAAAGGCTGAAGAGAATTCAACTCTTCATGAACATGTTTAGGGAAAGCAAAGTATTCAATGACTAGTCTACCAGACTATTGCAGTTGAAAGAACTCCAATGACAATTCATACAGGCAGGTGAGATCGCTCAAGAATAATAAACGAACATATTTGCACATTTCCTTACACGTGTCAAAATGAGTACACATATCAATTATAAGAGGTTATATAGAATTCCATAACAAGCTAACTAAATGAGCATCCTTTTGAACCCAAGTATCAAATTTGGGATCTGTTTCTGCAAGCCCAGATTCAGTCAAATGCTTCTGTTAACTATAGCCAGTCAACGCAATCTTAATTGCCTTGGACCATTGAATGCAATTTGTGCCCTTCAATTTCCGAGTTGTTAACTGTTGTGGTATATGGGTTGAACTACCAATTACCTTCGGTTCAATAGGACTTTCAGAAGCCATGGAGCAGAGAACAATACCCTTGAGTAGAGAAGATGGATTGTGAAATGAAGGTGATGAGAAAAAGGCGACAAACTAGCAAATAAAGAGGTTTAGAGGCTCATCAAAGCTTGGACGAGCAGTCTGCAGAGATGGCAAGAAGGCTTCATGCGCTCACACACGTTGGACAAAATAGGTGTGTGAGTTCCACGCATAGGGAAGCCACCGACGCGTGACGGCGTCTGGGAGACTTCCGACGACGACGCTTTTCCGACGAAGGTCACCTGATTGCGGCGACTTATTTGGGGTTGGTCACGAATTGAGCCAGCCACCAAGGAAGGTACTTCTACCCATTTGACAAAGACGAGGACCTTTGGACTTCACTGTTAGATGTGAACTCTTTTGGTTCACAGTGCTTAACTCCACAGAACAGTGAACAATTGACACTCTTAAAGGTTCAGAGTTGATGCTCTAATATCATGTGAGAATTCTGAATAAGATTGAAATGCACATTATCCAACTGGGCTCATGTGTATTAATTTATATACATCTAATAGTGATTATACACATTCTAGGATGACTATACAAGTTCTATATGGTCTAAATACATCCTATACATTAATACTATATTAATATACACTAACAAGAATAATCCCCTAGAGCTCTTAACCTACCCCACAAGAAACAGGAGTTAGCTTAAAGCCAAGGGAGTCAAAATTGGTGACCTATACTTCAATTGGTAGAGATCTTATCATTTAACTACCCCCATCTAAGGATATTATATCATTCTAAATAACTTTCTACATAGACTTCCACAAACAGAAATCTTTACCACTGTTTATATTTTCTTAAATCCTTATATCCATTTGCACATCTTCAAGATGTCTTTTCAGTTATCTCTAGAAATCAAGTCACCACAAAAAAATAAGGTCTAGTTTAGTACAAGAAAATAGACTTTGGGAATGATCATTCCATTCCATTCCATTCCTTTGTACCAAACTAGGCTGAGGGAATTGAACTTTACATAGGTTTAGTAAGGGGTTTTACCAATTCATATAAATGGTATTTTACCCATCAACAAACTGTCACTATGTTTCAACCATCTCTTTGGAATTCCACACACACATACACCCTAACACCACACTAACACTAGTTTTCATGCAAAGATATTCATTTTCTAATATTTTAAAGTCTAAATCAAATTTAGCATCACTAACTGTTTGCGCTCAAGACGATTCACGTTCTTTCACGATTTTTTGGATGTAAACGTGTGCACGTGAGTGTGCTAGAATCTGAAATATTCAAAGATGATAGATATATTTCATTAGGTGCAAAATCAGGCGAGCATGGATATGGGATTTTTGCCTTCTCGTGACTTTTGAACATAGTATATGACAAAAAAGACAAGCAATAAACAAATAACAACAAAAAGAAGTAATTTTAAATAGAAGAGGCTATATATACTTACATCCAAGCCTTCATTAATGGAGACACGTGTGACAAAAAAGTAGAGATCACATTTTGTCGATGGAGAAGAAGAAGCTAATCTAAAGTGCAAGAAAGTAAAAGTGCGAGAAAGTAGAGTGTAGAGATAGTAAAAATGCAGAAGAAGTAATTCTCGCAGGGAGAGATTGATGAATCCTTTCTCAATCGTCTCCGGTTCCTTTTATAGCAGAGGTCTGTTGGCACATTCTTAACTGCAATGTGATTCTCAGAGTAATGGCAGTTATCCTATTTGTACCTCTTAACAGTCTTGGCCGACTTTTGCATTTGCTATCATAATGGTTTGATCGATCTGTTTACTCTCTTTGGCTGACAAAAACATTCCTTGATTAAAGCCAATCATCATCAGCCTCTCATGGCTGATGTAAGTTTCACTTCTTCCTTGCTGCTCAAAACTTGCAATTGAGGATAACCTAATCGACCAACTCCCCTAACTAATTAATTTGGCCAGCTGACACAATATCGTCCTTTATTGTATCAACTTTGGCCGATATTACAACATTTGGCCTATATGATTCTTGATTCATGTTTCTTAAACAACTTTTCTTAATTGTCTGCCTATCATAGATTCATACTTGGCCAATGTTACCCAAAATCTTCTGCTATCTTTTTCATTTAATGCCTTTGATAGTGTCAAGCCACATGTCACATCGCCGTTGTTTAGGGTTTCATGGGAATAAACACTAACAAAACTACATCTAATACCGAATTCTGCTTGAACAGGCTCCTAAGAATTTTCATAAGCAATATGGTGGATAGCTAAGACAGGACTTCCATAACAATACATTTCAAGCATGTGGCTGTCAATAATGAAAAAATTAAGATCACCTTAACATTTTCTTACCCAATTAAATTAACAAAGATAACATAAAGAACAACAAAAGGAATAATATATAGTTCCCCCAAATGTGCTTCATTTCATAAAGTAAAACAGCTGAAATCTCATCTAAAACATTTGACTTTCCTCACAATGGAAGCATCTCAACATTTATCTCCAAAGACCAGAATTAATTTATGGTGCTCACAGGATATACATGGAAGTATGCCAGCAAAAAAACAGAAGGCATTATTTTATAAGATCTTAACCTTCACTTGAGAATTGGCAGAGAACATTTTCACCAGAAGAAACCCAAACAGTGGTTATCTCAGTTCTTAACCATTGAAAGAATCAAAGCACACAGTCACAACAGCAGAGACTTCCATCAAATCAACAATTTTGTGATTTCTTATAATTTTGGGTGGTTTATATTGACTTGCTGCTGCTCCATTTTCAATAGCCATTTGCAGAATTTTATCAAAGCTACCGGGTTGTACAATGTATACCAACATTGGACCAACTTCACCTCTTGTCCTCATTAGCTTATACATAGCCCCAAAGCCATCTTCAAGAGAAGAACAACACCTTCTAACCACTACTGACTCCTGCAAATTATCCTGCTGCAAAAGTATAGATCCATCTTTTACTTCTACAAAAACCTTTAGCTGCCTTGGGTTCAACTCCGAGTCCAAGAAACCAGCAAACTCTGTCATTTCAGTCATTGCTTCATTTCTTAGCACTTGTTGGAAACTTTTCATTGCAGATATCAAGTCTCCTTCTGTTAAGACCTCGGCAGGAGTTTTAGGAGCTCTTGTTACAAACTCAACTTGTGGGGATGAATTATAGAAACCAACAACTTTTACAATATCACCCAAACGATATCGGTACAGTCCTCTAAAAGTAGTGACAACCACCTCATACATCTTCCCTACCTCAACATTGGAAAGGTCCACTGTTTCTTCACGACTAACACTCATCTTGATCATATCAAATGGAAGAAACTCAAAATAGGCTGCAGTTGGTAGCAACGTATATCGGGTTAGTTCCGGAGGTTGCAAAATATCTAAATTAATACCCACTAAACATTCAGAAGCAAAGTAGTCTCCGCCTAACACCGGTACCTCTCCTGCATAGTATTTGATTTTTGAATAATATTGCTCCATGCTCCCTGTAGTTACACACTTAATGTAACGAGCATTTGGCCATAATTTACTCAAAATGCCTCCCCAGTTTTTTGCTTCACAAATTGATCGAAACTTCTGTGCAAGGTCCGGTTGAGGCCCACCAAGAACGAGAGTAACAGAATCTTTCACCAGAACATCAGAAATTCCCAAACTTGGATACCCATATTCAAGATCCTGACATAATTGCTCCCACTTAGACTCCAGAAGGAAAATTGCCGAAACTAAACCAACAGCATAGGGTGCTCGAATCCCATCAACTAAAGTGGAGTGCCTTAAACCACAAAGAAGGTGGCAATACATTTGCTGATGAATGTCCGAACCTAGAATGACTTCTTTGGGACTGACAAGCATGGAGAGAAAGTGGGATGGGCTAGACTTATTGCTATGAAGAGGGAACACCGAGGCTGCCATGGCTTTATGTCCACCTTTTGTGTTTGTTACATTACCAGCATACATAAACCATAGGAACTTATTGACTGAGGGCCTCAGAGGGAACAACCTATGCAAAATAAAGAAACCAATTTTATACAAAAGCAGATTCAAAGATCAAATTCAATATAATAACCATAAACATGAAAGAAAATGGAAGATATAAACAAGTTACCTTCGAAGAATTGCTGCACTGCCCTCATGGGCTAAATGTGAAATGGCTTTCCCCAGCACTGAATCAAAGTAAGGGATCAATTTTGGCTTCATGGAACTTGTTCCAGAACTGCCAATCAACACACATGTTAAAGATTCCAAGCCCGAGTAATTTACGGACTTAGTCTTCCAATGTAATAATTAGAGAATTTCATAAGAAATGGATTGCAAGAATCATGGCCTTGTAATTTGATGGAGAGATTGAAAACATTAGATCCCCATCATATCAATTGTCATTACTCTATTATTCTATAACATGTTAGTTTCCATTTTGATGACTATAGATTTCAAAAGCGATGTAATTGAGATTGTATTGTATTAAAATTAAAATATAAGAAAGAGAGTTAATTTGTATAAGAATACAAGGAAAACTTCTAACAATACTACTACAGTAGTAAAATCACGACTTCCTAATATAGTGGGAGTCATTATTATGGAAGATTTCAAATAACTAGTGGTGATTTCAAATCCATCATAATGTATGATGTTAAACCAATCAAATTCACTATAAAATCCATATCTAAACTAACAAAATTATATTTGAACAATTACCCTTCGATAAATAGGATTAAATCCCTTAATTTCACAAACATAAATACAACCAACAACCTTATTTATTCCACCTATAAATAGAGGTAATCATTGCAATATTGATGTGAGAAAGTAAAATTCAAGATTTAATTCTTTCAGATTTTCCACCATGAATATACACCGTAGGCCCATCGCCATTCCACGTTATGCTCATTTTTCTCGTCTTTCTCTCCATTTTCTTCTTCCAATCTAGATTTTAATAGCCCAAGATATGAGCGAATGACTTCGCTTATTGCGCACAGTCTAATCTTACATAATTAGCCCACGCTTCGCGTAAGAGGCTATGAACGAAGTTCCACATCATCTTGATACAAAAGTTGTATTCTTCGTAGAAAGCCTTGGCCAACCCTCACCTTACAAGCCAATTTTCAGGATTGAGTTAGGCACATAGGTTCTTGAACACAAGATATCTAACAAAGCTCATATCCTCCAAACAAGTGGCTCTAAACTCAAGAGGAAAAATTTTCCCCTATTCTTCCCTCAATCTGTTTGTTTGCTGAGAAACAGTAGAACAACCAAACCCCTAGTCAATCATTTCTAAAATCATATCTATGACCACAATTACGATAAGATACAAAGTGTATTCTGTTATTCATTTTTCATTAAGCAAAGGAATAATCATAAAATCGGTGACTTTCTTTTACTTCAAAAAAAAAAAAAAATGGTAACTTTCTTTTTCGTTTCGTTTCTTTTCTTTTCCTCAACGTTCTCGGCAACCAAAGGCAGGGTTAGCAATAAGCTCGAGGAACTGATTTTTTGAACTTGAATGTTTACTCATAATTAGAAAAAATTCTCTTTCAAAACCAATAACAACGAAGAAAAGAAAGGTTGGGCGATCAGGTGGTGATGAGTAGCACCTTTTGAAGAAACAGACCAAAGGGTCAACGGAGAGGAAAGGCCGGTCATCGTCAACAACGCCATCGGCCATCTGACGGATGAAATCGTCATAGTCATCGTAGGAAGAAAGGGGCACGGCGCGCCGGAAAGTCGCCGAGTCGACGGGGACAAGACAGCCTCGAAGATGAGACTCGAGATAACGAACGCCGCCGTGGCGGTCGAGGATGGCACGGAGGGTCTCGAGCTGGTGGCGCGCCGCGTCTTTCGTGGTCTCCTCCAGCTTCGAGATGATGTCTTCGTCTGTCAACATCTTTGGCCAGATTTGCAGAGACCACTACAGAACAACGTTGGAGTACGTACGCCTAATCGGCGGCTGTTGTCCTGTTCCGTTCTGGACCGCTAATAAAAAGAAGAAAAAATAAATAAATAAATAAATGAAAAGTGTTTTTAGGACTCGGTCAACGTCGAATGACCTCTTTGTTGATTTTTTCTACTAAAGAAAAAAGCAGGAATGAAAAAATATCACCCGCCTAATTATTATTATTAAATTTATTTGTTTATTTTTATCTACGATTGTCTTAAATTTATTTATTTTGTTAGGGAGAATCTTAAACTTATTTTGCTTCGCTCATTAAATACGTTTATTTTTAAACAATTAATCTGTTTTGTTTAAAGTACAGAGCAAATATATTTATGAATATATATATAGATACATGTATGTATGTATAGATTATTTTTCAAGATATTTATTATTTTTCATATCAAGTAAAAATTAAAAAAAAATTGTTCAAATAAACTATAAAAAATATAATACATATGAGGTCAATTACTATTTATATGCTAGGATATCTATCTTATAAGTTTACTTGAGTACTTTATAAGTAAATTTTAAATCTAAATCTGCATGGTTATTAAATT
This sequence comes from Vitellaria paradoxa, assembly GCA_019916065.1. Lineage (NCBI taxonomy): Eukaryota > Viridiplantae > Streptophyta > Magnoliopsida > Ericales > Sapotaceae > Vitellaria > Vitellaria paradoxa. The sequence continues at coordinate 15,083,922 of CM034243.1, read as the reverse complement.
TTTATTTCAATCCTATTCCAAAGCGCGACTCAAGGGCTACAATAGAGGGCAATTGCAGCTGCTGCAGTTCTCCCAAAACGACGTCGTTTCATTTATTTTCACTCAAAACGATGATGTTCTACTTAAGTTCAAAATAATACAGACTCGGGACACGACACCACACCCTAGCCTTTAACAGACTAACCGACACAAATAGACAACTAACAGATACATTATTATAAAAATAGACATAAGTAAAATAACATTATTTTGGGTAAAAACTAAATAAAACAGTCCCGTTTTGATATAACTATAGCGGTTGCGGATGGCCCCTTCTTAACAAGCCACCCGCTAAAATCCCACCCCCTTTTTGACAAGGCACACCCTAAAATGGCTTTCATTTTGTGTAGATACGGCTACTGAGTGTTTTCAATAGTTGAGTTACTAATTTGCGATGCAACGAGTATATTACAACTTATACTATCGTTGTAACATCAATTTTTAGGGAGAAAAAGTAGGATAAAATAAAATTTATAATTTGTGTAATTTTTATATACTTAATTTAATAAAACATAAAAATTGATAACACACTAATTACATGCACAATAACCCAATGCAACAACCATTAACTTTATAGTGCATATAACTTAAAAAATAAAAAATATAACAAGAAAGGAGATGGAGGAGATATATTGTAACAAAATTAACATATTAAACACACATAAAAAAGGTAAAATCAACTTACTTTCCCTGGAAAATTACATAAAAATTTATTTTTAATAAAAATATTTTATTTTCATGAGCCTAATTTTTGAAAATGCTAAAAAATTAAAAAAATAAAACTCTATTCAATGAATTTTACAGAAAAATTATAGAAAATAAAGTTTTGGACTGAAAATGCTATTTTGATAAAATGAAAATTTTAAATTTTAAATATATGAACTTTTACTTCATGTGCAATTGATTTTTGCACCTAACTCTATTTGTTTTATTGTAAAATATTTTTCAAAAAACATATTTACTTATGTTCTTAAAAAAATATTTTCTTGGGGCATGAGTAAAAATATTTTCCAAAATATATTTTACATTGAAAAAAATGGAGCCTGTGTGACATCTTGAAGTTTTATTATTTTTAAATGCATAACTAATTTAATTTTTATTTTATACTTAGAAATTTTAATTACATAAATGAGGTATTATTTTAGATTTTTATTAATTTTAATTAGAATAATTGGTACACTTATAAAATTTATTTAATTTTAGTTTAATTAATTACTAAATTAATTAATACACTAATCTAAGTTAAATAATCAATTAGTTGGGTAAATGAAGTGGTGATTTGGCCACTTGAATTGGTGCATTTGCTCTGACAGCTTGGCTACGTTCCAAGGATAGAGAAAAAAAAAAAAACAGAAAAACAAGAGAGTTGAGGCGGTGAAGAACACCAAACCAACTGAATATATATATATATATATATATATGTTTGTGTGTGTGTGTGTGTGTGTGTGTGTATCTAACATATATATATGTATATAAGTTAAAGTAAAGGTAAGTAAGAAGTAGAAACAGAAAAGGAAAAAAATAGTAAAGAATAGTAAGGAAAGTAAAGAAATTGTGAGAAAGCGACAAAGAAGAAAAATATAGGATTTTGGCCAGATTATTACGATAAGTTATTTTATTTTGTTAATTTAAAATTAATTCTATAGAAGGTTAAATAATTTAAGTATGTTGAAAATGAAGTGGTTGTGTTTTATTTATTAAATTTATATTATTAATTGATTTGGTTTATATTTTAACTATTGAATTTTTGATTTGTATAATTTGTTTGTATTAAAATTAGGACACGAGAATAATCAACAACATCCCAGTAATTTGATTTTCATAGAAAATCTACTGTTTAGGTAGGTGGATTAAACTTAAAGGTAAAAGATATTAAATATAAATTGATAAATTTTATCTATTTATTTGTTGTTATTATTAATTAATTATTTTGATGTGAAATGCTAAATATTTATGAACTTAATGTGTTAGATATGAATTGTGATTATTTATGGAAAGATAAATTTGGGAAGTAATATTTTATTTGAAAGAAAAAATACTATTACATATCAGGATAAATTGTATGTATTATACTTGCATATGGTCAGATGGGACCAGGCCAGATGGGATTAGAAAAAGAAAAAAATATGAGGTTAGATGGGGCTAGAAGAAAAAAAAGGGCGGGCAGATGAGGTCAGGTTAGGTCAGATGGGACCAATGATAAGGCCAAATAGGGCCAAGCCAGATGTCACTAATGGGACATGCTAAATTAAAGTCATTGCTCACAGTTGAGCGCTTAACTTATAGGCTAAATGGGACTAAATGTGTGTTACATTATTATTTAAATAATTTATCATGCAAATATGTCATGAGTGGCCAATTGGGGCCTAAGAATGATAATAACGGTTGATAAATGAAAAGTGACGATAAATTATGTATTGAGATATTTGTATTACTGTCAGTTATGATTCATTTAAATTAATTATCAATTGATTGTGGGATGATTGTCTATATAACCACTGTGAATTATCTTTGGTTTATATTTATTATCATTTATTTTAAGTATAATATTTTTACTGAGTGTGTGGCATTCACATTTCAATTTACACATTTTCAAGTTAAGTCTAGAAGAGGCTGCAAGTGCCAGGAGAAAACTTTGAGTTGTCTGTTTTCTTATTTTAATCATATGTTAGTGTTTGGAGTTTGTGTAAATCAAACGAAAAGTTTCAACAGTATCAGACTGAGGATTGGTTTAATATGTTAGGAAATATGAGTTTGTCGATATTTAAGTGTTTGCGAGATTTCTATTTATTATGCCAATGAATTAATATAAACTTGACAGGTTATGTTCTATTTTAATTTGGGTTTTTATATAATTATGATTATTGATATAATATGGACAGGGGATATAGAGGTGTCCCATTTATTTAAGAAATTAAATATGTTTCCTAAAATAGGAGTGCAACAATTTAGTATCAGAGCCTAGGTTAAAGAGTCCTAGAGACTTGTCAGTGATGGCACTTATAGCCAATTATAGGAGAAAAAAATGTCCTAGAGCTAGGTGATTGTTGTGTGATGTTTATTTGCATGATTATTGAGGTTCATGAAATTATAAATGTGATAGAACTATATTTTACATCTCACCTTGAGTTTGATATTAGATAAAAACATGGATATTGAACACATCCCTAGGGTAATAGAGGAAGAACACTCAATTGGATAGATTCCATAAATGATGCAGACTTTAGGACAACAGGAGGGTCGGGGGGATCAGCCTCTAGTTTAGCACCAGTGAAACTCGGTAGAAAAGGTAATTGAGGCTATAGCTAGATTAGTGGAATTGCAGGCAGAGCAAAGGTACAGGCTAGAGGCACACAGTACCATGTATGAACAATTTCTTAAGTTGAGATCCACATCGTTCTCTAGTACTATTAATCTTTTAGAAGCAAAAGATTGGTTGAAGAACATGGAGATAATTTTTGAGGTAATGAGAATTTTTGATAAAGACAAAATCATTCTAGCCACATTTATGCTTAGAGATCAAGCTAGGCTTTAGTGAGAAGCTACGAAAATGTTGTCAGCCGCTAGAACGACTTGGAATCAATTTACTGATACCTTCAATGATAAGTATTTTCTCCAGTCATATAGATATGAAAAAGAACAAGAGTTTATTACTTTGAAGCAAGGAAGGATGTCTATCATAGAGTATGAAGCTCAATTTACTTCGTTATCTAGATTTGCTTTAGAATTGGGGCAAATAGAAGATGCAAAGTGCCGAATATTCCATTAGGGATTGGAGTTTTCTAGTGGATCCAGAATTTCTGTCTTTGAAATGAGGAGTTATGGGGAATTAGTAAATAAAGCAAAGATTATAGAAAAAGATATTTGAGAGGCAACTAGAAGGTGGGAACAATCTAAAAATGCCAAATTTGATTTTCTAGCTTCTTGAAGGATGGAACGCGAATCTTCTAAACAGAGAAGCCAAGACTTCTAAAGTTATAGAGGAGTCAGTTAATTAAGGGAAAGCAGAAGTGCAAGCTATAATAGGAATTGGGGGCAGACCTCGAGGCAGACACCACCTGGGTCGTGAGAAGTTGAGATTGGGGAAGAGTGAAGAACATAGTATGCTCTAGATGTGGGGCTACAGGACATTATACCAGCTAATGTACAGCTCAGTAGGCTTTTACTTGTTTTCGATGTTGTTAGGAAGGGCATATCTCCAGAAATTTCCCTACTTTACCTACTCCAACAGCATCTGTTGCTAGTGTAGCCAGTGATAACAGAGCTTCTTCAGTGGCTATATAGAAAGGTAGATGAGTAGCCAGGCGATCTCACTCGTAGGCTCGGGTTTATGCTATGACTCGTCAGGATGCTTAGGTCTTTCTTGATGTTGTTACAGCTGTGCTCTTTATTATTGGTAAACTTGCTCGTGTATTGATAGATTCTGGTTCTGCCTGTCCTTTTATATCTTGAGCATTTTGCATGCATTTAGACCAACCACTCTCTCAATTAGATTCTATATTGGTTGTGGCTACTCCTACTGGTGATATAATATTAGCAAAAGATGTATACAGAGATTGTATAGTATAGATAGCTGGCAGAAATTTGGTTGTTGATTTGATAAAAATAGAAAGTTCAGTTACAAGATTTATTATGCAAAGGTTTTCTCCAGCTTAGTATATCACCATGGGGAGCACCAGTGTTATTTGTGAAGAAGAAAAAATTGCATTATAAGATTGTGTATTAGTTATTGTCAGCTGAATCAAGTTACAATAAAGAACAAATATTCATTGCCAAGAATTGATGATTTGTTTAATTAGTTATAAGGTGCTACTGTGTTTTTTAAAATTGATTTGAAGTCGGGGTCCTATCAAATTAAAGTACAGGATTGTGATGTGCCTAAGACAGCTTTTAGAACTAAGTATGGCCATTATGAGTTTCTTTTTATACTTTTTGGATTGACTAATGCTCCAACTGTATTTATGGACTTGATGAATAGAGTTTTTAGACCCTACCTTGATGCTTTCGTGATTGTTTTCATTGATGATATTTTGATTTACTTTAAAAGTAAGGAAGAACATGCACAGCATCTTAGAATAATTTTACAGACTCTACGGGAGAAACAATTATTTGGAAAGCTCAATAAATGTGAATTTTGGCTGGATTAGGTAGTATTCCTGGGGCATGTGATTTCAGATAATGGTATCAGTGTTAATCCTAAGAAAGTTAAGGCAATATTGAATTGGGAGCATCCAACTAGTATAACAGAAGTGCGTAGTTTTCATGGATTGGTGGGGTATTATCGTTGTTCCATTTAGAAATTTTCTTCCATTGCATCATCTATGACACAGTTAACTCGTAAGGGTGTTAAATTTGAATGAAATTATAGTTATGAGAAAAGTTTCTAGAAATTGAAGGCCAGATTGACTACAGCTCTAGTGTTAGCACTTATCTCAGATATTGGTGGATTTGTGATTTATAGTGATGCTTCAAGACAAGGGTTAGGATGTGTTTTGATGCAAAATGGAAAGGTGATTGTATATGCCTCAAGACAATTAAGATCTCATAAACAGAATTATCCAATCTATGACTTGGAGTTAGCTACAGTTGTGTTTGCCCTGAAGTTGTGGAGACATTATTTATATGGCGAGACTATTGATATTTATACTGATCATAAGAGTTTGAAATATTTGTTTACTTAGAAAGAGCTAAATTTGAGACAAAGAAGATGGTTAGAGTTACTAAAAGATTAATTATGATTGCAATATACATTATCATCCAGATAAAGCAAATGTGGTGGCAGATGCTCTGAGTCGCGAGTCTATGAGCATGCTAGCTTGTAATTAGTGTCAGAGAGTTCAACCATTTAATGATTTGATACATATGGGTGCAAAGTTAGTTGTAACTAAAACAGATGCTTTGATTGCTTAATTGAGGATGAGGCCACTATTATTTGATCATATTAGAGAGCTATAGTTAGAAGATGTTCAATTGCAAAAAATTCAAGAGTAAATAATAGGTAACAAGTGGACAGATTTTGTAGTTAGAAGTGACAGACTACTTTGTTATGTTGATAGACTTTGTGTCCCAGACAATTTTGAACTAAATAAGGAAATTTTAGAAGAAGCAGACCATTCTCTTTATGTTATGCATCTAAGCAATACGAAAATGTATTGGAATTTGTGAAAGTATTATTGGTGGAATGGTATTAAGCGAGAAATTACAAAATTTGTGGCTGGATGTTTGACTTGTCAGCAAGTAAAAGTAGAATATCAAAGTCCTGCAGGATTACTTCAGTCACTCCCTATTTCAGAGTGGAAATGGGAACATATTACTATGGATTTGATTGTTGGATTACCACGTACCCAGAAAGATTTTGATTCTATTTGGGTGATTGTTGATAGGTTAACCAAGTCAGCTCATTTTCTATCTATAAAATCTAATTATAAGTATGTTACCCTATTTGTCAAAGAGATTATGAAATTACATGGTGCACTTATGTCCATTGTGGTTGATAGAGATCCAAAGTTTACATCTAGATTCTGGCCTAGTTCACAACAAGCAATGGGGACAATCTTGAAGTTTAGCACTGCATTTCATCCTCAAACAAATGGATAATCTGAAAGAATAATTTAGACATTGGAAGACATGCTACGAGCTTATGTGTTAGATTTTAAGAGAAATTTAGATGATTTGTTGCCACTGATGGAATTTTGCATATAATAACAGTTTTCATTCTAGTATTGGCATGGCACTATTTGAAGCTTTGTATGGTCGTAAATGTATAACTCTAATTTGTTGAGATGAAATGGAGGAAAGCAAATTATTTGGGCCAGAGTTAGTACAGAATATAGTGGATAAAGTGAAGGTGATACAAGACAGATTGAGGATAGCCCAGAGTAGCTAGAAAAAGTTTAACCCTAGAAAGGTATATTGAGATTTGGTAAAAAGGGAAAATTAACTCCTCACTACATTAGATTGTATGAGATTATACAGAGAATTGAGAAAACTGCATACAAGTTGGCTTTACCTCCAAAATTATCAAGACTTCATGATGTGTTTCATGTATCAATGTTGCGTAAGTATATGATATATATCCTAGACTCATCTCATGTGTTGGCTTCTCAACCAGTTGAATTAAAAGAAGATTTGTCTTACATAGAAAAATCGGTACAAATTTTAGATAGAAGGGATCAAGTTTTACGGAATAAGACGACACCATTACTAAAAGTATTATGGAGAAGCCACATTATGAAGGAAGCCACTTGGGAGAGTGAGGATAACACACGGAAGTAATACCCATATCTTTTTTCGCCAGGTACGAAATTCTTTAAAGGGAGGAAAGTTGTGACATTATGGATTTTTATTATTTTTAAATGCATTACTAATTTGATTTTTATTTTATATTTAGAAATTTTAATTACATTAATGAGGTATTATTTTAGATTTTCATTAATTTTAATTGGAAAAATTGGTATACTTATAAAATTTATTTAGTTTTAGTTTCATTAATTAGTAAATTAATTAGTACACTAATCTAAGTTAAATAATCAATTAGTTGGGTAAATGAAGTGGTGACATGGCCATTTAAATTGGTGCATTTGCTTTGACAGCTTGGCCACATGCCAAGCACAGGAAAAAAAAAAAAAAAAAAGGCAAGAGAGTTAAGGCGGTGAAGAACACCTAACAACCTGAATATATATATGTAAGAAGCAGAAAAAAAAATAGTAGAGAATAGTAAGGAAAGTAAAGAAATTGTGAGAAAGCAAGAGAGAAGGAAAATTGGGTTTTTGACCAGATTATTAAGGTAAATTATTTTATTTTGTTAATTTAAAATTAATTATGTAGAAAGTTAAATAAATTAGGTATGTTGAAAATGAAGTGATTGTGTTCTATTTATTAAATTTATATTATTAATTGATTGGTTTATATTTTAACTATTGAATTTCTGATTTGTATAATTTGTTTGGGTTAAAATTAAGACCCAAGGATAATCAGCAGTAACCCCTCAATAATTTAGTTTTCATAGAAAATCTGCTGTTCAGGTAGGTGTATTAAACTTAAAGGTGAAAGGTATAAAATACAAATTGATAAATTTTATCTATTTATTTGTTGTTCTTATTAATTTATTATTTTGATATGAAATGTTGAATATTTATGGACTTATTGTGTTAGATATGAATTGTAATTACTTGTGGATTGATAAATTTGTGAAGTAATATTTTATTTGGAAGAAAAAATATTATTGTATATCAGTATAAATTATGTGCATTATATTTACATATGGTCAAATGGGGCCAAAAAAAAGAAAAGAATATAAGGCCAGAAGAAAAAAAAGGAGGGGCCAGATAGGGCCATGTTAGATAGGACCAATGAGACGGTCAAATGGGGTTAATCCAGATGGGACTAATGAGAAATGCTAAATTAAAGTCATTGTGCACAGTTGAGCTCTTAACTTATAGGCCGGATGGAGCCAAATGTGTGTTGCATTATTATTTAAATCATTTATTATGCAAATATACCATGAGGTGGTCAGCTGGGGCCTAGGAATGATAATAATGGTTGATTAACGAAAAGTAATGATGAATTATATGTTGAGATACTTGTATCATTATCAGTTATGATACATTTAAATTAATTATCAATTGATTGTGGGATAATTGTCTATATAACCACTGTGAATTATCTTTGATTTATATTTATTATCTTTTATTTTAAGTGCAATACTTTCACTGAGTATGTGGTACTCACACCTCAATTTACACATTTCAAGTTAAGTCTAGAAGAGGCTGCAAGTGCCAGGAGAAGACTTTGAGTTGTCCATTTCCTTATTTTAATCACGTGTTAGTGTTTGGGGTTTGTGTAAATTAACTTAGAGTTTCAACAATATTTGACTAAGGATTGGTTTAATATGTTAGGAAATATGAGTTTGTACATATTTAAGTGTTTGCGAGATTTTTATTTATTATGCCATAGAATTAATATAAACCTGATAAGTTGTGTTCTGTTTTAATGTGGGTTTTTATATAATTGTGATTATTGATATAGTATGGACAGAGGTTATAGAGGTGTTCCCTTTATTTAAGGAATTAAATATGTTTTCTAAAATAGGGGTGCAACAGCCCGAGTGTAACTTATTCTGCATAATTGCATTAGATGTAACTGATTTTTACAGTAGCACAACTTATTATGCATTAGGTACAACTATAGTGTGATAAGAGTTCATGTGTTTGGAATTTTAACTTTTCAATTTATTAAAAATAGAATTCTCAATCAAAAGCTTTATTTCTTGGCAATCATCACTTGAAAGTTTGTAATTTTAGAATTTTAATTTCAAAAGTTTACTTTTTATAATTTTTGAAATTTGGGCTAAAAATAGAATATTTTTACTAAAAGTTCAATTTTTAAAATTTTCCCGCTCTCATTTGCAATTCTTCCATTATATACACTAGGAGCAAAAGCACGCACTATAATTTTTTTCCTTTTTCTTCTTACTTTTTTATTTCTATAAATTAAAGATAACATAAAAGGTTAGAAAAAAAAAAGGTTAAGAGAAACTAAAATAACTAAAATAATATTTGTAGAATCAAAACATAATACAGAATATCATGAAAAGTGTTAAGTTTATATTTGTAATTGGCAAGTTAGTGAACGAAACAATAATTTCAAATTTATACTTTTGGGTATTTGGCCATCGTGTCAAAGATATAGGTTGCAAAGATTTCATAACAATTAATGAGATTGGAAATATTTTAAGAAAAATTTCCTAATGTTTAAAGAGATTGGAATTATAAAAATTAACGTTTCTAAAAAATTTTGAAAATAGGAAACTATACAATCTTATGATGATTGGATTAATTGAACACTCTATTAAATAGAAACCTTCTCCAATGATCTTGAAATACTTAAGAGAGAGATAGAGAGAGAGAGATTACATATCGATATCTTGAGTTTCATAGAAGAGTTATCTCATAAGCAGCAAATTTTTTATACAAAGTGTTCATTGATTTTCAAAGAGTTGAAAATTACTTTTCACTAACAGGATTTGTCGAGGGGATTGAGCAAGTATTCTACATAAGGGATCATAGATTTAATTAAGTAATTTTATATTCTCGAAACTTGTAATCTGTTTATAAAATTTTAGCTAATTTTTTTATAAGAGCATCGCGGTTTTTCTTTCTTGGTCGATAAGAATTTTCATGTTAAAAAATCTTGTCCCTTTTATTTTTTTTAAGTGTAATTAATTAATTGATATTAGACTATCCAAATTTTAAAAAAGATTTCGTAATAGATTAGTATCAGTAGTTGGCAGTTTACGAAATCAGTTTGATTTGAAAAAAAAATAAAAAATAAAAAATTGGACGTCTAGCCGTGTCAAAAAAATAATAAAAAGAACAGAAAATTTGGAAACGCTTTTGTTCTTGATATTTTCCGAGTTTAAAAAAGTTTTGGAGCTCCCCTCTGTCCATTGTGAAATTTTTAGAAATTGCTGTAAAATCAAAATCAAGAAAAAGGTATAAGCAATTATTCCATGAGTTTCTTCAAGAAAGCCTTACGATTCATTCTTGACCGTTACAGCTCCAACTCCGAGAGTTCGCCGGAGAATTCTATTTCTCGCTGGAGGATTAAGCTTGATTTCTAGAGCCGACAGCATTGAAACGTCGCCCGATTTATGCCTGAGTCCATGGCTGTTAAATCAAGTGCCTCTGTAGCCAACTCCCGACTAAATGATTCCAACGAAACGTCCATAACTAATGATGACGATCGCGAGCTCACCGCCGGTGATAACAGACCAACCGGCTTAGCAGAAGACATCGGAGGCCCTATGGATCGCTTAGCGACGTTAACAGAGGTCTTAGGCAATGAAAGCATGAACGAGAGAGCGGAAGGCCGTCATCCGACGGAGGAGTGGCCATCGCTGCCGCTTCATCCTCCGTCACTGAAATCACTTGCCGGATCAAGATCACAAGAGACAATGCCGAGAGAGAGGAGAGAGGCGGTGATGCCAAAGCAATTCCCGCCACTTCTGCCGATTTTGAACGAAAACGGACGGCCGAGATTTAATATGAGAAAGGTGCGCAGCAAGAGCGGGCGGTTGCAGATCGTACGGCTGCCAAACAATAGGCCAGAGGTTGTACGAATTCCTAGCGTAGACGGTCGCACGAGAATGCTACTCATCGATCCTGATCAAGGCGATGAAGATGAAGAACTTGAAGGCGAAGAAGAAGAGAAAGAGGACGAGGAAAGAGATGAAAAAGATCCATTTTTGAATGAAGAAGAGGAGGAGAGACAAAATATATATGGAGAAGGCGAACAGAGAGCGGCGACTGCCACCACCGGAGATAGCTCGCGGCGGTGAGTTGGAAGCAATAGTAGTGGCCGTGGGCACCTTCCGCTGTGTCAAAAACGCGTGATGATCATCTGTTTAGAGTTCAATGTTTATCTTTTTGGTGATCAGGCTTGTTCTGTTTCGGACCATTTTCTTGGACGAACTCAGAGAGTGAGATATACTAACTGTCCCATAAACCATTTACTAATAGCCCCTTTGATAGAAATGTAAATTTTTTAATTTTCAATTTTGTGTTTAGTTTTTATATTCAGTTCTTAGTTTTCACATTTAATTTTTTATTTTTAGTTTTGATTTTCATAACAAAAAAATGATAACAAAAATTTAACAGCGCGCTTAATAACAATAACTGTTTGTTGATAGTTATAATAGTTAATTAATTAAATTAATAAAAATAAAATATATTAAACATAATTTATTATATAATTTTTAAAAATATTTTAATAAAAAATATATTTTACGTTAATTAACTTGAACTAAGTTGATTTAATTAATTAATTAATTTTTTATTAATAATACTTTAATTAAATAAAAATAAAATATATTAAATATAATTTAATTATATTATTTAATATTAAAAATAATAAAATGAAATTTTTTTCAATTAATTTAATTAATTGAATTTAATTGTAATTAATTTATCTTAAATAATTATTAATTAGTCATTAAATTAATTTAAATATAATTTAATTTATTAAATTAATTATTGATAAAATTAATTATTAACTAAATGATATTTAATGTATTTTTATATATTTAATATATTAAATAAAAAATTTCATATATTAAAATTAATTATTGATAAAATTAATTATCAATAAAAATATATTAATTCAATGAAAATAAAATATAATAAATAAAATATAATTTTATTAATTATTAAAAATAATTTAATAAAATATTTTTAATTAATTAAATAATGAAATTTAATTATAATCAATTTAATTTGTTTAATTATTATTTATTAATTAAATTGTATATAATATATTTTTAATATATTGATTTAATATATATATATATATATATATAATTTAATATATTAAATTAATTATTGATAAAATTAATTCTTAATTACATTATTTTTAATATATTTTTATTATATTTAATACATAATTTTTATATTAATGTAATATATATGAAATAATATATATATTTATATCAGTGGAATTGGCTGTGGGTGAAAACATAGCGACTATTAGCGGTAATCGAAAGTGGTTGAGGATGGTGGCAGTAGTTGATGATAATCGAATGTGGGTTGCAATCAATAGACAGTGGTGTCTAATCGTGGGTGATTGTTGTGACTTGTAGTGATTATGAAAGAAAATGAAAACTGAAAATAACAACTTAAAAAAACACATTTTTTTTACGTTCATAATTTTTAAAAATTTTGAAAATAATTTTCATTTCTTGAAAACTGAAAATTAAAAACAAATTTATCAAACGAATTTTCATGTTCAAATTTTAAAAAATAAAAAATAAAAATAAAAAAACTCAAAACAAAATAGTTATCCAACGGACCCTAGCGTCTTCTATTTCTTTCATAAAAAGCAAAGCACATGCCTTTTTGTTGAAAATACAATACGTTTAAAGCTTCACAACCTTATCTTCCAAGTTATTTTATTAGTTTTAATTACAGTTTTACAGTTCCAGCATTAGTGTATCTGGAAATTGAGTTGCTATAAATAGTGTTGGCTTATAAGTCCTATAAATTCATAACTTCTTTTCTTTAGGGTTCATTTGGAGTTATAAAAGTTGAAATAAAATGTAATTTGTATTATTTTAACGTTTGGAATGTAAACTACAAATCACAAAAAATAGAGATAAATAATACCGTTTGAATGAATTTTCGTCTGCTCAAATGGATTTGAACAGATACTTTTTAACTCTTCTATCATAACTTTTTAAAATTTGTAAAAATATTATTAGAATTTGTAAAGATTTGTAGAGATTTATATATTAATAAAGATTCATATAATTCAAAGTGGGAAAAATTTTGTAAAAAATTATAGAATTTTTTAAAATTTTTAAACATTTTTAGAGCTCCAAAGAGGCATCAAAACTCTTTCTATCTTTTATACTTCCTTCCCTTTCTGGGCAACATTTCCTATACTCTCTCCAGGCAAGGGAATATTCAAATTCTCCCCTTGTAAGGAGATTCATTATGAGTAATTTGGGTTGAATCTTAGAGCCATTACAACCTAATCTTTCATGTAGAAAGGATCAGTGACTTTAGAATAGTACGCGTTTCATGTGTCTCTTAGTCTCGCTAACCACTTTACTTAATAATTTTATTCTATTTCTTATATATCTTTATCTACTTGTGATCATAAAACTCCATCACTTTTTCCTACATAAATAATCGGATGCAATGCAAAATAAAAAAAGAAGAGAGGGAGCGGGATTTCAATCAACCGATTCAACCCTATCCGTGAGTATTTTACAATTTCCAAATACCCTTTGAGGAAGAAGAAGAGTTTGTTATCTTTACAACCCTCTGTTTAGGCTGCCGTGACTTTGTATTTTGTGCGCCGCAACCTGCTTTGAATATGTCAACCTTCACTATGTGATGATCGGAAGTCCCTTTCGAAGAGCAAACAGAGTACGATCCAGGAACAAACTTGTACGGCGAGTCCGGGGAAGCCAATATATAATCTATCCGAGTTCCATACTTGCAAGTTCCCTGCACACCTGCATGCATTTCAGAAAAGACATTCAAGCCATTAAGGGGACAAGTTGTCTTTGGTTCATTCATCAAACCTAAAATCAGTGAGCCGCAATTGACCAATTTCCATGGTCATTTGAGTGAAGCCTAAATGAGACTCACACAAATTAACACGAGAGATTGGACGTACAATCACAACTGCAAAATAGTCACAACTGGACTTAGAAAGACTAACATCACTTTTGATGTTAATGTGTTAACCATGTGACATTGAGATTGTGGACGGGCAAGTAAATCGTCCGATGATGTCACGTGGCTAACCTCGAAAAGTGATGTTAGCCATCTCTTTTCTGGATATCATTCTACATAATTTCATACTTTGGCCTTTTGCGATCACCACGACAGACTCGCATTCCCCAGCGAAGTCCTTAGCGTCCGCAAACTGTTTGCTCTTCAAAAATTTCATCACCTCAACTTTTGGCGTGGGCTTTCCCATTTGTTCATAATACTGAAACATATATATATACGTATATGTGTATCAATTGCTTAATTAGAGGACAAACCACGTGTTATTCAATGACTAGTAATCAAACCTTAACAATATCTCTCCATCTTTCTGACGAGTAATCTGTTTCGTCGAGGGAATTGAGATCTCCAGCTAGAATGTGGGGTCCGTCGCTAGATTGGATTATTGCGTTTATCTGCTTCATTCGCCAGTTCTCATCAAGGTGATCGAGGTGGGTGCAGTGGAAGTTCACTTCTCCTGCCCAGGGAATTTCTATAGTGGCCTTCAAAACATTCCTGCATGTGTCCAAGCATGAGGGTTGAACCATAAAAGGAATTTAAAATAATATATATCTATATATATAGCCTATTTCAAACCAACTAGCCAGCTCAGCCTAAAGCATGGTAAAACTAACTAATTAAAACCATTTATTTCTATGCACAAAAGCCAGAAACTGGAATGAGAACAAAGACAAAGTGAGGATTCTATAATTCAGGAATTGCATGTGCAGAAAGAAAAGAAAAAGGAAAAGAAAAATGTAAGAAGAAAAGAAATTAATAAAATAAGGGCGAGATATTTGCACTCGTTTTATTAACTTATTTGATTCCACAATAATTTTTAATAGTAATGTGAAGTGAGAAAAATTAATAAAGAAGTGCATTTATCATTTCCTTAAAATAAATACATGTCTCTGTTAAATAGACTAAACAATATAGTAAAATAAATGAAGAATTACTCATAAGTTTTAAATTACCTTGTAAGTGACACACAAGTTTTATAACTTTTGTAGAAAAGTAATACGCTTGTGTTTTAAATTATATTTTCAGTTAAGTTCATATGCCGTTTTTATATATATTCTTTATATACTCTTATATTTATGATTATCAGTTAAAATATAAATAAGATCTTCAAAACAAAAATTAAAATATAAATCTAAACATATTTTTTTAAACATGAGCACAAAAATCGAAGCATGACAACAGATGCATATGTAAATATAAAATACACATACACCTAGATATGCTACATAGATTTTATGACCATGTCCTATATTTCCAACTTCTATCCCTTTTTGAAAAAAAAAAACATAACATGATCTATCAATTACTTTTGGTTGCAAATTATTAAGAAAATTTATTATAAACATAAATGTATATTTTACTAAGAGACATATATTAATATTATGATTTTTTTAGATTAGATTAAGGTGAAATAGAATTATTGGAGTTATTTAATAACTAACTTTTAAAGTAAAGATATATATACATATAGGGGTGGAAACGAGCCGAACCGAGCCGAGCTTTAACATGCTCGAGCTCGGCTCGAGCTTTTTATACTGAGTTCGAGCTCGAACTTGAGCTCGATTCGAGCTTTTATATAGGCTCGAGCTTGGCTCGATAAAGAAGAAGTTAGGCTCGATTAGGCTCGCGAATAATTTGATTAAGTCAAAACGACGTCGTTTTGATTTAAAATATAATATATTTAAAAAATATTATTAAAAATATAAAAATATTATTAAAAATATAAAAATATTATTAAAAAAATATATATTATTCTAACCGAGCCTGCTCGCGAGCTTTCGGGCTGAGCTTTTTTAGGTTCGAGCTCGAGCTCGAATCCAAAACGAGTAAAAAATCAAGCTCGGTTCGAGTTCGTTTAACTCACGAATCGAGCTCGAGCCGAGCTTTTTTCGAGCCGAGCTCGAGTAGCTCACGAACGGCTCGGTTCGTTTCCACCCCTATATACATATATATGCTTTAAATAATGATCTTGAATTTTCTAAAAATAATAATTCATATATCTAAACAGCTTTACATGAAAATCAATAATGATAATAGAAAATGAGTCTTTTCTACATTGCAACAATATGCCACTTAAGGATAATATACTTCAACAAAAATAATAACGAAATTAATATTAGTATTTTCATAATGTAATCAATTGTTTATAATAAATAGTAAATATATATCTTGATTAACTCTAGAGATTTCTAATTTCCCTTGAAGCAAAGCATTTATTACTAGTAAATCTTCTTAAGTTCGTGTATATCCAAGATAGGGAAGAACAAGAAGTAAATCTCTACTTCTTAGGGCAACCAATTACTTATCCTTAGGCCCCATATAAGATCAATTACATAAACACATAATAATTTGATATCAGAGACAGGCATAGAGGATCAATAGATGCGTCGCTTGGAGCCAAAGGTCAATACTTTAGCCAATGAGCTAGAGAAGATCCTCACTGAAATAAAAGAAATGTTTACTACCATGAATGTTTGATAGTCTAACCAAGAACCAAACTCGAGACTTTAGGGAGAGTTCATACAACTAGAATCATGTGATAGGTGGTTGAACTCTGGGTAATGGAGGCACTAACTATGAATAATCCACAGGCCATAACTTGCTTAAGCTGGTGAAGCTTGACTTCTTATTTTTCAATGGGACAGAGGACCCAATAAGCTAGATTTGTAGAGTAGACCAATTCTTTGAATTCCACCAAACAACTAAGGAGGAGAAGGTGCTATTAGCTTATTTTGATATGGAAGGTGACGCTTACTTGTGGTATTAATTGCTTGAAGAAGATGCATCTATTATTGCGTGGGAGTGCTTCAAACAGGAACTTTATTGTAGGTTTAGGTCAACACAGTATCAAGATTTCTTTGGTGTTTTAACAAGATTACAAAAACTTTAATTACCAAAAAAAAAAAAAAAAGATTACAAAAACTTGACTCAATAAGAGATTACTAAACTCAGTTTGAGAAATTACTGATAAGGGCTATAAAATTTACTTCGTCTCAACAACTAGGTTGCTTTATTAGCGGGTTGAACAATAATATTAAAACTGATGTTCAAGCTTGCAAACTTATAACTCTATCTGCAACAATTGAACTAGCAAGATTGTATGAGTCTCGCAATAAAGCAAGTATCCATACTATGGAGATGAATAAAATTGGAGTGTCTAGCAAGAGGTAGAGCACATTATCAATCATGAGGTTAACCCTACCAGAATTAAAAGAGTAAAAAGATAATAGTTTGTGTTTTAATCATAATGAAAAGTTTGGTCTTGGCCACTGATGTAAAAAAATATTTATCTTGAAGGAAGTTGGTCTAATGAGGAAGATAATGATATATACATGGATTTAGAAGCTCACAAATGATATGTACAATGAGTTCTCAAAACTACCCTTAAGGATAAGGGTGTTCACTAGGTGGGTAGAATATCACGTGCATGGCCACTTGAGGCTATAAATTAGTAATAGATTATATGAGTTGAATAAGTCTTCATAAGAGATGTTAGGAAGATATTTGGTATGAAAGAGGATAAGCTATTTATTTAGAGAGTTGTGGAGAATTTGTTCCTACTTTGTAAGGGGAAATGGTTTAGTTCCAGTGAACTTTGTTCTATTTACACGTAATTAGTTGACAATAATAAATAGTGAATATATATCTTTTTATTAGTAGTTGACTAACTTTGAAGGTTTCTAATTTTCTCGAAGCAAATCAATCTCTTATTGCTAATAATTAATCTTCTTAAGTTCGGTAGGTGATTCAGTAGTCACCAAATAAACGACTGGTATATCCAAAATAGGGAAGAAGAAGAAGCAAATCTCTATTTCTTGACCCAACCAATCACCTACCCATAGATCTCATATGAGATCAGTTACGCGAACGCCAATGGCGGATCCAGGAATTTTTTTTTTTTCAGTGGAGGTGAAAAATACTCTTGAACTATTGTTTATAAGTAAGATGGTAACTTTCAAAAAATGAAAAAATACTATAATATTTAAAATTCTACACATCAATAACAAACATTTTTTATACAAAACAATGTTCACACTAATATGAAAAAACTACAATAATCATGTAAAACAATTTTTTACAATAAAATTTTCATTGAGAAACAATAGTTCAAATATTTTTTACAGCAAAAATTACAGTAAATTTTTCTACAGTAAAAATTAATATGAAATATTATACATCAGTAAATTTTTTTTTTTTTTCAAATTTTAGTGGCAGCAGCTGTTGCCACTAGGCCTTTGGTGTATCCGCCACTAGCAAGCATGGAAAAAAAGCCTATAATTCTAGTTAATAAAATTGAGATTTAGTCACAAAAATCTAAGTAATATCAGAAACATTTGTTAACCAAATGATTAGTTTGTCAGATATAATCCCCAAGAACTCCTATTTGGGAGTGAAATCTACATAAACATTTTCGTTATTAAGCCGATAGATTTACTTAATGCATATCTAAACTGTAATATCTACAACTTCTCGTCATTATCAAATATATATATATATATATATATTAAGGCCATTTGGAACATGTATGAAAAAGTGATTAAGGCTCCGTTTGAAGTTAAAAAAAAAAAATTCTAAAAAATAACAAAAAATATTAAAAAACTTTAATAATTATTTACTTTTTATTTTATTACACAAATTATAAATTTATAATTTATTTTATTTTATTTTATTTCACTTCTTATCATCCTAAAAACACTGGTATCATTCAGTCCATAAATATATGCGCTTGGGAATTTGACAATTATCTACGTGCAGAAATATTGGGCCCGTTTGGTTTGAGATTTTTTGTTGAAAATCTCCAAAAATCTCTATAAATCTCTGTTAACTTTATATCACATCAACTTTTTCTCTCACTGCACGCATTACGAAATCTCCCCAAACCACAATTTATCTCAATTTATCTCATTTTTTCTTACTCCAAACAACCCCATTGGTGTAGCCGAAGGCAGACTAGCAAGGGTGCAATGTCAATTGTTCATGTGGGTGAGCCATACAAGCATGAATAATTAATGAGACAGCACAGCAGGCCCAAAAATTAATCCAGGGAATATGTGGAATTTTAAGGGTACTTGTCAGAGTACATTTCACAGGCCCACCCTTGTCTGAGGGACGTGGCAGTATCAGAATAATTAGATCTTTTTGGACAGAATCGACCAGACAGGCTGTAAAAAAGTCAAACAGAGATTGGTGTAGCCGAAGATGATTTGGGAGTTCCTATTGTCAGAACAATAATCACCGTTTCCACACCCTCGTACAAATGGCGTCAATTTCGGTTTCACAAACTTTGAGAGAGAGAGAGAGAGAGAGAGAGAGGGAGAATGAACAGGGTATTTGAGAATGAACAGGGTATTTGATATTTGACTAACAAATCACACAGTTTTCATAACAAAAACAACGAACAAGACTGCATGAAACAAAGCAAGAAACAAAAGATTTGAGCGGGAACGAAGTAAGGAAATGGCAAGTACCTGAAATCAGAGTGGTCGAGTATCTTCTCAACTTTCCACCTCTTAATTGGCCACTTGGACAAGATGGCGTTGCCGAATTCTGGAGCCCAACTCTCAGCAAACACATAATTCATGCCCAAAACATCAGCCAAATCAGACAAAGGTTTCATACCCTTCTCTTCCTCTGCCCTCACATCTTGCAGACCCAATATATCAACATCCACCTCTCTCAGCACTTCAACAACTGTTCTTCCACCACTTCTATAGCTCTGACCATCTCTACCATTTGCCCTGTTCGAAGAAGAGCCCGTGGTGGATCTCACTGGGGCTTTCCCTTTCAGAATTCTACTGGTACTGCTGCCACTTGAACTTGAAGGGTCTGCTTGTTTGTCCTCAATAAACCTCAATTGTCCACTTCGATTCAGTGATATCTCGTTGTCCGGTAAATTGATTGAAACCCTCAACTTTGGTTTTGCAAATCTTTGCTGCTTAGAGAGACTCTCTGAACTGTTCATGGAACTGGGATGCAGGGGAGATTGCTTTAGTATGCTCTTTGGCCGATCAATCACCGATTTTGATCTTAAATTCTGATCAATTGATTGCTTGGTCTGAGTATAATATTTGCTTCCGTATTCAAAACCCGGCGAATTCTCAGTCTCTGGAACTGCTGGTGCCATGGAAAACAGGGCAGCGTTGAATGTGGCTATTCTTATCGGCTTCTCTGAGTTTGCAGAGTTCATTGGGGCATGTGGGTGAACAGTTGCAGACCCATCAAGCTGAGTTTTGGAGTTCGTTTTTTCGAGCTTTTGGATGACAATTTTGGGCTTGGGACGGCGGCGAATCGGTCGCCGGAGTCTGGAACAGAGACGCCGGAGCATTCTGTGGAGGATTTTGAGCACTGAAGACAAATGGGTGTCACAGAATTTTTGCATGAGAAGGCGAAGGAGAGGGTTTGCTGTCGTCCACACCTTCTCCTCTGATCCCCTTCTTGGGCATGAAAATTGTTTCGGAGGAGTCAAACGAAAGATTAGTTTAGCGAGCAGTTTGGTTTAATTTTATTAGAGACTGAGAGAGAGATAAAAGAGGAGGGAGTCTTCTGGGAAATGAGTTGGTGACACTTGGCAGGCAATTAGAGGATGAATCAGGCTGAGTCCGTGGAAGGCCCGTTTGGTTGAATCAAAAAACACCAAAATTATAAAAAGTTTTAAGTATTTACCTACTTTTATCAATTTTTGTTATTTTTATTTTTTGTATTTTTATTTTCAAAATTTAAAGTTTATAAATCCTTATAAAAAGTTACAACAAACTAGAAAAAGTTGTCTTTTTTTTACTTTTTTTTTAACATTTGTCAAATTTTTATATTAATTTTTAATCAAAACAGTTAGAATAACTTGATTTTTACTGCATTAACTGCTTATTTTGATAAATTTTAATTAGTCTTATAAATATCCAAAAATATTGACATTTTTTACTTTTTTTTTTTTTTAACGCTTAGTCACTTTAGATCGTGGAAACGGCCTCGAAGTGAGAGGTTCTAATTCTTGTCCCCTGGGAAAGTTCGGCGGGCTAGAGAGAACCAAATATATATATCTATATATAAATGTGGTTCAGCCCCTTACGAGAGAGAATGGGTCCTACCCAACTCACTAAAAAAAATAAAAAAAAATTAATTTTGTAACTCATTAATAGTTAAGTAGTAAAAAAAATTTTAGTTTTTTTTTTTTAAATGTTTGAGAAGTAGAAAAAGTTACCTTTTTAATAACTAATTTTTTTAATTTTTTATTAATTTAATATTTTTATTATTCATGATTTAAAATAAATTTAAAATATAAGAGAGTGAATTTAATTATTAAAAAAAACTAAAAAATAAAGTAATCAAAAGTTAAAAAGTTGATTATTTTAATTACAAAGTTCATTATATACTTCCCAAACTCAGCGTGACTTCTTTTTATTAAAAAAATATGGTGATAATAGATTTTTTTTTTAAATAAATGTTTTAAAAATTAAAAATCCTACCTACTTGATCTCATTTGGTAAATTAGACTTTTTGCTTAAAAGCTAACTTTTCGGCTTGTTTATTTATTTATTTTTTTGTTATGACCTTCTTATCAAAATCTTTATCTTTTTTATTTTTATATTTTTTTGTCATATTATTTATACATTTTTAAAAATATTTAAAAATAAAATAACTTTTGTTTTTATTTGGGTTCTCCTATTTCTAAATAAAAAATATTCAAAATTTTGAATAACAAATTTAAAAGTTATCAAAAATAAAACAAAAATTACATTTCAGTGAAAAAAAAAATTATACAAGACAAACAAAACTATCAAAAAAAAAAAAAAAATTGCCTAACCGATAGATAATATATATTCCTTTGATTATGTTGATTTTACTCTAGTTTGATGGTATAATTTTGTCTCAAAACAAATTTATGATTATATAAGGGGCGTTTGGAGTGACAAAAAATGAGATAATTTAATATAATTTGTATATTTATACTTTATGTAGTGAGATAAAAACTGAATAACTTTTAAAAATTTTTAGAACTTTTTAATTTTTTTCAATTCATCAAATGTACCCCTAATGTGTTTGCATGTGTTTATATTTATGCTCGAGATGTAGAGTTTCGGGATGTGATAAGTATAAAATTGTTCACTTTGGGTCACAACCCGCATTATTTCGAAGAACCTCACATTAGAGAGATTGGAAGTTAACAATAAATGGGTAGGAGTTCAGAGGCTACATTACAAAATGTACGGGGCTAAAATGTGAAAATTAATTACCATAATTTTATCAAAATAGATTTGATTGAATTAATAATATTATTAACTGAATTAATAAATATTATTTGTAATTAATAAATACTGATAAAATCATAATCATTGATGATCTCTACACTTTAGTCTTTATAATACATTTTATACTGCAATCCCTTGAAACCCTAATTTTAGATGATGTAAGAAGCCTCGTACGTAACATGTTTTGGTAATAGCTCGTCTTTAGTTTTAGTTAGTTTTGCGTTTTGCCGTCTGTTTTGTATTTATTAATAAATCTTGATAAGCTTGGATTCAAGTTGACAAACCCTGCATGCATGTCCATGCTTAGCTCAACCATCGTAATTGAAAAGAAATGAAAGCTTAATCGTAATGTATTCATTATTATTTTTTCTTAAAAAATTAATTAAAAATAAAAAGCACTGGCTATGAAAGCTACCCATATATATATATATATATATATATCTATGTATGTATGTATGTAGATCAGGTAATATTTTCTTTGCAATAATATTAATGATCATTTTGTTTTATACATTTATTAATTGCTTTCATTGAGACATGATTTGTGAATCTGCTGACAAAAGAAGCCATGCAAAACTATCCTGTTCCTTACGGCCAACTGCATAGAAAAGCCAAAAAACAGCCGGCCAAGCAGATGATGTGTTTGGATTTGACTTTTCTTTTTATATGGTTTTTAATTTTAATTTTTTCATTTAAAGGAAAAAAAAATCCGTCAACACCTTTTATATTCCAATGGCCTTTTAATCTTGAGTTTTTTTTTTTTTAATTCAGAACCCACACTAATTTATTACAATTGTTAATCAACCGTGCAGTTGATGAGTAAACTGTAGAGATATACGCTACTCCTCATCATATCTCTTTTGAGTCAGAAATCAAATCCGTATGATTTTGTGGAGAGTATACTCACGCGTTACTCGAACTAATTCAGGAGATAAACATACAACTTATCTCACTTTATCTTATTTCTTACCACTCCCAACTTGATGATTTTTCTATTCATTCTTTTTTATGTTTTTTAATTTTTTTAAAAATTACAATTAATGAAATTGTTCCAAACAATGCCTCGTATAAGTTAATAGTTTGCACTGAAAATTTTTAGTTAAATTCCAGACACTTTGAGTAAATTATAATTTCCACTTTCGAAATTTTCAGGTAAATTCTACACCTCTAGGGTGATTTACAATTTGCACTTTCGGCTTTTTTCTTTTTTTTTTTTTTTTTGTCGAGTTCTGCTTTTTGGGGTTTTAACTTTAAATTGTAACAATTGGATACACGAATTTTTAATTTTTTTGTAATATTAACTTACTTTTTTTAATTGTAACAATTGAGTACGTGAATTTTTAATTTATTGTAATATTAACTTACTTTAAACTTCAGTTAGAAATTTACTCATTTTAATTTTACCATTGATTCAAGAACAAATTATCACGTAACTATTTAATAAAAGATTTGTCAATAAAAAGGTTGACACTACAATAAATTAAAAACTCTAATGTTTAATTGTTACAACAAAAATATAGCGTTTAGTTTATTGTAAATTTTTGAAAATTTTAAAAGTTTTTACTTTTTATTCCACAGCACGAATTACGAACCTATAACTTATTTCACTTTATCTCATTTTATCACGTTCAAGAAGACTGCAGTGAAAAAATCCATTGCAGGGGATACAATGAAAAAAATCAACAGCTTAAATTTCTTTGCACTTTAATGATGTGTGATTTTGATATTCTATATTAATTGTGCTTCAATTAAATTTTTTAAACTTCTATTTTTATTTTGAAAATAAATTTAATTAAAATAAATTGGATCCATTGGATTAAGTGCAAAGAAATCTCAACTTTTTATTTTTCACTACCGCTCTTGTAGTAGTTTTTTCACTACAGCCCCCTTAACCCCACTCTATCTTACTTTTTACTACTCTAAACATACCCATAAAGTCACAAAGTGAGATTTGACCTAAAAACTCAATTTTGCAAATTGTAATTCATTTATAATAAATGGTGCATTTGGAATGAACAAAAGTAAGATAAATTGAGATAAAGTGAGATAATTTATCGGTTCGTAATTCGTACAATAAGATAAAAAGCCAATAACTTTTAGAGATTTTAAGAAAATTTTAAAATTTTTCAATGTTTTTTAACAAATTAAATGCATTCCTAAATTTTAAGTTGAGATTTATTTAGAGGGGCATTGACGTAAAAGCATATACAAACATGGTTTATTTTTTCTGAAATTTTGAGTCCTTTGGAGTTAATTTTAAATTTTAAATTTTAAATTTAAAATTTAAAATTATAATTACTTTTAAAATAATTTTAAATTTCTAATATTACGGTTATAAATTTTATTGTAATATTATAATTACTTTTAAAAATCTAATTTTATTGTAAAAATATGGTTTTTTTTTTTAATTTCCTTCCCATCAGTGTATTGTATGTAAATTTAACTTTCAGTGATAAAAAACAGAAGTGTTTGGAACTTTTGGTGATTTTTTAACAAAAGTTGCTAGGCGCAACTTTTTATATATTTAATAAAACAATAGAAATTTTTAAAAATTTTTGGATGTTTGGTAAAAATTTTTAGTAACTTTTGCTTATTTGGTAAAAAAATTAAAGAAATTTTAACAAATTTTTAGAACTTTTATTTTATTAAAAAGTTAGATAAATTTTTAAAAATTTAAAATAATTTTTAAAGTATTATCAAACGTCAAATATAAAATAAAAATAACTATTTTCTTGTGTGTGTTTGTTTTTTTGGTTGGGGGGACCCTATACTTCCTACAGCAAGATCTGATGGAGTCAATTGGGGGGGGGGAATGGGCATCCCCTGCCCCACAGTAAGATTTTGTTTCTTTGAATGGACTAATTCTGACAGCCACCTGGGTTCACCTTAATCTTTAAGAAA
This sequence comes from Vitellaria paradoxa, assembly GCA_019916065.1. Lineage (NCBI taxonomy): Eukaryota > Viridiplantae > Streptophyta > Magnoliopsida > Ericales > Sapotaceae > Vitellaria > Vitellaria paradoxa. The sequence continues at coordinate 15,058,442 of CM034243.1, read as the reverse complement.
CCCCATCTATACTTCAGCATATCTCTCTCTCTCTCTCTCTCTCTCTCTCTCTGTGGAGTGTCTACTGAGAGTATGAGATGGGTGCGACTTTTTTCTTCAGATTCTCATTTAGCAATATTTTTTTTTATTTTAATCTCTAAATTTATTTTAGAGGTGAAAATATTTTTTATACTTATTCCAGTTGGGTAATAAATTTTTTGTCTTTGCCTCTATTTACCTGATAAACATAATAACAAGTATAAATTATATATTATATATATAATAAATATTAAAATTTATTATGAAAATTATATATATTAATTAAAAAAATATATAAATTAATAAATAGATATTTAAATGAGTATAAAAGCAGGGGAGACTGCCAAACCGCCAATTACGGCTAATTTTAATCTCCCTACTCTTCCCCCCTATCTCTCTCTCATATGTAAGAAATAATTGGATAGCCCCATAATTCAAAGGCCTGAGCTGGTCTAACGTAGATTTGGAACAATTTAACCAACTGAAAAGAAAAACAAGGGTCTGTGTCTTTGTCATCAGGAGCTGACCCTAAATTTATATGTACGTATATTTAGGTGGTTTGGTAATCTCCAAATTTCCATCAACGTCCACAAAACTTTAAATTTTTCATTCACGACATGAATTAAGATATTACAATTTTTATAAATTTATATTAATTTATACAATTGTAAATACACATAAGTATATTTTTTTTTAATTGCAGGAATATATAAGAGTTTTTATAGTTATTGATATCATGTTGTATTGATGAATAATAATACAAAACTATATATATATATATATATATGTTTCTACTTGGAATTGCACCAACTTAATTGAATTGAATCAAAAATTTTGAATTTAATGCAAGTTTTTTTTTCACACTATTCTGAAAATTTTTCAGAATTTTCCTGATTTTTGTTTAATTTTATTGAACTAAGAATTTTGAACGAATTTTTTTTAGCTCTTTTGATAATATAAAATAAGCTAATATTGAAAAAAAGTAACAAAATATGAGAAGTTACTAAAAACTTTTTTTAATTTTTGTTTGTTTTGTAGCTAAATAAATTTTTAGTAGTTTTTTTAATTTATTTACTTTTAAAAATTATTTGTTCAAAAAGAAGTGAAGATAAATTTGACACAACTCTGATTTCGTGGTGCTTGTTGAGGAGAAAACTAAAAAGGAAAATGAAACAAATGAGTTTTATCTGAGAAAAAAATCCAATTACTCTTTCAATGAGAATGAATTTCAGAATAATTTCTTTTCAACGAGAGTCAGATTTTCTCTTGAATAAAACCCATTTATTTTTATTTTATTTTTTTATTTTTTCTCTCACAAAACACCAAGGAACGAGATTTTAACAATTTGTATCAGAAAAATCTTTGATCCTAATATATATCAGCAATTTGAATTAATTATGGTGAAAGAAGAAATGTCTAATGCTAAGTTCCTGCAGATTCAACATTCTCCAATAAACTTTGGAATTGATAGAGAAATGGAGTAGTAATTAGGTCAAACATTAGAAATTTCATCTTGCATGATTAGATCACATTCAAATGTAATAGCAATCAAAAATTCAAGATCTATCAATGCATTGATAGTGCAATCAGGGGCGGAGCCACATGGTACCCAGTGTAGGCGAAATCCTACACTAGACTTTTTTTTTTTTTAAAGAAAATTATTTGATTTAAAAAAATTATAAATATTTATAAAAAGTTTTTGGACATTTGGAGGCATATCTTTTAGTAACTTTTGGTATTTCTTTACCAAAAAATTTTTACTTTTTTTTTTATAATTGTTAGGTGTTTGGTAAAATTTTTGACAACTTTTAGCAAATTTAGTAACTTTTGGCAACTGTTAGAAATTTTTGGTAATTTTTAGTAACTTTTGTGTGTTTGGTAAAAATTTTGGTAACTTTTGAATAGAACAAATTATTGTAACAGAATAGAAAAGTGGTAATGTATTTGATATCAATGTATAGTATTTTATATTTTATCATATTTTATATATTTATTTAAAATTTAAAATTTGACATGTGATTTGACCTACGTTAATCCAAATTCTTGCGTACACCACTTAGGACAACCCACTATGCAAGGAACAACCATTGCAAAAGAGTTACATGAAAAGCATAGGGAAGATTTAAAAATTTAGCAACCAAGGGTGCGGTGATTACTTATGATATAAGTTGAGTTCTGAGTTTGGAGCGAGGCTTCGCCGACTGAGAAGACGAGACTTCTCCGATTGAGAAGAGAGCTAGGCACGGAAACCAGGGGTGACTAGCAGCCTAATGGGAGGCAAGGGTAGCATAATCGCCTAATTAATAAATCTTTTTACGGAAATTCGTTTATTTATTTATTTATTTTTTTTACCATTATCATCAAAACCTTTTTAATTTTTTTGGTTGATATTTTAAGCCCACTAAATCCATCTTAAACAGCCAAATCAATTAAGTACAATCGATCAAATTACTCATCAAAATCTCGTTAAATGCCTAATTTAAAATAAAAAATAAAAAATTAATAAGTGACAAAAATATTAAATTTGTTAAACCGAACAAATTCATTAGTCAGCTTTCAAGTTTAACACACGACTACATTGTTCAAATGCATTTTTTTTTTGGGTCAAATTTATCAACAAAATAATCACAAAGAAAACCAAATAAAAACAAATCTTAACATTTTCAACACAAGATTCATTGTTCACACTTAAACAAAATAAAAATAAAATTATTCAACACAATAAAAATAAAAAAGCTATATATTATATTATATTATATTATTTTAGGAATAAAATTATAAATATATAAATATATTATATTATATTAAATGGATACTAAGCGAATATCCTATGGGCGTTGGGTACCAAGTTCCCTATAGGCATAAACAGTGTATTAGATACTAGGTATCAGGTAGTAGGTACCCGACAAGTAAGTCTTAAATCTATCTCAAACTCGCATGAGTCTTAAATTTCAATTTCAAATTCGTTCTAATCCTATTAAAGTATTTTCCAATAGATTTTTATCACGTTCAGTCATATCAGGTACCCTTATATACCTGTTTTATTGACATTTCTAATGGTGATCATGTTTTGTCTAATTTTGGCTAGTGCCTTAATCATGGTTATCTATCTTTCATTGTTTTGGTAGTATTTAGAATAGTAAAAAACAAGAAACAAAATAAGATAAATTGAGATAAAATGTGATTTTGGATTAATTTTGACGTTTGGTGCTTTCTTTCTAAACTGTATTTTTTGGAGATGAATAAGTAGTAAACCGTTAGAACGGTTGTGAAACGGTTGTCCCAAAACTGTTCCCACAGATTCAAAAAATCAAATAGTTTTCCAAGTCCGTTTCTACGAATTCAAAAAAAATTCGTATAAAAGAGTGACAATGGTACTCATTTAAGAGCTTTCAACTTGGCCATTTTACACCAATTGAGAATGATATTAATTTGTGTCTGGTTTATAAAATGAAAAAAATTATTATTTATTTTTTTGGGGTTATTAAAGTTTATGTATTTGTCTATTTTCAATGATTAATTTAAACAAATTATCTCAATGTACTTTTTTTTTGGGGTGCATTTATAAAGATTATGAATGTTGAGAAGACAATTCCTAAAGCAACCCCCTAACTAAGCTAGACCAAATCAAACATCAAGAAATACCTTGTGAACTGAGCCTTGAAAAGTCACTAACAACCCACCAATCACCAAAAACTTCTGGAGATCAATTTAAGATCATCGATAAAATCCTCATTCCCCAAAATGGTAAGAAGAATAATCTTGGTGGTGCCTATAAGGGTCAAGCAAAAGGTTTGGGTAGGCCCATTCCATTTCAGCCTATTTTGAAGTAACGATTTTCAAATAGAACTAACTCACCTAATTAGTTTAATTTTCTCCTGAAGCATCCAGAAGGTCTCGAAATGGATTGAACATATCAAGCAAAACCCAAACCTCATCCAAACTGGCCAGAGTTTAGAACTGCAGGCCAAAATGGCCCAAAAACCCCCTAGGTTGCCAAACATCCCCTAGGCTGCCAAACACCCTTTTCTACTAACTTGATTGCGGATTTTTCTGCCTGCATTGTCTAGCAAGATTTTCTACCTATAGCCCCAAGGAGACATTTCTGCCCATATTCACAGGCAAAAAATCTTACACAAAGGTTTGTGTGAAATTTTTCGCTTGTGGCTCCAAGCAAACAACATTTTTGCCCGCAGTTTCCGGGTGGTAATTTTGTTCAGGGCAGGGTAGGCCTACATAAAAGACCTCCCTTCCTCCCTAATTTCACATTGAGCACTCCTTGGAGATCTCAAGGCAACACTAATACTCTAGAGTTTCTCTCTCTAGAAACTGCCTGAGTTAGAAAAATTCTCTTAAATTCTTTCTCTAGAAATTTTTTACTTTATTTTCAATTTAATATATATGCATGATTAGGATAAAATATTTCCAATTATATAAATAGAAACACTTTGTCAATGAAAGGTATCCGAATAATAAGTCCAAGCCAAGCCCGTTATATGATATTAACCAGATTTATTCGAAATAATTTAGTAAAATTCTAGACATCAAACATAAGACACCCACATCATACTATACTATGTTCAATTCCTAACATGACATGACATACCATGATATATCATGATGTATCACCATGTTATACTACGACATACTATGCCATTACTATGCTACGCTATGTTATACCATGTTACTATCATCATACCATACCATTTTCACATGATATCATGATACTATACCTTGCCATACCATGTCATTACCACGCTATGCCGTGCCATACTATGTCATTGCCTTGTTATGCCACATTATACCATATCATTACCATGCAATACCATGCCACGATGTCGTATAATTATGCTATGCTATGCTACCATGTTATATCATCATCATATATCATGATACAATATGCTAGGACATCGCCTATCATGCTAACACATGCTATACTAAGCCATGTCATACACCATGGTTTGACATGCCTACGCATGACTTGATATGCTAGAACACTATTATGCATGCAAACACACACCCACTTTGGTGACACAGCCTTAGAAATCAAATGCTAAGTTACCTACCCCATTCGCCAACTCTATGCAATTTAATATTTCTATTAAGTATAAGTTTTATTACAAGGTATTAATCCAAAGCATTCATCTAAGTGACCTAAGCTCTAAAGATTGAGAATAAATTAGGATAGACTAAGCTGGTGATTTCTAAGTCATGACTCCTATAGATATATTTGACATGCATTATTCAATTGTCATCCATGATAGAAGATAATTTGTTAGAAGATAAATTGTCATCACATTCAACATGCCCATGACAAACCTGATCATATCAACTACATCACTTGTATCATAGTTGACTCCTAGACCATTTCACATAAACTTGGTTGTCATCACTAGGAGTTAAGCTCCATATCAGAGTTGAACTCCTTTCCCAAATGATAAACACTCATTTACCTGAACAAAGCACAATCATGGAGCAAGGCTCCTCTTCCCAGTTACGCGTAAGGCACTAATTGTTTTTTCTCGTCTAGAGTAAGGCTTATTCCTTTAGTTACGCTCAACATGCTAATTACCTTTTCCTCATCTGGAGTAAGACTCCTTTTCTCAGTTATGCACAAGGTGCTAACTGTTCTTCTCATTTGGAGTAAGCCTCCTTTCCCCAATTACACGCGAGGTGCTAACTGTCTTTTCTTATCTCGAACAAAACTCCTTTTCCTAGTTACGCACAAGGCGGTTATTTTCCATTCATATCATAAGAGCGAGCCTCCTTTATACTAATCATTTACACAGTATCAACCTTATCAGTTGCTTACCAACTCATGTACTTACCTTGCCTTGGTTGATAATGATGCCTAAGCTCACTTTGACTAGTTTTCTCACATGCCAAACATAACATCACATTTTGGCTGATAATGAGGCTTACTATGACTAAAGCCAATCGGTTTGCTATCCACGACATTCTGATCACGCTCACATCCACACATATACATTAGCATATCACATCTACGCGAGGCACTAACTTACACTTGCATACTAGTTCATATCACACCAATATATAGTTCAGACCATTATTGGTCTTAACTACGTTGACCTGATCCCTTTACAAGGTATGTAAGTAACTAAAGCAGATAGCTTGTGTCCAATCACCACGGTCTTCATAGGTCGTCTGTGTGAGACACAACATAGACTTTCAGTAAGGCTCTTATATCACATATAACATTACAAATACTATGGTCTAAACTATGTTAACCTAATGCTTTTATTGGGTACATAAGCAGTTGGAGCATATAACTTGAGTCCGATCACCTTGGTCTTTATAGACCATCTTTTAATAACACTTCATGTTCAAAGTGCACATACATTCTTGCATGAGTACTACATAGGTTCACGTAATTCAATATAATTTTCCAGTCCAAGTCTCATCCCCAATGGAACTAATATTATTTTCAATGGGCTTATTTTCAATGGGCACCAAAAGTAGACTTACTTTTTAAATTTCATTTGGAGCCAAACCAGTATGTAGATACCCTTAGGGTGCATCACTAACATTACGCTACACTCACACATGCAAGTTAGGTTTGGTCGCTTCACATGTCATACATCGTTTGCATTTTGAGGTTGTATGCAATGATTCAATATAAGCTAGAAAATTATATTATGAAATTATGGTTGTAAAGAGTAGGAAAGGATTCTGGATATCTCTATGTATCTAGGTGTAACAGTTTTCATACACAGCAAAACGTCCGAACCAATTATCTCTAATTGCATAGGCCAATTGAAAGTCAATAAAACGGGTCATATTAGAATTTTATGAATATAAACCAGAATATTTTAAACCAGAATCAAAACTCGGGTTTCTCGGCACACTTATTTTGAAAGTGTTAGATGACGATTCCTAGCCTATCATTTTAAACTTTATTTCAAAATTAGAAACATATTTTTCACATTTGAACGATTTTCAGACACATAATGTCGTAATAAAGACACATGACCTGCGTTCATTTGCTCAAAGCGCGGATTCGATCGCAACAATATAATATTTATAATTTTAATTTTAAAATTATACAAATTAATATATATTTACATAATTATTTATTTTGGTCGGTCCAATTATGAATTTTTTAAAATCAAACCAAAGAAATCAAAATATAACTAATTCTAAAAATTTAATTTTTGAACTCAAAATTAAGTAAACTCTCGATTTTATTTAAATTTAAAACATAATAAATTAATAAAAAACGAAGACCCTGCGAGTCGAATCCCACTTTAATTGTTTAGTTTATTTGATTTATTTATCTATTGTTTTCGGATGGTATTTGGGAATAGGGATGTAAATGGGTCGAGTCGGCTCGAGACCCGACCCGGAATCGACCCAACCTAGGCCCGGCACGGCCCAATCTTTTGTACGAGCCCGGCTCGACCCGCCCCCTCCCCCGGGTCAGGGTTTGGGTCACCCTTGACCTGGCCCGAGGCCCGACCCGCGTCGCCCCGACCCCCTGGCCCGCCCAGCCTTGCCTCGGCCCGCGCCCCCTGCCCCGACCCGACTCGCCTCGCCCCTGGCCCGCCCCCTGCCCCTTCTTCTCTCTCCTTCTTTTTACCGTTCTACCAAGCAGAACGTTTCAATTTTTTTTTTTTTTGGTTATACCAGTGCCTAGCCCAGGCTCCCACCCCAGTAGCCGTTCTGTGCTGTAGAACAGTCTAATTTTTTTTTAATTACAAAAAAATTTTAAAAAATTACAAAACTCCCCCACCCTCTACCATTAAAAATACCCCACACTCACATTCATTCACCCTCACAAAAAATTAACAAAATTTCTCTCCAATTTTCTACACTACCAAGCTACTAACACTTAAGTGTGCTCTTCAATTATGCCTAAGTGCATTCCATTTTGTCAAATTTGAAGTCAAGATTTCAAGATCAAGTGATTCAAGGCTTCAAAATATTTAAGTTAGTATTTAATTATTTTTTTAATTTACATACATACATTTTTTTAATTTGCATAATTTAATTTTTTTTATTAAATTATTTTTTCTAAATGGATCTATGGGACACTCATTTTTTTATTTGGAGAGTGGAGACTCAATATCCTTTCCATCTCAATAACAAATGGAACAATTTGCATCACTACAAATACCAACACCTACTACCACAGCTGGTGATGTTGGTGCATCATCTTCCCGTCACGCCCAATAGCGTGACACTTCAAAAGCATGTGATTTTTTTATTAAAATTCCACGTGATGATGGAATACATAAGGCTAAATGTGTTATTTGTGGGGATTTATTAGATGGTAGAACTATATCTGGAACTAGTCATTTAAAAAGACATTTAAATAGAAGGCATCAACAGGATTCTCGCATTAATAATTTAATTAATCAATATTTTCACATACAACACAAACTCAATAAGGTAATGAAGGGGGTAATTTAAATATTTTTTCTTATGACCCTGCAAAAACATAAAATAATTTAGTTAGATATATTGTTAAAGATGAGCAACCCTTTACAATGAGTGAAAATCGACATTTTGAAGAATTTATTCGCGAAAATTTTACACTACAATATCGCGATTTTTCAAGAATTACTTCAAAAAATTAAAGTTTTACGAGATTTTGAATAAAAAAATGATGAATTAAGAACTTATTTTACTAATTTTGAAGGAAATGTTTGCTCGACCGCCGATATGTGGAAATCTTGCCAAGATATTAAATATCTTTGTATAACTACACATTATATTGATGAAAATTAGGAAAATAAATAAACGCATTATTTCATTTAAATTAGTTGAACAACCATTCACTGGATTCAACATGGGAGAACTTATTTTATATGAACTTGCATCGTGGCAATTATCTACAAAAATATTTTCTATTACTTTAGACAATGCTTCACATAATGATGTTTGTTTTAATTATTTATCTAATGCTTTGTCTGCAAATGGTTCATTATTTCATAGTCGTTGTTGTGCGCATATACTTAATTTAATTGTAAAGGATGGATTGGACATTTATGAATATTCTATTGTAAAAATAAAAAGAGCTGTAGTTTGTGCCATGAGCTCTCAAAAAAGAATTAGTCTATTTGCTGGCATATGCAATCAAATTGGTTTAAAACCTAGAAAATTAATATAAGATGGAATTCAACCTATATAATGTTAAAAGTTGCTATTAAATATAAAAAAGTAATTGATTTATTTATTTTAAGTAATCAAGCTGTTGGATTAGATAGCATTGAGCCAATTGATTGGGCAAATGCAATTTTCTATAAAGATTTTTTTACTTGTTTTTGATGTTGCTACTAAAATATTTTGTGAAATTTATTATCCTACTTCTTTACTGTTATTTATCAATTAGGGGTTATTGATGAACTTTTTAACAAATATGGTGCCCAAGAATATTATGCTCCTTTGGTTGTTGTAATGAAGGAAAAATTTAATAAATATTTTAACCCACTTCCCATACATTTTGATATTGCTACTATTTTAGACTCTAGATATAAAAAAGATATTTTATTTCAATTATTAGAGATGATATATTGGCATGAAAGTGCCCAAGAATAATTATATCAAATTAAACAGAAAATGCAAGCTCTATTGGGTCGGTATGATAGCAATCGTACAACTGTCAACCAACTATGCCCACAATTTCCTCTTCTCACCGTGACTTTGGTGGCAATACGTCCATTTGGAGAAGAATAACATCTCGACGGACAGATGTAAAAACAAGTGTAAGTTCAAATTCATCCGACCTCCAACGTTATCTCAGTACATCCTCCAATAGAAAATGAAGATGATTTCAGTCTTTTAGACTGGTAGAAGGGACAACAATCAAAGTTTCAAATTCTTTCAGCTTTATCTCGTGATATACTCGCATTTCCAGTTCTACCGTAGCATTCGAGCAAGCATTTAGTGCTAGTGAACGCGTTATCAGTCAATTCAGGAGTCGACTGACCCTTCCAACAGTATAAGCCTTGATATATTTACGAGATTGGTATTTGTAGAAAATCGACAACAGGAAGATGCCGAAAAAGAGCAACTTGACCTTGATTTTGATAGCAATGTATTTAGGTGAAAGAGAAGAACACGTTAGTGGATCTAGTGATGAATAATAAATTAATAATTATGTATAGATAGAGTAATATTTGCAAATGATAATCACTCTTATACTCTTATAGGTGCCAACTTAGTTGGGATGTATAAGACGTGAAGTGATGCACCTATTAATTACTCTATCATTTATTTATTTTTTTATAATTCTACATTTATAAATTGTAATTTTAAATTTAATCTTAATTATGTAATTGATTGTTGTGTAATAAATTTTAATTTTTATCAATAATGATTTTAATATGTTTGTTTGAGTTTTATTTTTTATTTTATTTTCTTTAAAAAAAATAAAAAATATTAAAAATAAGCCAGGTCAGTTGGGGCCGGGTGCCGTGGCCCTTGACCCGACCCAAAGATCGGCCCGATTTACATCACTATTTGGGAACACGCTCTGCCATTTCAAAGAACTCGCTGGCCTGTGCGCAAAGTCTCAGTGAGATAGAGAGAGAGAGAGAGAGACGACACGAACATCTAGCGGTACTTTAAATGGCGGAGAACACCAAAACTCCGAGGGTATGTGTATGGATTTGAATTTCAGACACTTGATATTTCGGGGTTTAGTTTTTCATCCGTATAACTCTATATATATGTTCATAATTCTGTATATATATATGTGTTCAAGAGATGTTATGAAATTTGAGAAAATCCCATTTATCACTGCCTTCATTTCGTTCCTTGGCATAATTTTTGATTGATTTCATTGTATCTTTTTGCTTATTAATTTTCCGTTTGGCTGCTTAGAGTTTGTCGAGAAAATACTAAAGAAACGAAAACCCCTTTGTTTATTTGTTTGTTTGTTTGTTGTTGTTGTTGGTGATTACTAATCATTTGGTTTGTTTCTGTTTAAGGGTTTTTCATTTTTGGGATTTACTGCAGAGATGGTAAATAGAGTGCAAATCAGGCTGATGTTTTAGGTTTCCTTTTTGGGGTTTATGTTGACTGTGTTTGAAATCTTGCATTTTGAGAGGTGTTTTCTGTTATATATTAGCTAATGAAATGTGGTTTTGTAAGTTGATTCCAGTATGGCTGCGCTCAAATGCCCTCCACTTGGCAAAAAGTCCATCCTATCTAAAATTTTGAATTTGGGCAATTTGAGCCAGCCAACAAAAATATTGTGGAGAGACTGTTTGGATTGTTTCCGTACGTAGAATGAAAACAGGAACGTAGTACTCTTGCACTCTGAATTTGGTACAATGGGGAGTAAGTTTCTCAAAGCATTATCAGATATATATATATATATATATATGTATTGATAATTGATAATTAATAAAGTTATCAAATTATTAAAAATAATTAATTCAGAAAATAAAATAGTGTAAATATTCAAGAAACTTAGTGTACTAGTTGTTTGATACATTCTTTTCTCATTACCATTCAGTAAGAGGTTTAAACTTATCAGTTATTGCCACAGTTTGTTATCAATTCATTATTTTTAGAGGTTTTTTTTTTTTTTTTTTTTTTCAATGAAAATATCACATGGGCATAATCTTTTTGGGTTGTCAAATTTAATATATTGGTATGTACTTACATTCCAAAATGTGTACTAGAATGTGGTTTATGGGGTAGTAGTGATTTTTGGTAATTAAGTTCTGAACCCATTTATATGAATGCCATTCATAGTAGTCTCCATTCAACAAGTAACTTCAAACTTTCACAGTGAAGCAAATGCTTAAGTTTGGTTGGGCAATGGTTTTTAGAGAGAGGGAGAGAGAGAGAAGGTGGGGGGAGGGAAGGGCTTAATCTAATACAAATATAGAATGAAGAGTAATACAATGTTGCAAACATTGGATGAGAGTTATTTGTGTAACAGAGTCACTTAACGCATTGCCTGACATTCAGTAAGCTCACTTATGACTTCTATGCATCACACAAGTTGTAAACACTGCATAACCGTCTTTTATAGTTATAGATGGAGTTTGCGATCGTTTGCGTAAATTATTTGCAATCCAACAATTGTTTACTGCCAAACAATTTGCGTGGCTTGGTGTTGCCTAATACCATGTTAAGTTGCTTATTATATGCTTTTTACCCATTAGCGGTGAATGGAAAATAGACGCACAGCTAGAGTATCATGGCTACTACTACATCAGTTTAGATGTATCTCGTGTTTCATGTTGTGTAGACCTATTGTTATCTAGATCTTAAAAAGAAGTCCTTAGTAACCATTAAGATTATCAAGTAAGTAAGTATTAACAGCACAGACAGCATACCAACTTAAGGGACTCAAAAAATTGGCTTTTATGTTTTTGTTCAATGGTTTGCTCATTAATTTCTATTGGCAGAAACGGCCGGTGGGGAGCACCTCGTCCATAATATATGCTGTACAGTGTGAAGAATGCTTTAAATGGAGAGTGGTACCTACACAAGAGGAGTTCGAGGACATCAGAAGTAGACTTATAGAGGATCCTTTTTCGTGCAGCAAGAGAACCGATACTTCTTGCGAGGACCCAGCGGATATCGAGTACGACGACACTCGCATTTGGGCAATTGACAAGCCAAACCTCCCAAAGACCCCTGAAGGTTTTCAGAGGGAGCTAGTGCTTCGGAAAGATTTCTCCAAAATGGATGCCTATTATATCACTCCTTCGGGAAAGAAAGTGGCAGCCCCATCCAGAATAGCTTCGTTTATAGAAGCAAATCCAGAATACAAAGATCTCTCTGTTTCTGACTTCAGTTTTGTAACCCCAAAATTGATGAATGACACCATACCTGGGAATGTTGAAAGAAAGGGCTCGTCCAGTGGAAACAGAAGGGCCAAAAAAACATCAGGGGATGGAGATGACGATGCCTGAGCAATTTTAGGAGATTGTTTTTGTTTTTGGTTGTTATGCCAGTAATTTTTCCTAGTTCTCTGGTAATCAAATAACTAATGAATAGTTTGTGTCTAGCTGTAATTCTGGTCCACCAGTTCGTGTCAGTCTCTTGTGAGTCAACTAGAGAAATTGCCATTTGTTGTTGAGAAAATGCATGTATTTGGGAATGATGCGTTCCTTTTGGATATTAACTGACTTAGAGTTTCTAATAATGTCATTCGCTTTCTGTGAAGGCTGCATTTGAAATTACAGGAAAATGAATAAATTTTTTTTATTTTGATTAATCATAATCAAATGGATATATATGTAAATAATCTTATTTATTTATTTAACTTTTTTTTTAATGAACCTTTGATCCAAATATAACATTAAGTCATCAATTTTGGAAGTTCTGCGAACCTGTTTGATTAAAAGCATATTAAATCCGGTAAGTACGACGTGATAAGAGATTTACATTTAGCATTAGAATCATTTTCATGTTTATTGAAAAAATACCATCATCGTGTCCCTCTTTTAAATTTTCAGTAACCATATGAGGGGGGAATTTCATGCACATGTCCAATTACAAATTAAAAGTGGTTGCTCTTTCTTGTAATTTCCAACAATCTCAGGAGGCATTTGTGTAATTTTTTCCTAAATATTGTATATATATATAAATATATATACATACTAGTTTTCATTTTATGCTCCAACCAGCATAAATCTTCTCCTTTTCAACAAGGGAGGAGGGAGTACTCATGAAAGCTAGTGCGGCTTTTTAATAACCATGATCTTCATTTCTCTCCTTTCACATGTGAATTTTTTTTTTTTTTTAAGTAATCCGGAACCCACGTCATTTTATTGCAGCTCACATGTGAAATTCCCAAAGGAAAAGAAGTTTTCAAAAATTAAGAGCATTACTTGCATTAAATTACCAAAGTATCCCTTTTTACATGAAGAAGCAGGGGGGGAGCTCTACCTGGTTCAATTCCTAGCCGAAAATTATACATACATTTCACCAAAAAAAAAAAAAAAAAAAAAGGAAGAAATCTAAAAAGACAATAAAACACCAGAACAAGAAGGATACACTTCTATACAGAACATTCTGTGCTGAGAACTTGGTATGCTTTCAACAGCTTTCCGCAGCAAAGACAGGCAAAAGACAATCTGTATCAGCTAGTATTCTTTCTATTCACAAGAACCGGATGCTAATCAACCTAATGTCAGAAATCGACCCTGCAAAGTTGTTTCTTTGAACTGCAGAATCTAGTCAACTTTGGTATACTCGAGCAACATGTGGGGTGACCTGTAAATTTTCACTAGCGTCCAGTAAAGGACCTCCTCAACTCCGAGCTCGCCCTCTGCTCTTGCAGCATATATACCCTCGCAAATGGCAATCAACCTTCACAGAACAGCATAATATTAAGATTTTCATACAACGTAAGACCCTTTCTGAATGTACAAATAAGAAAGTTAAAAGACTGGAAAATGGTACTATCAAAGCCTATTCTGATTCTCCTTCCAGCACAAGATGGGGATGCCATATTGGTTAGTAGTATTTCTCAAACATTGACATGACTTACAATGATGCATATGAGAATCAGTCAAAAATATGGACATGATACGTGAACAAAAATGAGATGTGGCAATTTTGTAGAACAATGATGATAAAGACGTGGCAATTTTGAACAAAAATAATGGGCATGAGTTTGCTGTTACTTGGAAGATATACCAGTGAGAGGAAGAGACGAGACTGGATTTGGCCGAAGTGGATCTGAGGCACAAGAGAGTAGAGAGAGAGGTCGTGTTTGGTAAACCAACAACATTCAACTTTTTGCAACTTTTGTTCTGGTGAAAAAAAAAAAAAAATTGGGTGTTTGATAAAAACTTGTAAAAGTCATTAAAAAAAAATTGAAGAAAGTTGGAGAAAGTTGGAAAAAGTTGAAAATTGGTGAAAAGTTGAAAATTTTGGAGGGTTTGCCAAATGGCCCTAGATTAAAACAAATTACAAGAATAAAGATGATTTGTGAGAGAGAGAGAGAGAGAGAGAGAGAAGGGGGTGGGCATTGGATTTGGTCAGCAATGGTGTTTTTGTTATTATAGAGAGACTAGTCAAATTTTAAGAATAAATTTGTCTAAAGTAGGTATTTTGGTTGACAAGGAAGTGAAAGAGTAGAGAGACAATAATAATAAAATGGTTTGTTATGCTATTGAATTAGAAAATCAATTTTTAAATTTTTTATATCTCCAAAAAGATAAAGGTAAAAATTGAATTTTATTTTTCTTCGGCACATTTGTTAGGAGACTAACTATGACAAGGTACTCGATGTGATTTCTAAAACCATAGGGAGTGGAATGTATTAATGTTGCTAGAACATTGTAAATATGGTAGGATATGATTAGGGAGAATATTCATGTTTCCTTTTAGTACTCACTCTTACGTATATAAATTCATACTCATACCATAGTTATCAGGATCTCTCACCTCCATATGGAACAGTGATCCGAATCATGCGACCCTAATCACGATTTATTTGTGATTTGGATTGTGAAATATGATGATCCCAACAAAAAATTTTAATCTATACACTACATATGGTACAGAGAAATGACAAAGAAATAAAAGAGAGAATGAATTAGTAACTTATTTACTTATTGGAATATTGTACTGATTTTATCTTTTATTTTAACCAATTTTCTTAGATATTTGAAATTTTAAAATTTGGAATATTTATTGAGATTATGTTATGAATTATGAGAATTACGTATTATTTTACTTGCTCCTAATTACTATTGAAATTGTTTCAAACTCTATATAACTATATATGGATATGTATGAACGACCTATCCGTAAATAAACTGCGACCTAAAACAGCACTCCAAATAAACTTACCCCCTCCATACTGCATACAGAAGAAAATACCAAATCGCATACCCACCCGTATTGTGTACCATAATGAACTGTGCCCCAGGTAATTCTAACTGAGACAACCCTAAGGATGTCAAGTTGTTCCATTCATTAGGGAGTGGAACGTAACATTGTTAGAATATTGTAACTATGGTAGGACAATGACCAGAAAGAATATTCATGTTTCATTTTTGTAATTATTCTTATGCATATAAATAGAAGTTGAGACAACTCTAAGGATGTCAAGTTTTTCCATTCAATCATCATCACTGTTGATGTGGTATTAGATCGGGTAAACGTCCTTCAAACCTTATTACCACCCAAATAAATCAATACTCCTGGGTGTTTTGCCCCTTCAAAGTCAATTTAGTCACACATGAGAGGGCATGCTAAGCGAAAATAAGTCAATATAAATAAAGTTGCCCCCTCCCTAACAACTAAAGTTTTTAGATGAGATGATGGTTAACACTTCAACATGGTATCAGAGTAGAGATTCAAATCTCTATAATTCATTGGGTTTTTGTGTTTGTATCGAGAAACCCTATAATTCATTTGTTCTTGTATTTGTATCAAGAACCCTAACCCTTGTACAAAACTCCATCATCACGCGTTACCATCAGTATTAACCATCATTGGCCGTTGCCTTTATTGCTTAGTCGATTGACCCAATCAATTGCCCTCAGTCATCAATATCATCAATAGCATTTTCATCATCGAACTCAATGACAACAATCAACCTTAGAGACCTCATAATCGATTTCATCAATTCTTCAAATCCTCAACAATCAATCTCGTCAGTAACCAATAGTTGATACTGTCGATCGCCAATTAACATTGACCAATCACAATCCTCATCATTGACCCAATCATGATCAAAGTCATCATCGACCCAGTCACATTATTGTCGACCTAGAGCCTGTAATCTTTCATCGTCGTCAAAATCATTCTCATCTTAGATAGCTTTGCCTCTCACCAACGATGCCCACTAGAACCTTATCTAAAGAACTTTGGTTCAAATGAGATGACCTCTGCCTCTAATTTATCTCAATCGTTGTCAACAATAATCGGCCTCTTAGTGCCTTTCGATGGACTTCTGGGGGCTCTCCAACCTTTGATGACAACCTCCAATCAACTCCAAGGGGTTTGAAATTCACCATCCCCACTAGGGATTTCTTATTTTGAGGGTTGGATGTCCTATTCTAGTCGAGAGTATCCTATTCTAGAATGGGTTATCATACTCAAGTTCTCTTATTTTATGGCCTCTAAATCAAAGTTCTATGATTGCTTCATCTACACCAGTGACTATTTTTGGCAAGGAAAATTCCTTTAGTATTAGGTAGGTCACCAAGCATTTCTCCCTGCAAGTTCTCTTGCACACTGAGATAATCACATTACTTGTCTTTCCAATTTACCTTTAGCACCATGGATTCTTGATTCTAGTGCTTCAAATCGATGTCGAGCACACTAAATTATTCTCACTTTCAATATTCCTCACTCCCCCTATAATTATAGCTAATGGCTCCAACAACCAAGTAGGTGGAATTGGTACAACTTATCATTTTCCCTCTTTACCTTTGTCCTCTATCTTATATGTTCCATCTATTCATAAATTTAAAGTCTGTTAGCAAGCTGATCAAATAGTTAAACTGTTCAATACCCTTTTCTCCTAATTCTTTCATAGTTCAGGATACGAAAACAAAGGGAAGGATTGGTGGCTGGCATGAAGTTAAAAGAGTCTACTACCATGATACAACGTCCATGCAACCTTTATAGCATGTTCTGCAATTGCATTTCCAATGGAAATTCATTGTTACATTGCTCACCTTTGCTAGATTGAAGAGTATAGCCCCCACTTTGAGACAGGTACAATCACTAAATTGTGAGTCATGTAAATTACGAAAACAACATCGTACTTCCATCTCTCCTAGAATCGATAATAAGGCTTTCCATCCTTTTGATTTGGTTCATTCACATGTTTAAGGTACGAGTTGTGTAGCTTCAAAATTGGATTTCAGTACTTTATTACGTTTGTTGATGATTTTTCCAAAAGTTGTTCAGAAATATTCTCTATTTTTAAACATTTTGCACTAAAATTCGAACCCAGTTTGGTATGCCTATTAAAATTCTCCAAAGTGACAATGCGAGGTAGTATTTTTCAAAAACATTCACTAATTTTATGTTGTCCCATGGTATGCTTCACCAATTTTCTTGCTCTCACACTCAAAAACAAAATGTGGTTGCTAAGAGAGAGTTTGTATCTTATTGAGACATCACGTTGTTCACTATTTAAATGAATGTCCCATAAGTCTATTGGGATGATGTAGTCCTCACTGCATGCCATTCAATTAATAAGATGCCTTCATTTATTTTACATGGTCAATCATCCCATCCCATCTTGTTTCTTAAACAATCCATTTTTCATGTGTCACCACGTATATCCGAACGTGTGGATTTTGTTCACTAGCTTGACAATAGGGTTGATAAACTAGTTTCAGAAGCTCGTAAATGTATTGCTCTACGGTATTCATGTCTACACAAGGAATATAAATGTTTCAGTCCATCTCTTAATAGGTACTTCGTATGTACTAATGCCACAGTTTCTAGTCTACTCCATTCTTCTTTAAGACTCAGCTTGAGTTTGTGTTTTCTCTCTAGATTCTTCCCTTACCAGTTCTTCTATCTCAACTTATATCTTCTCTTAATGAGAATCTTCCTTTACCAGTACTTCCTTCTCAGTCTATGTCCTCTCCCCAAGGCTGTCTACCTCGTCCTGAGTTGCATGTTTACACCAAACGTCAAGCAGTTGAACCTCTTCTATAGCTTTAAACACTCCACTATCCTCATCTGCATCTCTAACACCTGGAAATGATTTAGATTTGTCAATTGTATCCGGAAAGACAAATGTACATATACTACTTATCCAATTTCTCAATTTGTGTCATATTATGCCTCATGTCTTTCTTATCATGCCGTTGTTTCCAATTTATCATCTATTTCTACTCCCAATTCAATGCATCAAGCTTTGTCCCACTATAGATGACATTCTGTCATGAAGGATAAGATGTCTACTCTTTGAGGCAATGATACTTGGGAATTAGTCAGCCTTTTTCCTAGAAAGTTAGTTGTTGGATGTCAATGGGTTTATATAAATAAGGTGCATCCTAATAGATCTCTTGATCGATTAGGTTGCTAAGGGGTATACACAAGTGTATGGCTTAGATTTCTCTGAGACTTTTCTCCTGTTGGTAATATCACATCCATTCATCTTCTTATCTGTTTGGCCGCCATCTATTATTGGCCTCTTCACCAACTTGATCTCAATAATACATTTCTACCTGGTGATTTGGAAGAAGAGGTCTACATGGAGAAACCTTCTAGGTTTGTTGCTCAAGGGGAGTTTGTGTTAGTTTGCAAGCTCAAATCACTATATGGCCTAAAACAATCTCACTAGGCATGGTTTGGCAGATTTAGTACTATGGCTATGTAGTTTAATCTACCTCATATAAAGCTAATACCGTTGTCTTCTATTGTCATTTCACTAATCAAAAGGATATGGATCTTAATATATGTAGATAATAATGTCATCACAAGAGATGATACACAGCTTATCACTGATTTAATGTCATTCTTTATATTACATTCAACACTAAGGATTTTGGACCATAAGAGTATTTCTTAGGTATTGAGGTAGCCAAATCACACAAAAATATTTCTGAAACATATATACTAGGCATAAAACCTATGAACACTCCAATGGATCCCAGTACGAAGCTCCTTGTAGAAAAGGGTGACTTATAAGAGGATCCTAGATAAAGGAGACTAGTTGGCAAGTTGAACTTCTTAAAGTGATGAAGCCAAATATTTCCTTTGCCATGAGTGTGATTAGTAAGTTTCTGAAATCCTCTCGTACCAGTCATTGCGATGCTGTTGTCCAAATTTTTAGATATTTAAAGGGAGTGCCTAGAAAAGGTTTGTTACATCAAGGTCATGGACATACTTCAATTTAGGGTTATATAGATACAGATTGAGTAAGATCACCATCCGAAAAATACTCTATTACTAGTTATTCCATTTTCATTGGAAGTAATCTTCTATCATGGAGAGCAAGAAAGAAACATTAGAAGCAATGTCTAGTACAAAGTCAGAAATATAGAACCATGGCTCACAGCTCATGTGAGTTAGAATGGATACAACATATGATGGAGAAATTGGGAGTTTACCATCCAAACTCATGGAGCTATTATGTGACAACCAGGTTGCTCTTCATATCTCCTCCAATGTAGTAGTTTATGAAAGGATTAAGCACACCGAAGTGGACTGTCACTTTGTCAAAGAGAAAATTCTACAAAATACCATTTAGACTAATCATGTCAAGTCTGAAGATTAATTTCCTAATTTGTTCATTAAAGTTCTTACAAGATCTCGAGTTCAGTATATAGCAAATTTGTTACCTAACGCTATGTTGTTCTTGGGAATGAGAACTTAGTTTGCAAATTACGTCGTGCCTTATATGATTTGAAGTAGTCCCCTCGTGCTTGGTTTGATTGCTTCAGTAGTATTTTGCTGAAATATCATCTTCAACGCTATGCTCTTCTTCTGGTACCATTCTTTTGATTGTGAATATTGATGACATTAGTATCTCTGAGGATAAAGTCTTAGGTATTGCTGAATTGAAAGCTTATTTAAGCCAACATTTCCATACTAAAGACTTGGGTGCTCTTCACTATTTTATTGACATAGAAATAACGTAATCCCGTGCAGGACTCACTCTTCATAGCGCAAGAATGTATTGGACCTTTTATCTAAAACTAGTTTACTAGGTTCTCGCCCCGCCAAAACTCCTGTGGACACATCTGTCAAACTTAATACTAATACTAGTACACCATTATCTGAAGTTAGCCGTTGTCAACACTTGGTTGGAAAATTGATCTATCTTATAGTCGCTTGTGCTGACATTACATATGTTGGGTTTTTTTTTTTAGTAAGTATGCTGTGAGTGTTGTCAATGAATTTATGCATGCTTCCTATTCATCACATTTTGAGGTAATGTGTCATATCTTACGTTACTTGAAGGGTGCCCTTAGTCATGGATTATTGTATTAACCTTCATCTCTTTCTGTAACTAGTTATATTGACACAGATTGGGTTGGGAGTCGCATTGATTGTCGCTCTATCTCTGGTTATTGAACCTTTATTGATGATAATCTTGTCAATTGACAAAGCAAAAATGTTGTTACTTGTTCTAGTGTTGAAGTTGAATATCTTATCATGGCTCATGCAACATTTGAGATGCTTTGGATTCACTCACTCGGTAATGATTTTGTTATAGAGGTTCCTTAACTAATGTTTCATATTTTACGATAATCAATCTGCTATCTTCATTGCCAACAACCCTATTTTTCATGGGCACACAAAATATATTGAACTTCTTGTAACTTTATTCGAGATCTTTTGATACGGGGTGATCTTTACATGCTGTATGTGCACTCGAGTCACAGTTGGGCGACATTCTTACTAAGCCTTTGCCTCGAGTTTCTGTTCAACATTTGTCTGCCAAGATGGACTTGTTTGATTTGTATGCTCCAGCTTGAAGGAAGTGTTAAAATATGAGATTTGTTTCTATGTTTTCCTTATCTTACTGTCAACGTATTGTGTAATTATTGATAGCCAATTGGCATCCAATAGTATATATATATGTGGTTAATGGTCTAGTGATAGATCAATTAACCATTTTCATTCATTTTTTCTGGTTCTGTATTATTGTTTTCAACTCCATTCAATCATATCATTATTCTTGACAAACATTACACCTCAAGGGAGTCCAAATAATTTAACTTTTTTTTTTTAATCCTAACAAATCGCCAAACAATGTAATTAAATGCAGAAGTCAAAATATATAAGTTTTGGGGGCTTTTTCTGCTTTGTAGATTAACATTGGTTTAATGGAAATTTTGAATTTCACAATTCATCCTTTATTTTTACAAGAAATTACATTGCCTGTTTAGAAACTTTGTTACAAAAACCCTAACCGTCACTACACCAGCACGTTTTCAAATAGCATCAAGCAACTCTTTTTCAGCACGTTTACAATTGAAAAACATGCTTTTAAGCAAAAAAGAAGGTTCCAAAATGGACCCGAAGTTTCAAAAGGAAAAAAAAAAAAAAGTATCTTCATCTTAGCTCCACAAACCCTTCAATGTTACAACTAAGCAATTCAAAAATCAGGGATGCTATGTCAAATGGAAAGAGGTGTTCTGAAGCCAGAATCTAGATATTTCGGTCTGCCATCAAAGTTTTTCCCTTGATGTACATGGAAAAACAACTATCAAAAAGAAAATCAGCAAAAGTATATTTCTTTAGAAATTCTGTGAGGAAGTAAAGCAATTTTCCTTTTAGCCTCAACTCAGTGAACCACTGGAAACTGTTCAGAACAGTATCTTTTCTTTTCATCCCCCCCCTTTTGGTCCGTTAACCAAACAAAAGAAAAAAAAAAAGAGATGACATGTTCGTTAATTAATTTGTCAAATTGTCATGACTCATGATAATAGATCAGTATTCCAAAAATAAGAAATTTCAAACAAGGAATAGAGACAAGTTTTCCCATTACCTGTCACAAGTAGGAAGGTTCTCATACGGGATTCTCATTCTTAGGTCAGAGCATTGAAGTCTGATGAAACGACCTACTGCAAGCACGAAGGTAATGTACAGCCCCCAAATGCTGAATTTACTAAGAGTTTCCCCAATAAGACCCTCTGAAATGGATACAAATAATAACTCTAATCAGAATAATCACATTGCCCAACGACCAACATTTGTATGCGAACAAAGTTTCCTGAAACCTACGTGGTGTTTCTTCTGATACAATGATGGCCATTGGTCCTGCCAAGCCTCTACATCCATTTACATCCAGTGGATTGGTATCATAGAAAGACCACCACTCAGGACGCCCACGATGTATAACAAGATCAGCAGAAACCATATTTTCCTGTACAAGGTAATAATAGCGTCTTTAAAACTTCACTCTTAATGGTCTAAAACAACAAAATTACTTTCATGACAGTGGCCACACTGGCGGATGGCTTTTGAAATGTTACACACATTTTCCTCCAAAAAAACATTATGTTGATATTGTATTAAAAATAGATTAATATAATAATAACAATAGTATTCAAATTTCAACAGTTCATTTGTCTATAACTTATAAACAGAAACGCTGCAGCAGGCATGAGGAATTGGGGGGAAAAAAATCCAGAAATTTGGGAAACAGTCACAGAGAGGAAAGCAGAAAAGAAAAAGGGGTGGTGGAGGTGTGCTTGTATTATTTATTTATAACATCCAATAAGAATGTCAAACTGCCCATGGCAGAAACATGAATAAATAGAAGTATTTAACATGAATAAATAGAAGGAATAAAAAAACAAAGTTCAGCAAAACAGTATCAAAAGATTTTTTTTCCCTTATCTTCCTTTTTTTTTTTTTTTTTTTCCCCTTCTTCTTTTTGTGTGGGGGGTGGGGGGAGTTAGTGTTAACAAATTGAGTTTACATCATGGAAAGGCATCAGAGACTGAACTAACATACCTCTGGTTCAAACGGCCTCACATCACCAGAACCAGTAACCCGAAAGTATCTTGGGTAAGTGTCATTTACCCTAAAGCTGTTAGTAGAACCATTGAGAACTCCTTCAACTTCTGATGGGTCTGGAAGAAATGAAGGATCAATAATATTTTCATATTTCACAAGTTCCTTCCCTTTTGGTCTGTCCCTTGTAAGTACCCAAGTAAAAATGATATCCATGTTATTCATGCTTTTGTTGATGGACTGGATAAATCTGCTAAGTACCGCATCAGGGACAAGCCACAAAGTACTAGCGTCAGGTTGGCAGCATATTAGTTGTATATCATTCTTGTCAAACATAGATAGATAACCTTGAGGATCGAGATTAACGACTGTGTTGAGCTTTTCCCACGGGATTCTTTCACACAAGGTTGTCTCAAATAAGGTCAACCTTCCACCAGCTGTTTTGATGTCAAGCTGAACACTAGCATCCTTTATGGGGTTTGCAATGTTTGTTGGGTTACCACTGCTGTACATCTGCAAAAAGAAGGTGCAACCTTGGTAAGCAACGAGGATAGATCAGAAGAGCCAGGCCTGGATAAGCGATTTTCCGGCTTTTATAGAAGTCCAGTTGTTAGCCAATGAATTGGTTGTCTGGTGAGTTATAGGAATGTAATTCTGCATGTATTTCCAAAGCTACTACTTAAGCTGCGGTGTTTCATAGTCAATGCTAAGTGCTACTGTCACCAACTCAAGCTAATACTCAAGCTGCGATGTTTCATAGTTAATGCTAGCGCTAATGTGACCAACTCCACAGCCTTTCTCACATTGTTCAGCATGGTTGTCTTATCAGTGACAGGAACGTAATAATGCAGGTATTCCAAAGCTAATACTTAAGCTGCGGTGTTTCACAGACAATGCTAGAGCTATTGTCACCAACTCCATAGCCTTTCTCAAGGGTGTTTGGGTATGATTTATCCAAAGTTCTACTATTGAACAAAGATTCAAGCACACACACATATTAACTTGCCAGCTTGAGTCAATTAGACTGGTGCAGCCTACATTTTGTCAATAAATATATAACTCATACTTTTGCTAAGCAGTCTACACGGCACGAAACTGCATGCTATGTCAGTGTTTGGCTCCAATCAGGTCTAAATATTTCTGCTCAAGAATTGAATTCCAGTGCCTTCAATACAGAGTTCTCCAGCGCCCTCCTAGATCAGAGCTGGATCAGACCAATACATTTAATACTCACTTCTCTAGACAGCCCTAGATTAGGCTCGATTGTCTTTTATCCTCAAAAGTAATTACTTCTTTGGCAGCCCAATTGAAGTTTTGCACAAAAACAGACCTAGATAAATTGAAGCTTAAGGAGAAACCTTAGTGGTCATAAAGAAAAATTTTATTTGCCATGGACGACAAGTTTGAGAAAATGCCAACAGGCCAATTTTATAGGTCTTTTTACAGATTATCAAGGATGGCAACCGATTATGAATGCTTCAGCATTGGGCATACCAAGAAATGGGTACTTCCGTATAATTTCTTGATAATGCATAGAGAAACATGAAGATGTTCTAACCTTTTTGAAGATGTTATCAATATTTCTAGAGGTTTGATTGCCAACTCCTTTTGGATTAGTAGATAAGAAAGTCAAAAGCAAAATACCAGCACAGTTCACAAGTATTTTTCACTGTGATCATGGGAGTCAGATGCTAACCGACACTCCACATTACAAATTCTAAAGGGTTGCAGTTGAAATGAATTCTTAATATCATGTTTGGATCAATGATTTTGTCAAGAGGGAAAAAGGACTTTAAATTACTTGTACGTGTTCTTTTTTTTTTTTTTAAATATACTCAACAGATTTTTTTTTTCTACTTTTGCAAATATCTATTCATTTTCTAATTATCAATATATGTATATTCATTTTCTAACTCCCCCCCCCCACCCCAAAAAAAACAAAGGAAAGAAAAACTCATTTTTCCTCTTCATTTTGCTTTATTACCTTTTCACTTCACAAATCCAAGATCCAAACATAGGATAAAAAGTAAATACAATCTCCAATTGGGAACCCCTAATGAGCAAGACATTCTACTTTCATGACAAAATTGAACTTTATTTAAAAAGTTGTTACTTGCAACTTGTAGCAATTTGTTTTCCAAGACTATTGTTCATGGTCTCTGAGTTTCACCAACTATTTCCAACACAAAAAAATCTCAACTCTCAAGATAGGGAAATAAGCCATGCAACTATTTAAGCTGCTGTAACCAGAGTTTTATCTGGTTATTTTATTATTTAATTTTAGTGTCCATTTAATATTATTTTAATAAGAGGGTAAAATTGTCTTTTTGCATGAGACTTAACATTTTCAACATTTAAAATTTCCTCAAGTCTAGAGGCCTGTCTGCACGCGCGTCCAAACAACAATAGGTTATCTGATTTTTTTAGTCATAAATCATTTGCCAATGTATTTTATATTATATATAAATATATACTTGCATGGGTGGCCTCTCCACTGAGGAAGAAGCCTACCCACGTGTCCCCAGCACATTACACTTACCTATCTTGTTGGCCATCATGTTCTTCACCTCATCACTTGCATGACATGCATAATTTGCATGGGTTGGGTTCGGTGAGGTGAACCGAGATTGAGAAAGAGAGTTGAGCTAAGAGAGAGAGAGAGAGAGAGAGATACTTTGGGAGTTTGGAGAAGAAACCGAGGGTTGTGAGAGAGTCGTGTAAGTGTTCTTGTGTTGTTGTGCTAGGGAGAAGAGAGAAGAAGAATGAGAGGAGACCAACCATTGCATTTCTTGCATCATCTTCATTCTTTTGGTTTACGCATTTTTTAGCAGTGATTCTTGAACCTAAAGTGTGGGTTGTTTACTTCATTATACCTAGTGTTTAGAAGTGGGTTGTATGTGACTTAAGGTTTAAATTCATAATCTGTATGTTGATATCTTTTAAATTTATAATGTAGTGTAGTTAAGAACTCATAATGAAATGGTTTCTAAAGCCTTAGTGTTGAGTGATTGACTTAAATCAAAGAACTGAAATTAATTTTAAATAGAAAACAGAGTATGAAGTGGGTAACTTAAACTTCCTGACCATTGCTGTTCGTATGACCGTCCACACGGTCATGTCATTCAAATGCCTGTCCAAATGCTGCTCTGGACACAGTCTTATGGTTACTATCCTTGCAACATCTGGCTATTTCTACAGCACCCATCTGCACTCTCGTGCGCACGATACCTTTGTTCAGACAAGTGTCCATATGACAGAAAGCTATACCTAGTTACTTTCCTTTAAATTAAGTTCAAATGTTGGTTGTTAAGCATTGTTATTATATGATTATGAATACGTCTGAGAAGTGTGTTTGACAATGTGATATTGAGGTTATCTTATATTATTGTATAATGCTGAGACATGAAATGAGATGATATATGTTTTGGCTATCATGTATTGAGTTATTAGTTTTTGCTATATCGAGATGAAATGGTTGTGAAATATTGATTTTATTTTGGGGCTAAGAGGTATTGAAAGAGAGGGTATATATACTCATAGGTTGAGAATCCTTGGCTTGCGCAGGGGTTAGATATCGTATCAATAAGCTAGTAACTTATATTATGATGCAGATGACTATAATGGCAAAGAGAGAGTTACTACATACCCAAACTATGTGTGAGGGATAGTACGTTCACTCCCTAACTACGTATGCGGGATTGTATATCTTTGGCTAGATACCGAGGACATGGATCGGTCATGCAGTGTACCTAAACCTAATTGTTTATTATAACCGTGCTGATGATGAGACATGGTTTAATTATTATTGTGTACCATTTTCATACTAGTAGCATGATAGGACATGGGTTTATGCGGTGCATAGTAGGCACATCTATATGATTGTTCACTTTCCTACAGACATTAATGCAGGTTCTAATATAAGCATGCATGATAGGTAAACTGGACCACCTGGTCGTAGGGCATAGCTATCCTAGACTTTTCTTTTTTTTTTTTTAATTATGTCTTGAGAGACTATGTACCTCTTGCATAAGGATTTTGTATATATTCTATATATTGTCTTCAACGAGGTTGAATAAGCTATGAAGCCTTATTATTATTATTTTGGGAGCACTGCTTAGCCTTTCACTAAGGTCTTTTTCTATATCATATTGGGACCGTGTGCCCAGTGTTGCTCCAATTAGTTGTGGCTTTGATTAGGGACTGGGATTATGTGTTAGATCATTATTTGCATGTGATTAACCCATGCCTCAGTTTTCGAGAAATCGGGGGCATGACATAAGTAGCCAAGCCAACATCATATTTGCTCTTGGGAATTTTCAAATTTGTTGGCCGCCAATTAAGCTATAATTACAACGACAAAATGCAGCAGAAATACAAAATGGAGAAACACAAATGATATAAAAAAAGATTTAAATTGGAGAAACACAGATGACATAAAAACAATAAAAATACAACAAGATACGATTTTGAAGCATACGGTAAAAAATCAACTGCCATGTACCACTATGATTGTGAACCCTAAATTTCATGATTCTGCCTAGGATGATGATAGGTTTCGTTTAATTTATGATGCTTATTGTTATATTAATTCAATATACATTGTTACGTCTATTTCCTAATAGCTTATTATTTATTTATTTTTTGGATACAATTAGTGACTTAACATCATATCATAGCTTCGGTTTCATGAAATTATGGGTTCAAATCTTCTTATTGTGTTTCTTCCATTGTTTATTCTTGCACTCTCTGTTTTGTTTTGATTGATGCATCTATTTGGTTTGATTTGTTTGTCAATCTAAAGGTGTGTTTGGGGGGGGGGGGGGGACACCAAAAACTCTATTTTTTGGTTTTTGCAAATCAAGGTTTAAAAGGTCAATTTTATCCCTTTCATGCACAAAAACCAAGGCTAATAGGAGGGTATATTTGTAATTTTTGTAGGGTATATTTCTCAGTTTGTGCAAAAAACCAAAAATCTAAGTCTTTTGTTTTGCATACAAACTGAGCCGAATACACTTACAAGGCAGAGTTGCATATGAGGGAAAGTGTTAAGTTAGCTTGGTATGCATTGTTAGACCCGTTGCTTTAATAGCTTAAGCTCTGGGGACAATTGGTGACTCAACAATTATGATTTGATGGAATTCCTTTAAGTTGTCAAACCCTATACGTGCTTATATAATCATGACAAGCTGTTAAGGGCTTTTTGGTTCTTGATCACTACAGAAAGGGAAGAAAAACTTTGCTAATATTTGTATTTGGTTATTGTTATCACATAACAATTTAATTGGACACTAACGAAGATGTGTACAGAGAGGAGTCCAATAGATTGGAGTATCTATGGTAGGCCTAGCAAGGGTTGGTAATCAAGGTTGAACAGTGGAAGGAATGTTACAGCGTGGATAAAACTCACCTTTTTTTTTTCTTCCTAGGAAATTGAGAATCTTAAAGGACAAATTCAAGAGATGGAACACAGATGATTTGCTCAGAGAAGCAAAAAGCAAAAGTTTTTGGAAAACATTAGCCTGTTTGGAAAAGTCAGAACTGAAAAGGATAGCTAAGATGGAAAATTCAGTTGGTGATAGATATCAAAAACTTTGTGGTTCAGAAAAATGGATGGTAATATTTTTCTTCCAAAAATTGATGGATAGTAATACGAAGTTTAACATCTTGAGAAAATTCTTATGATTGGAAGCACACCTAATAAAATAATAGCATATTTGGTTAGGTAATTTAGAGTTCCATGCCATGTAGCATTCAAATGTCATTTGTTGGGAACCCTAGGCTACACAACAAGCTTAATAACATTAATGATGAATACGAAGATAAGCTTGGTTGTAATCTGTGCGACTCATTTATCATATTGCGCTATATTCTAGGTAGAATAAACTGTACAATATTATGCTTAGTACTTCTTTATACTCATGGTAGCATATGCATTGGTTGGAAAAACTATCAATTGCTGAGTGATTGCTTATTGCATCTGTTTATTTAGAAATGTTCAAGTGCAAACTGGCTGAGTGCTTCTGTAAAATATTTTAGGTATGATTTTTGTTAGCAAAGTGATTCATTTGGAGAGGGAATATTATTTGTTGGACAGAAGTCTGTTTTGTGATGGTCAACTCCTTCCTTACTTGCGGGCATGGACAGCTAGCCCAACGTAATGGCGTTTTATATTTAATTTGAGTGACATACCGGTTGGTCATTATCCAAAATGGTGTTGTTAATTAATGGCTTTACGTGATTGTCACCCATCTCAACACTAGAGGTAGAATGTTGGAATTATTGTGCACCGTGGTGCACTATATTGCATTCATTATTTATTATTGTTGATAGTGCCCCCCTGACATGGGGATTTAATTCTTACGTGGTTATGTGCATTGGAATATATTAATTGTAGGTTTATTTATATAATACATTGGATAATGGAATATATACACACATGGATTCTTTCTACTTAATGGGCCATTGTGCTCACACATGCAATTTCATACAGCACCCAGGAGATGAGAGCGAGCACCCAAAGTGACAGAGAACTGTTAGGGCCAATAAACAAAGACAGAGAACTGTTAGGGCATGATCTGCTTATTTCTTTTCTGAATAGAGTGTGAGGCATAGACTATATATTATTTTTATTTCACTTATTTCTGGCCAATAAACAAAGACAGTCAGAGAACTGTTAGGGCATGATCTGCCTATTTATTTTCTGAATGTAGTGTGAGGCTTAGACGATATATTATTTTTATTTCACTTATTTCTGGCCAAACACCCAGCCGTTTATTATGTTTCAATGGCAGTTGTGTTAATTGGCTTTGCCAAAGAGATTTTCTTCATGTTTGTTTATGTAGTGCTAGGGTGGCATTATCTTATTTTATATGAGTTGAATAATATAAGAGTAAATTAGGAGTATGAGAGTTATCTTTCTCATCTCCTTCATATATATTTATATTGATCAATTACAATCAAATTAGGAAATAAGTTTCCTAATCAAATTAGGATACACATCACTTTAGGAAATATAATCACAACTCATAAATTAAATCCTAGCTATCATAGAATATTTCAAGAATCCTAACACTCCCCCTCAAACTAGAGCATAGAGGTCAACTTTTTAGACAAAGGTCGAGCTAATGATTTTGTGAAAATATCCCCCAACTAAGAATCAGAACATACAAATGGAGTAACAATAGCGCGCTTAAATAAGAGATCTTGAATAAAGTGATAATTAACTTTAATGTGCCTGGTTCGGAATAATGAATATTGCAGCCTGATTGTCACAGAATATAGATATCGAGGTTGGAACTGAAAGACCAAAATCTTGAAGAAGAGAACGAACCCAAAACATTTCAGATGCAGTATGAGCCATGGCACGATACTCAGCCTTTGCCCTAGACCGAGCTACAACATGTTGTTTCTTAATTCGCCAAGTAACAAGATTGCCACCAACAAAAGTACAATACCCAGAAGTAAACCTCCGATCTAAACAATTACCAGCCCAGTCTACATCATTATATCAAATTACGTCTATTGTTGTGGAAAGCCAATAGAGTAATCCTTGACCAAGCGAATTTTTCAAATATCTCAAAATTTGACACATAGCATCAAAGTGAGGCTGACGAGGAGCATGTATAAACTGACTAACTATTCCAACAGTATATGTAATATCAGGCTGTGTCATAGTGAGATAAATCAACTTACCTACAAGTTGACGATATCTGCCAAAATCAATGGTTCACCACTCTCAGAATCTAAATGAACAGAAGTGTCCATGGGAGTATCAACAGGACGAGATCCCAAAAGACCAGTCTTAGAGAGTAAATTCAATACATATTTTCTTTGAGATAATGAGATACCTTGTGAGGAATGAGCAATCTCAATTTCTAGGAAATAGCGTAATGCAGCAAGATCCTTTGTCTTAAATTGCTTCCCCAAATAACTTTTCAGTGCAGAAATACCCTTAGTGCCATCTCTTGAGATAATGATATCATCCACATATACAACCAAAATAATAATACTAGAAGATTTCTGACACACATATTGAGTGATCAGATGTGGATTGCCTGAAACCATAGCCAATAAGAGCAGCGCAAAATCGATCAAACCAAGCCCGTGGAGATTGCTTGAGTCTATACAAGGCCTTGTGTAAGCGACAAACCAAATGATGACTTCCTATTGTAACATGTCCAGGGGGCTGATCTATATATACTTCCTCTTAAAGTTCATCATGCAAAAAAGCATTTTTAACATCTAACTGGAATAAAGGCCACGACTTACTCACTGCAACCGCCAATAAAATGCGAACTGAATTACGACGAGCCACTGGTGAAAAGGTCTCTAGATAATCAATACTATAGGTCTGAGTGTATCTTTTAGCTACCAATCGAGCCTTAAGTCTCTCAATAGATCCATCTAGTAAATACTTCACTGTATACACCCCTCGACATCCTTCTGTCTTCTTCCTAGGTGGAAGAGTGGTAAACTCCCACGTGTGATTATGTTGTAATGCCTGCATCTCCTCATCCATCGCTCTCTTCCAGTCAGGTGATAATAATACCTGCTTATAAGATGTGAGATGAGAAATAGAAGACAAAGCACAAACAAAGGACTGGAAACGAGGTGATATACGATGATATGAGATAAATTTAGCAATAAGGTGTTGAGTACACACACGTTTATCATTCCTGAGAGCAATGGGAAGATCATTAATTTCCAGAGACTCAGTCTCACAAGAATTGGAGCAGGCTTGGGATCCATAGGGAAAGAAGTAATCAGTCCAAGACGAGTACGGCACTGATATGCCCGTAAAGGTGGAGTTGGAGACATACTAAAATCAACAGATAGTGACACATTTGAAGAATTGAGTGGCAGGTCAGTAAAGGGAACCTGTGTACTATGAGATGACTCCCTCTCTCAAGATGGGAGAGAAGACTCCCCTTCACAAGAAAAGTAGGAGGTAGACTCAAAAAAGGTAACATCAGTACTAACAAAATATTTACGAGGAGGAGGACGATAACACCGATAATCTTTCTGAGTGCAAGAATAACCAAGAAAGACACAACGAGTATGAGGAGAAATTTTGTCTAAGCCAAGATCCAAATTATGAACAAAGGCAACGCAACCAAAGGTACGAAGCGGAAGAAAAAAAAGAGCAACAGAAGGATATAAAAGAGAAAAAAAAGAATTATTACCAAGACGAGGCGAAGGAACTCGATTAATAAGATAGCATGCAGTCAAGACAGCATCTCCCCAATACTATTTTGGAATATTCATTTGAAAACAAAGAGTTCGGGCAATATCCAGTAAATGTCGATGTTTGCGTTTAGCAACACCATTCTGTTGGGAGGTATGGACACATGAAATTTGATGAAAAATGCCCCGTTCAATACAAAATTAGGTTATGATAGACTGGCTATATTCAAGAGCATTGTCAGAACGAAGAATTTTGATTTTCTTATCAAATTGAGTTAAAACCTCTTTATAGAATTTTAAAATAATAGCAGACAGTTCAGAACGATTTTTCATTAGAAACAACCAAGTCATACGAGATAGTCATCAACAAAAAAAATAAAATACTAAAATCCATTAATAGAAGCAACTCTTGAAAGACTCCAAATGTTCATATGGACTACATCAAATGGTTGAAACGCATGACTATTTTTATGACTCGAAAAATAACTAGGTGATGCTTGCCAAGTTGACAAGTGTCACAGTCAAGACTAGAAATAGACCCTAAACTAGGAACAGCAAGCTTAAGACAAGCTAATGACGGATGACCCAAATAACAATACCACTATAAAGGAGACACGAATGCACCAAAGGCTGAATGAGAAGACTAAAAACTGGCAGGATCAAGATAGTAAAGATCAACCCATTCACATCCCGAACCAATCATCCTCTGTGTCCTAAGATCTTGAAAAACATAAGAAGAAGGAGAAAAGGTTATAGAACAATTCAAAAACTTAGTTAATTGACTAACGAATAATAAATTAAATGAAAAATTAGGTACAAAATGACTAGAGAATAAGGATAAAGATGGGGAAGGGTGAAGATATCCTTTACCCGCCACAGGCCAGGAGGACCCATCAACAAAGGTAATATTGTGTAGTAGGAGCTAAGTTAGAAAATAGAGAAGAGTTACCAGAGATACGTGCACTGGCACCAGAGTCAATAACCTATTGAGAGGAAGACTGAGAAATAAAGTAAGCTATACTACCAACTGTGCTAAAGTAGCAATGGAAGAGCGAGAGGTGCGAAGAGCCTATACAATAGCCTCCAACTCAACAGGAGTGAAGGGACTTGGAGAAGCAGTATTAGATGGAACTGGAACTGGATCACTTAAACTAGGAGTCCTCGGTGTAGAAGAATCAGTGTCAGTATCAATAGGCGTAGTAGTGACATGATTAGCTTGCTCGAGACGACCATACTTCTTCCAATAGTATGGTTCAGTGTGATTACTGCCTCCACAATGATCACATTTTCTGTTGCCTCGTCCAGAACCTCAACCACCAGAACCACTAATGAAAGCAGCAGAATCAGACCCACCAAAGGGGACTGGTTGAGAATGATGGCCCAAGGAAGAACACTAAAGACGGGAATAAGCATTGGCCATATAAGGGATAGTCTCTCCTACCAAAAGATTATCCCTGTAATTGCAAAGATTATCATTAAAGCCAACAAGAAGCAGCACTGTCATAAAGTCATCCCATTGGTGAATCATCTCAGCCTTGGTTTCTGGAAAGGGGCGAAACTGTAGAAGACGATCTCCTAAAGCTTTGAGATTAATATTCAGACAATGGTTGAGTACTTTGGTGAAAAGTGAAAAGTTTTTCATATGCCTCAAAGACCTCTGAAACATTACTGTTTTGGGAAAACGAATCTGTCAGTAAATCCCATATGATTTTAGAAGAATTACACAAAGCAACTATGCAAAAAACCTAAGGCTCCAAACTATGCTAGATCCAACTCATAACAACAGCATCCGAAGCCCTCCATTGTGCATATAAAGGAGACTTGGAATCAGGAGAATGATCTGTAATATGATTTTCCAATTGACGACCAATTAAGAAAACCCGAACAGCATGTGACCATGTCAAATAATTTGTACCATTCAACTTTTCACATGAGATGGACTATGGAAGACTATCAACTGGGATGACAGGCTCGACAAAAGAAAATCCAGAATCAGCATTCTTAATTTCATTAGAAGCCATCTCTAATAAATGTAAACCAAACAACCCTCAAAGCTATAGTAAATTAATTCTGCCCTAGAAAAGCAGCAAAGCAACCAATAGTGCCAACCGAGCAAGAACCAACATAGACCGAGCAAGGACCAACGTCGGCGACCGAACAGAACACGGGCCAATGACCAACTAGAGCAAAAGATGAAGCAAGAACCAGCGAACGAATGCTTAGGTCATCTGGGCGACAAACAAGAGCAGCAAGCAACACTTTCAGACGAGAATCGCGAGCATCAACAACCGACGAGGATCGCAAGCACTTCTTCGCGTTAAGAAGCCGTCATCTGAGATCAACAATCGACCAGAATCGATCGGAATCAACGAGAACCGATTGGAATCAACAAGAACCGATTGGAACAAGAACTAATCAGCGACAAGGACCAATTGCCAAGAACCTCTCCAACTGGAATCAGCAACAAGAATCAATTGCGCGCCGACAGCAAACCCTAGCTGTGACGGTCAGAATTTTTTTTTTTTTTTTTGAGTGAAGAATAATGAATCTACTCTGATACCAAGTTGAATAATATCAGA
Organism: Vitellaria paradoxa; assembly: GCA_019916065.1. Classification (NCBI taxonomy): domain Eukaryota; kingdom Viridiplantae; phylum Streptophyta; class Magnoliopsida; order Ericales; family Sapotaceae; genus Vitellaria; species Vitellaria paradoxa. Next base: position 15,023,280 of record CM034243.1, on the reverse strand, counting down.
GTAAATTAGGAGTATGAGAGTTATTTTTCTCATCTCCTTCATATATATTTATATTGATGAGTTACAATCAAATAAGGAAATAAGTCTCCTAATCAAATTAGGATACACATCACTTTAGGAAATATAATCACAGCTCATAAATTAAATCCTAACTATCATAGAATATTTCAAGAATCCTAACAATATGGTTGTTATATTTATATATGGGATGACAGGGATGTATTTTTAGTTTGTATTGGTATAGGGGTTATATTGTTCCAGTTTAAACAGTACTATTGTACACTGGATCCCTTGTCACTTTTCTGTGTGACCAGACACTGTTTTTTTTTTTTTTTTTAAATGATTTATCAAGTTCCAAAATCCCATCTTATCCTTTCCGGTTATGAGGCCTGGATCGTGACATAGTTGGGTAAAGCAGATCAGATTTTGAAAGAGAATGATCCTTTCTTACCTTCCCCTATTTATTACAATTACGAGGGCAGTAATGAATGAATATGTCAAGGACCATCTATAATATTATCATGGCCTTTTGGGGCAGTTTTTCGGGTGAGAACAAGATCTATTTCACACTAAATATATGTTGATGACATGATTATTTGCTACATTGCTACAGGGGGTAGGCTCAACAGTTCTTGTGTTTGAAGTGCATGCTCCAACTTTAATTCAGTGTCAGGCTTGTAGGTGAACTTCAGTAAACATGAGTTGATTTCACTGGAAGGGTTCTGGATATCTGTGGTTTGATGGTTTCATAGGACAATGAGTTGGTTCCTCCTGCAACTTATTTGGGCTTGCTGCTGGGCTCCTCTTTCAGGGCCAAAAATAGTGTGCAAGTTTTGGTGGGATTGGTCAAAAAGGAAGCCGATTGACTTTGACGAATAATGATTTGTACAACATTCTTACACAGTGCCTGCCCATGTTCAACTATACCAATTTCAACCATGAGTAAACTAGAAAAGATACAAAGGATAAGTTGTGGGAGAGCTCCATATTATGGTGTATTTTTGGATGTTTTATTGCGTTTTCGATTTTGAAATACTAAAATTATTATTCCACTAATATTTAACTTTGCTCTCTTACAAGAAACTTTTGGAATTCGGCATGCAAAAGAAACAATATCTTGGTCCTCTTGACAACATAATATACCAAAATAATAAATCATTTAATTAATTTATCATTAGGTTTTCATAAATTAAAATGAATTTTAAATTATGTTTCCAAAAATTTAAATGTATTTTTATATTGTACTGCAGCTTTCAAAATGTTTATGAATTACTTTCGTTTCCATGTTAGTCTACCAAAATGAAAATTTGATCCTCGATATTTACAATGAAACGAATAGATGCTTCAAGGGTCTTAAGACTCCTGTACAAGGAGTCACTTTTGAGGTTGTTGTACAGGTGCCATAAGGATATACTGTCATGTTCATGGACAATATTTTGAGGTCTAGGAAATACAGAATTTTGAAACAGCGCTTAAAGCAGAATGAGAAAAAACGATTTATGTAGTAGATCCCATTTAGTTAGGGAAAGAAAATTGAGTTGAGTTGAGGAAATACAGAATTTTGAGGGGTTATAGTTTTCAATTGTGTGCCATACACAGAAATAGGTGACATACCCTTTATGCTTATTAACTAAATTAGCTTTATATATATATATATATATATAATCTGAGTACCAGATTTCTTACCAACATAGGAGCCCAGATGATGCAGATTAAAATGAAGAACAAGCATATTCCGCTGCAGAATTTAGTCATAGTTGGCTGCTTTTCTCCTTGCTTGTGCCTGGCTCTATTCAAGATTGCATCACATTTCACAAGGTACAAACTTGCGTTTATGTCTTCCAACTGAGCGGACAGCCAAATGTTAGTTTAAAAAAATAAACAATCAAAATTTAATGCTACACCAAATAACCAAATAAAAAAATTGAATACTTACAAGGGGGAAAAAGTTTAGGGGCAAAAAATTTCAAGTCCGATTTTTCATAATTAGCAGACTAGCAACTTTTGCCACCAATGATACAGATGATGGTACGGTATGTAGATGTTTTAGACATTGGCCCAAAATCCCAAGCCTGGCCCGCCCTATTTTTCTAGGCTTAGGAAAAATTTTGAGCCTGTTTAACTAAATGAGACAGGTTTGGGATTGTCAAAATTAGCGCCAGCCCTAATTAATTAAAAAGCATATTTTTTTTAATATTTTACATATTTACATACTATTCTATATGTATTTTATTATAAAATTTATTTTTATAATTTTTAAGATTATTTTTATCTAAAAATATAATTTAAAATATATTAAAAAATAGAAGTGTTTAAGGGATTAAAAATTTAGGCATAAGTTTTTTAGGCCCAACCTGGCCCATCTCCACCCTACCCATCATATTTGCTCCAACACGATTGTCATGAATTAGAAAAATTACTACCAATAAGAAAGTCATTTTCTTTTGGTTTCTTTGCGCTGCACCAGTTGTCAAATTACAATTGTTGATTGATGTCATACTTGTGTAACACAACAATTGATTGATTCCATTTTTGTTTTCAGCAAATCATGATGTCATAACAGATCCTACCGATACAAATCCAAATCTGTGGTAGTTAGTATGATACCTTCCAATAGAATAATTCAAAATAACAGACATAATAGTTATTAAAATAGTGGATGTTCATTAGATAGCTTCAAAATTAAATCCAAATCATCAGGGTCCAGTGTAAGGAGAAGCGGTGACAAGAACTAACCTTCAGCCAGTCATACATTGTCAAAGATGTGGTTGTACAAGACCAATCAAGTACACATCGCAATTCATATAGGAATGGCAAAGCACGATAAAGCCTGTAACCAATATAATTAACTTGTGAAATTGTGCTTGTCAGAAACTGACGATACAGAGTGCTTTTATGAGGAACCCCATATCTAAATTGGATGGCTTGAAGTGCCAGAGAAACTGCTTTTGTTAAATATACAGCACGAAGTGCAAATCCTCCAGCTTCTCGATGTGAAGGTTCCATGTTCCAAGCATACTCTGTAACAGAATATGTAAAGAGGATGAGGTTGAAAAGATAGAAGATCACTTTTCCAGTGGCAAATGAACAGAGGTAGATAATACGATCAAGTACAATTAAGAAGAAGATCCCCTGCATGAAGAAAGCAGTACACTAGTTAGAAAACTAGAAAGCACATTATATCCTAGGCTTCCTAGACATGGTAGTCAATAACTCATAGAATGTCTTGAGTTTGTTACAACCAGTATGGGTCCAACAACGCAGATCAAGCTGTTTTCCCTCAAGCGAAACCCTGCTGCAACTATAGAGACAAGCTAACAAAACATGGTGCGAATAAGAAATGTCATAGTCCACACTGACATACATTATTACAGGGAGCGACTTAAACTCACAACCTCTCAAAAGAAACCTCTGACACCATGTTACAACTAGTTACCTCAAAAGCTTGAGGTATAACGGGAATGGCCTCAACAATATTTTCCAAGAAGAATCTTTCCATCTTGGACTTTGCAGGATTTGAAACCACCTCCCTCACCCCCAGCACAGCATGGCTCGCAGCCAGACTTCTCTCACTTAAATATATTAATGTTCTTTAACGTCAAAGAAAAAAGAAAGACCCATAAAATATTACGAGGGACACATCATTCAGTTACGATGACTTACCTTGATTGATTCAATTCAATAACTCAAAAGTAGCCCCCAACTTTATTTACAGTATCCTGCTGTAACAGTTTACTTATTTGTGTATATAAAGTTGCATAAAATGTAAATCTCCATCACCATCACAGAGAGAAACAACACCAGCAAGTCCAGTCTCAGAGTCAGCTGTTCAGATCTGAAACAGGATTTGCCAAGATGACCACCATATAAACTCCAGTCCAGTCAAAGTCATTTTCTATAGTTGTTATAGTATTCTATTAAATGAAAACACACACACAGACTCACACACACAGACACTCTTAAAAGTTGCACTAAATGATTCATCACTGTTACAGAAAGCAGCACCAGTGACCTAAGTCTCAAAACTAGCAACTAGCAAGATCTGGGCAGAATTTGACAAAGTGACCACCTTAAGAAACAGCATCAAGTTATTTTCTACAGTTTTTATCCAGAAAGGTAATTGGTCAATCCATTAAACATAACTACATTGCAATTTTCCCTAATTAATATTGGATTTAATCTTCAACTACTAAAATATTACACAGAAAAGAAAAGGAAGAATAAGACTTGCCATTAAAATAAATACAAACTCCTTGGGGAATTGATCTTCAAGCTGATAAACTTCAAGAAATTCACTTTTATTTTCTATGACGGATTGGTAGAAAATGGCAACCAGAAAGAAGACAGCCAAATCTGCGCCAAATATGTAGGCATATAGATCGAGTTCTCTTTTTCCTCCTCCAATTACAGAGAGTATAGGGTATGGAAATCCAACTTCTTCAATAATACCTACATGCTGTGCATGAAGAATCTCCTTTGCTACATCAGCTGCTGGAGTTAGTGACTTGTACCACTCTGCTGGTGTACATTCTATTAATGGGGATGCATATACCACCTCTAAAACAGCCAAGGCCACATTTGATTTTTCTTTGCTTTTTTCAATGCTTTGAACCTGAACCCTACTAGCAGAATGACAAATATTAGTGTCTTTTTCCTTGCACCTCCTGTCATGCACAATTCTAAGCAATTGATTTATTCCAGATTCAATCCTCTCTGGTTGAACCCCGTCCTCTGGCCACTGATGGACATCCAAAGACAACTGGACAAAATAAGGAGGAGATTCTGCTCCTTGTGTTAGTGATTTCCAGTAGATAAAGCAGTTTCTAACCATCATTTTCACCCCATTTGTTAACGGTTGGAGCAACTTCCGTGCACTCTCACCCCAGGTAGAACTTGAAAGAACCTCTTTCTGAAAGAGAACTCTCTGCCTACAAATGTCATACTCTGTTGAGGAGATCCATTCACCATCTTTTGCAGTTATAGAGCTCTGCATGAGTGTAAACAAGTACACAAGAAACAGAGGCCATATGTTGATAACAAATGATGATGTGATTTCATCAGTTGGAAAGCCCAACTCATAAAGGAGGCTACTCTGGATTGCCGACCCACAGTGTTGGATGATGATTTGATACAGATACTGGAGCAAGATGTACAACTCCGTGTAGATTAACATAATAACCCAGAAGATGTAGCTCGGACCAGTATGTATGCATAAAGCATACAAGAATAGAGCTGCAAGATATACCATCGAAAGCAAACTGAAATTCCATAGGAAGACAATAACAAAGCAACAATAACACACAACATCATTATTGGAGCGTATCTGGGACCATATGTGACGGAAGATCATCCCAATCTGTGGACTTGCAGCATCAGATGTGGACTCCAGAGAAGAAGTACGATCCAAAGATGTATGCTTCATATCTTGATTCTCTTTTTCATTATGCATCCCATTCTCTTCAGAAGAGTGCTCATTCGTATACAAATCTTCATGTGAAATGTTCAGAAAGCTCGCAAGATTTGTAACGGCCTGATTTCCGAGAGACTGAACTTGGGAAACACCATCACCCAGGAGCTGTACTGCTGATTTTAAGGGGTAATCTTTTAAATGACCTTTAGCTTTATTTTCTGTGTCTAGATCACATGCAGAATCAGCATCCTCTTGAAGCTCAATGATCTCACAATGAGATGATTCCACTAAATGCTTTCTAGACTCCACTGCTGATGGACTCTCTGTTTTTATAGTACCAGGAGATTCAAGAAATTCAAATGGAAGTACCATATCTGCATCCATATCCAGCTCCCCTTTAGTGAGAATGTCTTCCTTCCTGCCATGGTCTACAGCATCTCTACTCATACAAAGTGAAGTACTACGCCTCCTTCGTAAGCCTTCACTAATGGGAGAAGTATCACCACAAGTAGCGGTATCACTATGCAACTGGATTTGAAGGTTGAGCATCTCAGATTTCATTTTCTCCACTTGCATGTTACGCTGGTGCTTCTTTTCCTCAGATTCACGAATATACTGTAACTGTGCCTTCTTCCATGCAGCTTTCTTCTCTTGTTCACGTACAATGGCACCAATTTGCTCTGCCTCCAGGTATCGAAACACATAATCAAACTCTCTTGAAGAAAACATATGAGACTGCAGCGACACGAGCATAAAGATAATGATCTCAACAAGAGCAGATCTTGAAGTAATCCGAAATCCATAGTCATATTTATAAAATCCAATCACCTCATAAATGTAACCTATCGTGTCACACTTCCCAGCGTTAAAATCCCCCAAAAAGGGTGATTGATAGGCAAGAGAAAGAACAATAACAACAAAGTTATAAATGCGCAGCAACTTGAAGATTTTGTTCTTCTTCTTTAGTATTTGGAGTCTAATTCGGAAAAAAACTAGAGCAAAACCAAGATACCCAAGGTGCAGAATGTCATACTCAAGGGTCCCTGTAATCAAAATCAGAGCAAGTACAAGATCCAATAGATGACAGTAACAGTAAAGCCTCAAGTAGTCAAGAAAAGTCCACATGCTCTTTGTCTCAAAAGAGAGATCTCTCCAAACAGATGCATTCTTACATTGAGAAATCATTTGGCGATATGTAAATGATGGAGAGAATCCAGAAATGTGATCGGCACGCAGTTTGAAACATGCAAACATGAAAACCACAAAATAGCTAATAAGCATTCGAGGATCATCAACCGTAAGCCCTACAAAAAGAAGTAAAAAAACATGTTGAGTAGCAGTTTAAAAAATGCATTTAAACAGGAAAGGAAAAAATACTTCAGAAGTTGATTAACAATTTCTTGAGACTGCTTTAATCATGCAGTGATTCCTTTGAGTTTGGAACCGATTTAAGCAATGCAGCATTGAAAGGCAGTTGACATTATTGGACACAAGATCCACGCTTATGGAGGGCAAACATGGTGCAGATGGGCTTGTTAGTGAAAGGTGAATTATTATTTTTTTATTTTTTATTTTTATTTTTATTTTTTTTATGGGGAGTGGACACTTTATTCATGTAAAATTACAAGGACATATGTTATTTTAATTAAAGAAATTTTTGGAAGTTTAGAGGGACATATGGCCCTTTTTGCGCCCCCCCCCCCCCCAAAAAAAAAAGTCCCCTTCCCCCCGTAGATCAGCCACTGACACCATAATCCTGGCATTGTTAAGAGAGTCATACCCAGCCAACAGTTTCTGCAGTAACGGAAATATAAATTCGAGCTTCTCCAACAATCATGGCAATGCATGTTAGTCTCACTTGAGGTGTCTTGATTCAGCGGTACAACAGTCTTCCAGAGAGAAAAGTATTCGAGGATGAGAATTGAAGCAAACAAACAAACAAAAATAGGCCAGAATTTACGTATAATATGCCGGTCCAAAAGAATGCAAGCAGCGAGTGAGACAATGTACAACACAGAAACAGCATTCAACAAAGCAAAACTGGCGAGAAGCAATGCAATCATGTTTATCTCAAGGCCAAAGAGGTTGAACATATTCTCCATCCAAAATTTCAGATATACTTTTAAAGTGGCCATCTGTGTTTCAAATCTCTCCTTCCTCAAGGCTTGTATCCGCTTCTTGTTCCATTTGTGGCTCTCCTTAGAGCTTCCCCAAATATACTGAAATGAATATTTTCTGGGGTTGCTATCTTGGGATACTCCTGTATTAGATGACACATTGTGAGATGCTTCAGACGAATGAGAATCGATAGATGGCCAGGAATTGCTTGTCACCACTTTCCTATTTGCTGAAAATATACTAGAGTCTGGTGATACCATAATTCCCCCATTAGAAATTACTGGCAAGGTATCTTCCTCTGGGACAAACAATGGGCAAGGTTCTTCCCATCTTCCTAAATTTCGAAGAGTACTTGGCACCTTCTCCAACCAATGGAATACATTGTACTGAAGGGTGCATGCAGCAATTACCAGAACTTTTCCCCTCAAGCCTGCTTCAAGACCCCAAAAGCTGGGTTCAAATACCTGAAAACCCAAAATAAGGGAAAGATCATAGTGTTTCTGTCCAGGAAACATATTTGCCTGTCTACCCCACATCTGAAATAGATACTCAGCTATCACTAGAAGTCCTGTATAGACTAGGAATGATTTGGATGGAACCAGAGAAACTTTAGGTAAGTTTGAGCATATAACAAGGCCAAGAAGATACAAAAATCCAAATGCACTTATAGGAGATAAGGATGCATAGAATAACGCAACAAACAGAATCTTTTGACTGTGCCAAATCAGAAGCCGCCTGACAAACCCAAATACTCCATGTTGCAGTGGGTCAGGGTAATCTGGACTGAAATACCTGCTTTGCCTCCTCTCATAGCTATAAAGTTGCATCACTATCATGATTGCCAGAGATTCCCAAATATTTTCCCACAGTGAAGCTTCACTCTCATAACCCAAGTTTGAAAGTTCTATCTGTCCAGACAGCCACATCTGAAAGCTCGGAAATATACTTAAGCTATAGATGAATATGAACACTACAATAGCATACGCTTTTAGTGGAAACCACAGGCGTTGTTTTGTCTTCTCAACAAGTTGTCTTCCAATGATCCAGACTAGGAGAAGGAAAATGTAACCAAATGACACATAATTTGGTCTCACGAAGTACACTGTGACAAGGATAGTCAAAAAGGCAATGTAGGTCCCAAAAGATCGATACACAGATAAAAATTTCTGCCCTATAGCACTGAGGTATGAAGCTATCCTTCTTTCTGAAAGAGAAATAAACAAAATGAGTACTGAACATCAATAACAATACGACTACAAAAATAATGAAAAGAAGTTCTAGCAGTTGTCAATAGTAAATTGTTAAGTTATGAAGCTCACAAGCAAGACCACCATTCTTTGTCAAAATTCCTACATCCCCATGAACTTTTGCATCCACAATTCATCACATCAAGACACAACACAGCAGGAATACAGCAGCAAATAAACATGTTTCAGAGTATAAAATAATAACATAAATAGTAAAGTTATCCCTCTTTCTAATAGCTTGAGCTATTAATTGAGATGTTGGCCAAAATTTTAAGATAATTATAGCACAGGCAAAAGTTTGAGTTCAAACTTTATTGTCAACCTAAAAAAAAAAAATCAGTAGTTGCATGTTATGTTACGAGGAGACTTCTAAATGAATGGCGTACTCATGTCGGAAACTTGACACCTGAATAAGGACACTTTGATAAAGATATATGTCTCCCAATACAATTTGATACATATTTATAAATTCAATTTTAGTACATAATTATGCATAAATTTTGTTATTTATGCATTAAATAATCCAATGGAACCTTGTAAATACCATAATATTCTATAAAATAAAATAATTGTATTAAAGTATATGAATATTTTCCCGTGTCTCCATATCCTTGAATAAAAGAATTAAAGGATCTGAATTCTAAATACGTATCCATACCCGACACTTGTATCTGAGTCCATGTAACATATTCACAAGTGCTAGGCCTTGCCAAAAAAAAAATAAAAAATAGTTTGGATACATGAGAAGGTTTGTTAAGACTTGAGAGTATAAAATAAACATATTGTTAGAGATATGAATAATATTGTAAATATAGAAATAAGGTATAGAATAAGCCATAGATTGATTCCTTCTTAGAATAGAAGATATGATTTTCCTAAAATTGTATAGTTTTGTGTACATAAATAGACTCAATGCTAAACCCTAGAGGGAACAAACCATTTGATTCAACCTTTGTTCTTGACACGGTATCGAGCAACGATCCTAAGTTATTTGTTTTTCAATTGCGTGGAATCAAGAAATTAGGGTATCAGAAACCCTAATTGTTTCAATTTTTTGGTCAACATCATAGAAAGAACCACTATCGTCGTGGAAAAACACTAGCCGAGCTTGGTCAATCCTTGCTAACCCTTACTCAAGTGTCAGCGAACCTCATTAGACCCAGCCCAGACACCATCCAAGCTCAATCGATCCTCATTGACCCTCACCCAAGCATCAATGATCTTCATCAGATGTAGCCTAGGAGTCGCTGACTTCTCTTAGTGGAGTTTCAGTCACTGACGAAGAGTGCGAACCTATTCGCCTCTCTCCGACAAAGGTTGTAAGCCAATCACTTCCCTTAATGAACGCCACAAGCCAATCGCATCTTCACGCGACTCCTCTAGTGGCCTTTCCAATGACCCTCCAAGCCCTGCAGGCGCTTCAGACTTGGAATTCTTAGCCTTGGATTCAAGTAGTATTTCAAATGCCCTTCCAGATAATTCCAAAGAAATGTCTTCTACTAATTGGCCTCACCATCTGACCACTCAAAAGTTCAAGAGAAAAAACTTTCTTCAATGGTCAAAGGCGATCAAGATCGCGTTGACCGAACTTGGTAAACACAAACATCTAAATGAAACAACTCTAGCAACAACTGCAACTACTTAACGAGACTTAGGTTCAAGATAATGCAAATATTGTAAGTTTGTTATAGAATTCTATGGAGGCTGAGACTACAGATTTGTGTACCCATTTGAACACATGTAAGGAGACTTTGGGACTATGTTCACCTGCTTTATTCTAGTGACCTTAGTTATACGTACAATGTCTCTAGTGACTGCTTTAAGCTTCAACAGTCCAGCAAGAGTATCACTGAATATTTTCCAGCCTTGAAGAAGATGTATGGAGAGTTGAATCCCTTCAACCCATGTCCACTGATATTAACGAAATGCAAAAGCAACGAGAATGAATGGTTGTACTGAAATTTCTTATTGGTCTTGATCCCAAATTTGAGTCTATCAGGGCATAGATTCTTAGTAGGACCTCTCTCTCATTCATTGCCGAGACCTACTCTCAAGCCCTTATGGTTGCTTCTCAAAATCAAACTCTTGGGCTCTTATGGCCTATGCTCCATGGATTTTAGATTCTGGCGCATTAGACCATATGTCTAGGGCCTCCAACAAATCAAGTTTTTGTCTACAATTCCTCCTATTACCATAACTAATGGTTCTATTAAGTCGGTCAATGGAATTGATACAGCTCATCCCTCTCCCACTTTACCTTATCACTAGTTCTCTATATCCCTTCCTTTAATTTTAACCTTATGTCTGTCAGTAAACTTCACAATTAAATTGTTCAGTAAACTTTCTTCTTCATTCTTTCATTATTCAAGATTTAACAACAAAGAAGAAGATTGGTAGCAGACATGAAGCTAAAGAGATTTGATATCTTGATGCAACGTCTGGGCCAACCTCTACAACCTATTTCGTCATTGCCTCACAATTGGAGATTTACTTTTGATTTGCTCATTCATCATTAGTTAAGTTGAAATTTATGGTTGCTACTTTGAGTTAGTTGCAATCTTTGAATTGCGAGTGTTGCCAATTAGGAAAGCATCATTGTGCTTCCTTCTCCCTAGAGTCAATAATAGTTTTACAGTCTTTCGATTTGATTCATTCAGATGTTTAGGGTCCTAGTCATTTTGTATCCAAACTAAGTTTTTAGTACATTGTAACCTTTGTGAATGATTTTTCCAAAGCAACTTGGCTCTATTTAATGAAAGATCGTTTTGAGTTATTTTCTATCTTTTGATCTTTTTGTGTTGAAATACAAACTCAATTTGGTAAGCTCATTAAAATTCTCTGCAGTGATAACGCGAGCGAGTATTTTCCAAAACCATCCACTGAATTTATGACCTCCCTTGGAATGCTTCATCAGTCCTCTTACTCTCACATTGCATCGCAAAACAAAGTAGCTGAGAGAAAGAACCTCCATCTTATTGAGATCCAACGATAGTTGCTCCTTCAAATGAATGCCCTGTGGGTCTTATAGACTAATGCTATTTTCACTGCATGCCATTTGATTAATCGAATACCTTCATCTGTCTAACGTGGTCAATCTCCCCATTTTATCTTGTTTCCACACAATCCTTGTTTCCTCTTCCATCATGGATATTTAGGTATGTAGCATTTGTCTACCAACTTCACAGTGAGGTTGATAAGCTTACTCCACGAGGTTTCTTCCTTGGGTATTCACGTCTGCAAAACAGATATCAATGTTTCAGTCTATCCCTTCATAGATATTTTGCGTGTGACAATGTTACCTTTTTTTAAGTCTACTCCTTTCTTTTATGAGTCTCAATCACAATCTTTGTTGGATGAGAGTCTTTCTTTACCAGACCTCCCCTTCTTTGCTCCCATTCACATTTCAGACCTTTCTTGCCCTAACGGTCAATTCAATTGTTCTTGCAAATTTACACTAGACGCAAAGTAGTTGATTCTCCTGCTGCTTCAGCTATTCCACTACCTTCTCTAGAGTTTTTTGATCCTATCAGTGACCTTAATGTGTCAATTGCTATCCGAAAAGGTAAATATATTTGTACCGCACATCTTATCTCTGTGTGTTTCCTATCATACCTTATCAGCATCACATCATGCCTTTATTTTCTTGTTATCCTCCATTTTCTATCCCTAGCTCTGTGCATTAAGCTTTATCTCACTCTGGATGGCACTATGCCATAAAGGATGAGATGTCTATCCTTCAAGTCCATACTACTTGGGACTTGGTCCGTCTTCCTCCTGAGTCTATACTGTTAAGGTGCATCCCGATGGTTCTACTAATAGATTGAAAGCCTGACTGGTTGCCAAAAGCTATACAAAGGTGTATGGCTAGAATTTTTCTGATTCCTTATTCCTGTTGCCAAAATCACTTCCATCCGTTTGTTTCTCTCGTTGGTCATAACCTATGGTTGGCCCCTTCACCAATTATATGTTAACAACGCCTTCTTGAACGATGATCCCGAGGAAGAACTCTATACGAAGCAACCTCCTAGGTTTCTTACTCAGGAAGAGTCTAGACTATTGTTTAAACTCAAGAAATCCTTATATGGTCTCAAACAATCTTCTAGATCATGGTTTGGCAAATTTAGCATTGTGGTTATAGAATTTAGTCTAACCCAGTGCGTTGATCACTCTATTTTCTACTATCACTCTACTCATTTGGCCCCTTGTATATGTTAATGACATAGTTATCACTGGAGTTGATACACAACGCATTACTAAGTTAAAATAATTCCTTCAAAGCAAATTAAACACTAAAGATTTGGGCCCATTGAAAAATTTCATGGGCATCGAGGTATCGAGATCACACAAGGGTATTGCTCTATCATAGAAAAAGTATATTCTAGCTTGCTCTCTGAGACAGATATGATGGGCCCTAAACCGGTGGATGCTCCGATGAATCTCAATACAAAAATCATTGCAGATAAAGGTGACTTATTAGACAATCTCAGCCAATACCAGAGACTAGTGGAGAAACTGAATTATTTGACAATGACGAGATCAGATATTTCATTCTCTATGAGTGTGATTAGTTAGTTCCTAGAATCATCCCATTCTAGTCACTAGGATGCAATACTTGTATTGAGGTATCTAAAGGGAGCATATAAAAAAGGTATGTCGTATCAGAATCAAGGTCATACTTCTAATTAGAGACTAGACAGAATCACTAACAAAAAACACTCCACTATTAGATATTGCATTTTTAATGAAGGAAATCCGGTATCATGGAAAAGTAAGAAGCAAATTGTAATTGCCAGGTCTAGCACAGAATCGGAGTATAGATCTGTAGCTCATACCTCATGCGAATTAATTTGAATACATCTTATGTTGGAAGAATTGAGGGTTCATTATTCACAACCTATGGAACTATTGTGTGATAATCATACTACAATTCATATTGCCACTAATCCGATATTTCATGAGAGAACTAAGCAAATAGAAGTAGATTGTTACTTCATCAGAGAGAAAATATTATAGAACACTATCAAGACATGTTAATTTAGAAGATCAACTTGTTGGCTTATTTACTAAAACACTTAGGGGACCTCTAGTTAGATATATCTGTAACAAGCTTGTAATAGAAAACATATACAATCCAACTTGAGGGGAAGTGTTAGAGATATGAATGATATTGTAAATATAGAAATGAGTCGTAGATTGATTCCTTCCAAGAATACAAGATGTGATTTTCCTAAACTTGTACAGTTTAATGTATATAAGTAGACTCAATGCTAAACGATAGAGGGAACAAGCCATTCGATTAAGCCTTTTTTCTTGACAAATATAAATATTAAAGTTGCCCCTCTTTCTTGCAACTTGAACTTTTAGGTGACATGGTGGTCAACCGTTTAACAAAATGTATATTTATGTGGATATGAAAACATTAACTATTTATTCATTCTTAAATTATATATACATTTATATTTTACTATATATCTAGAAAGGTCTATTAATAAATAAATTGGGAATTTTGGGTTCCTAAAATCGAAAATTTTGAAGGGGGAGGAAATAATAGGTACAAATCTATATTTTTATTTTATTATTTGATTCCAAGTCTTTCCCCCTCAATTATCTAACAAGTGCCCAGTTACCTGCCCTTGTTTTTTTTTTTTGGGGGGGGGGGGGGGGGGGGGGGGGGGGGGGGGGGGGGTGCAACAACCAACATCAACAACAAAGCAAAAAACATGTTTAGACAAGTATCTAATTGGTGTCTAAAGAATGTCCGACTAGTATTGATATTTGACTAGAAAATTCTAGCTTTCTCATACTTACGATTTATCTTCAAATAAATCCAAAAATTACTTCAAACTCTAATAGGAAATAAATCAATGAGGAGTCCAGTGCAGAATATTTTTGAACTCTGCATAATAACCACTTTATCAAGACATTTTGGAGGACCAATACTGCTTAAACAAAAATTCAACTAGAAAACCAAGAAAATGCTACCAACACTTTAAAGGCATGTGTTTGCCTATTGAAAGTCCAAGATAAAAATACATGTCATTCCAAAATAACCTGTAAAACAGGAAATACCATAAGAACTGTTGTTATGGCCGTCTCTGATGGTTGATGAGGCATAAACTGACAATAGAACTGATTTATTCAAACCAGCTTTCAAGATGCTAAATCCAACTGGAAGACAAGGGGCATGCTGGACTATTGCAGAGAATGAAAATAACATTTCAAAACCATGGTTATGGACTGCACAAAAGCATGCAAGCAAAGCTATTTCCAAAAAATCCCAGGAACTGTCACGTTCAAGAAGACCTATATTGAGTCATAAAGAAGTTGTCAGTTAAATAGCGCATAAAAACAAAAGCAAAGGCAAACAAATAAAAAAACAAAAGCCAAAAGTGAGAAGTAGAATGCACATAGTTGTACAAAATTTTAACTTTCCCATAAGAATGAATTAAAAGGCATAACAATGTCCTCTTAATGGCAGTGCAATACTAGCGTACCTAACTGAGAGAGAATTTCCTTTCTCAAGGAGCCCTCTTGCTCAAAAAATTTGGATACAAGATTCAGCTGAAGAATGTACAGTATTGCAAAATGAGCCTCACAAAGAAGTATCAGGGACTGGCGAATCCTTTTGCTGATGTTGTGGCTCAAAAGATATATCAAAAAGAATACAACTGAAGGCACAAATCAGGATTTAGCAACAATTAGTAAATTATCCTCGAATATTGTAACTCAATATCTTCATATCACACCATTGATGGATAAAAGCTATTATTCTGGCTTTGTATGGAACTAATAAATGAATGAATGACTTTTATGGCTGATTAAACATACTATATACAGCATGGACAAAACCAGGTTTCATGGCAATGAGGAATATCAACACCAACTCAATAGCTCGAGAGCATTTGCGCAGTCCCCACGCAATAGTAGCCACCATCAACACCTTTGTCTCTTCCTTTACTGTAATTAAAATGGATATGGGAAGATAATCACATGAACAGAAATATAACAACATTAGTATGCAAAAAGGGAATAGAGGGAGAACTACTGCACATACCACTCCATTGTTGCCAATGGCAAAAGAAAACGCAATCAAAAGAAATGAATTGCAGGTTTTTTGAATGAAGAACAAACCATCCCCATAACATAATGTGTTAGGTAACATTTTGCACCAGTAAATAGTTTCAGAAGTGTGTTTTACAATTTATTATACTCATTAGAAAAAAAATGGCCCCATAGAAAGAAAATGGAGAGCTGAAGCTCAGTCACCTAAAGTGAATGCAGTTGTAAAACTGAGTGCAAAAAAATGAACTACCAAAAAAGGAATACAAATATTCAAAAACTCGAGCATGTAGAGGACAAGAATCACACACTAAGTAAATCTATCACCAAAATATGGGGGGGGGGGACAAATGATGGTGATACTAATTTGATTAATTTTAGAACATAGAGTTGAATTACCTTCAACAGTGCAGTTGTCATTTGAAGTTTGCCCATCTTCATCATATAGGTAGACAAAAACAGAGTTGTTCACAAGACTACCTAGAGCTACCAGAATTCCTAGACAAAATTGTGCAAGTAGGAAAAATCCAGGAATGGGATAATGCCACAACCCAACCAGTTCCCAGATCTCCATGTCCTGCACTTGTTCAAAGAAGAACTGTCAATACTCTAGCCTTCTCAGGATATAACCTTGTAGATTGCATGCCCAAATGGAAGATTACCTTCCCAAGTTTTGAATTCACAAATGCAAATGCCACATTGAAGATATATGTGCTAACAGCCCACAACAGAATGAAGACGAGTAGCAACCCATTTAACCGGTGCAACCGAAACAGGGATGGGAAGGCATATATGATGTAGCCAACATAGGCAAGTAATCCAAATGCACAGATGCTTGCAAAATGGAAACTCCAGAAGGAAAGAGCATACAAAGAGACCTGTATCAAGTTCACAGCCAAAAGTTTTACATATAAGCCAAAGATAATGGATGGACTGATAATGGCAAATACTCATATAGCTATAATGCTAAAGAGACCGAATCTATATAAATGAAAGCTTTTAGAGGAAAACATGCTTCTAAGATCATAAAGGAGACTATAGGCATGCGTCCCAACAATGACTACAACCAGAAAGAACATTAGGCTGAGTTTTTTAAGAAAATGAGAAATTCATAACAAGAATAAAACATTTTCCCATGGTAGAAAAGTTTGCTACTTTTAACAGAAGCCATGACAGTTTTGGGAATATGCATTGAAATACTAATTATTGACTGCAAAACAAATTATAAACTGAAATTAGGAAAGGCTAAACAAAAAAAAGTTTTACTCTTAGAAATTTTACCAAGAAGCAGTGTTTGGATGAAAAAATTAATCATCACATTTTGTAGTCACGGTACAGGTTAAGTGTCGCAAATTGACTTATAGGGAGGCACTTTGATTTGGGGTTTAACCCCATGGGTAAATTGTAATTCATCACTAATAAAATAAATAAAAGAAAAGATCGGGCAAAATGCTTATACTTTATGTAAGCCTATGTTTTTATTAGAATTTTTTTTATAATTAAAGATATATTGTATTCAAAATCAATAGAAAAATGGGCACAACTTGTAGATGTGGAGTATACGGAAATTTGAATAAAGGAAGGGCACATTTGAAACTCCTATACATTTACAACCCAAAAGTCCCCAAAAAATCTACAGAAGAAACCAACGTGTCTGCTCCCTTTCCCCTCAAATTAGTTCTTAACGTAATACTCCTTTGCATGACTTTAATCACATAACTTTGTTAGTGATACTCTTCTTGTGGCCACTCTCCCTGTGCTGTGAAACCCAATGTAAAAATCAACAAAATTAAAAAAAAAAGGAAAAAAACTTAATTCATTATCTCCATGCATACTTTAGTATGCTAAATAGATGTCTTTTAATATAAATAGTATTTTTACAAAAAATGGGAAATTTGAAAGTTACATGTTACTTTGGCCCTTATGTAATCCATGTTGAGGTTAATTTAAATATTGTTTCATGTTTCCTAGAGTTAGTTTGCTGCCAAATGGGTTTTATTTATGCGGCTTCAACATTTCAAATGCTTGGATTGTTAATTGTAAGTACCATAGTTATTAGAACCAAACCGGTGATTAAACCAACCAATTAATGGATAGGTTCATCTGTGGTTCAATCGGTTCTAGAATTATTATATAATAAACATAAGAATTTAAATATATATATATGCATGAAAGTAAGGACGTGATAATTTAAAATAATATATAAAATTAAGATTTTCTTTTTACGCTTAAAAATAAAATTATTATCTTTATTTTCATGATTGTTTGAATATAAACATTCTAATATATGTGTGTGTGTGCGTGTGTAAATACAGATTTCAAAAGTTATCAATGTATACTAGAAGTTCAATTTAATAATGTCAATATTATTGCTAAGTTTTTTATGCAAATCACATTCTTTGCAAATGATTATAAGTTTTATTATCTAATAATATAAAGTTTGTACCCATGAAGTTGTAGGAATACTATTCCATATTTATATTATTTAGTTTTCAACATATCAGTTATCATGATATAAATCAGAGAAATGATAATGAATGTGCAGAAAACTTACGAGCAACATGATAATAAATTTGTAAAAATAGAACTAGAAAACAATGTTATCAATGAATTAAAAAAAAATAGCTAATTATTCATGCGTATTCGGAATGATTATGATTGAACACATGAATGGTTCAACATTTATTTAGTACTTAAGCTATTTTTTGGTTAATTAATAATCAAAATATTTTTATCTTTTAGCTTATAGCATAGTTACACAGTTACAATATAATATCAAAAGACAACAAAAAATTATCATCCTGATAGAAAATCTTAATTCTAGAGGGGGGGAGTCATTTAGTGTACTTAACAAAAAATGGCCCTTTCTTTGAAACTGGTTGGTTCAATGGTTCTTGAAAATACCAACCGGTTTTTTCAGTTCAAATGCATTTTCGGTAAAATAATCAAACTAGCCTCAAGGTCCGGTTCTCAGTTCAACTGTACCATCACACCCCCCCCCCCAAAAAAAAAAAAAAAATTAATAGTCGCATGTATTTGGCCTCCTTTAAAAAAAAAAAAGTTAGTCTAGCCAAACCTAAGGTTGCATGTTTGAGAGAAAATAAATCAATAAAAAATAATTAACTTTCCCCCTTCCGAATAGCTTAAGCTTTTAAGTGGAGAACATAGCTAACAATCTAACACTTCTCAAGGACCAGGGCATTTTGACATTTTTAATTAATGACACGTAAAAGTAGCCTATGTGTTTGTTGTTTCTAGTATATGGACTGCTTAAGATATTGAGCTTTTTAGTGTAGCCATGGTAGTTACAACATTGTCTTAGCTGGTCAAGTTTAAACCTTTGTAAATCCTTCTTTTGATAGGAAGAAAATGTAACAGTACCAACTGTACCTTATCTATTTGATGCAGCAATTAGAGAATTGAAGATTGTATGTTGAATCCTACTAAATAGCTAAAAGGAGGAATCCAAGAGAGATTCCAAAGAAAATGTTTAAATTCTTAGAAATAAACGGTAATCCATGTGATGCGGAAGCCAAAAAAAATATGAAATAATTATTATTAGAATTTTATTTTATTAGAATTATATTTTATATAAGGATTTTACCTTATTCTATTAAAGATTTATTTTATTTTAGGCAAAATTTTATTTAGATTTATTTTAAGAAGGATTTATTAGAATATTTGATTTTGTTTTATTTTTAGTAATCTTAAGAATGTATTAACCTATTTAAAGGTTTGTGATGATTAGGGTTTGATATTGATGAATATGAAAATTTGAGTTGTCGAAGCCTCGTGGCTTGTTTTCCCTCCCCTCTTCTTCTTTCTTCCCTCTCTCCTAAACTTCTTCTCTCTCTCTTTATTTCTCTTTCTTGGCTTTATTCTCTATCGTCCTATATCACTATGTCAAATGGACACATGAACAAATCCCTAAAGCCTCAACCAAATCCCTGGATCCAGGGGACAGCTAACTAATTAAATTGTCTAATGAGTAAAATCGAACTGTAATTGCCAAGGGTGAAATAGTGTGTTTATCAAACATGGTGTGTTCAACATTTGCACTTGACATTTGTATTAAGCAATTATGCAGCTAAGTAGTATAACACAAAAGTCTTATACACAATCACTGAATAAACTTTATAATCAGAGTTACCAGCTTGTGCCCTATTGGATCTACTGGATATGTATCCATTACCAGACCCTACATTATGTTCATTTGACACCGATACTTGTGCTACGTAACATAGGAACTAATAAAGAGACAAGAAGCTTTCCAGAAACCCTCATGATTAGATATAATGGACAATCTGAAGTTCAATTTCGCAAATAGGTCCTTATGTGTGAAGTGACAATAGCAGAAAGCCTCCCCTGCTGATTATCAGCAGTGATTCCCACATGTTTTCATTACTCTTCTTAAAAGAAGCCATTTAGAGGTCAAATCAATATCCAGCATCATGATCGCCAAACATGTATTTGTCTGGTAAAGTAGAGGAGACAAATCAAAATTGATGAAAATATGTAGTTTAAGAATGCATACCGGGAAACCATAGGTGAAAAAATTGATGCTAAAGGTTCGGAAAACTGGTCCCCCGAGTAAAACATTGGTCTTCCGTACACCAGACCTGCAAATCATCAAAACAATTCAGCAACCTTGCAAGAAAGGCATGGGACATTGTGTTAGGTCAGAATTAACCAAGTAATTTCTGAATATTAAGCAGCATCCACCAACAGATTTTTCCTTACAGATCCATATTTAGAAATTGAAATGGAATTGCGCATGGACACAACAATTCAGACGAAACTGAAGCTTAAAATTAATGAGTCTTGTAATAGAATAATACAACAACAACATAAGCCTTATCCCAATATTTGTAATAGAATAATGACAAATATTAATTAGTAAGAGTCAAATATAATTTCCTTGTACAAAATGGACAGAATAAAAATCAAACAAGATGTATTGGGTCACCTTGACTCTCGAATAAGAAAAGAATGCATGGGGGGAAGAAGTTGCTCTGTCAAGCTGCCTTCTCTCATGGACAAAATAAAATCCATTTCTTCCAAATCACGTTTAATACTAGATAGCTGCACATAAGCATATAAAAGAAGAAAAAAGTTACCAAAAGATCAAAACAGAAGGAAATCTATCTCACTACTACTTTCAGTTAGTAAAATAATCATCTATAACCAAGAAAAATATAATGTATAATTATGGGCACAACACAAAGGACCAAATGCATATATTTATTGGAGTTAACAAACCCATATTGCAAAAATGGAAGGCAAAATTATGCGTTCAAATTGTCAGCTCAACTAAATCAAGAAAAGTGCCCAACATGAAAGAAAGAAACAAGGGGGAGGGTGGCAAGGGTCTAAATGACTTGTATAGCGGAAGGGGCTCCATACACGTTTCTTGAATCATAAAAAGCCTAAGTTAAGAGCAGAGCACAAGTATGATTCCCGAAGGGAAGGCTAGAAAGGACCATCATAGCACCCATAATAGCCTCCCAACATATATCCAAGAATTAAAATTTCATTTCGGCATGGTGTTTCTGTTAGAACGGAAGTGGAAACAGAAACATTTCGGAAACATTTCAAAAAAACGACACAAAACAATAAAATGTGTTGAAATGTTAAGAAATATTTATTGAATTCCTTCTAAATATACAATAGATTAATAATTTTTATTTATGAATAATACAATAGGTTAAATAGTTAAGCAACTTACTATTTGGCATATTATGTTGCTTTTTTTGGTGTGTCTTATTATATTTTGATGGAAAGATTAAGATTATTACTCCACTAGTGTTCTGTTTCGGTCTCTAAAGAAATGAAAACATTTTGACTATTTCGTGGAAAAGAAATAATATTTTGATCCTTGCATATATGATATATAACAATTCGGAATTCCAAAGGTCAACCGATAATCTTTGGTGCAACTTTAAATAAAGCCATATGCTAAGACAAGCAGTTTTTGGTTCTACTCTTATTGACCTTAATTTTTACAGAAATATTGATTTTTTTTTTTAAGTATTTGTACTGTTAGCATTTTTAAAGTTGGAAAAAATATATCAAATAGCATTTTTAGTGAGAAAAGTTTCGTAGAAAATGCCATTTGAAACAGCGTTTTCAAAAAATTCTATTTGAAATAGTCACTTCTAAAAAACAGCTTTTGAAATATTAACCAAAACCATCCGTGGCAAGAGATCTATTATTGTCTGCAAATCAAAACTCAGTTTCGAGTGGGGAAAAATGCAGAGGGAGGAACCGAACAATCTTCTCTAAGTGATGATGCACAAATCCCGAATTTCTACTCTCTTGATATCCATGTTAGCCACCATGGCTGCCTTTAATGTAGCCAGCCAGTGAGTTCTCTCTTGTTTAACCTCATTCTCTTCTTTGAATGCATAAATTCACCCATACTTATATAAAGTACCGGATATTCATTTCTTTGTGAAGTTATTCATTTTGGAGCCTCAACCAAGCACATGATAATCAGAGAAGCGAGGTGGGTCCATCGAGATAGCTCTTTTTGGTTGCCATTGAAGATGACTGGTCAGTTTTCAAAAGGTTAAAAAGTGCTATTTGAAACAGCATTTTTTTTTAAAACATTGTTGCAAAGGATGTTTTCTAAGAATTTCTCTCTTAAAATGCTATTTTAAACAACGTTTTCAACTTTAAAAGACGCTATTTCAAATAGTGTTTTTCATTAACAGTATTTCAACAAACACTTAAAAAACATTACTATTTTCCTAAATATTAGAGTCAATAGCAGTAGAACCCCCCCCCCCCCAAAAAAAAAAAAAAACACGAATCCTTAGTGATACAAGATATTGGGAACTACTCAGCAAAATCCTTAATGATGTTGGTTGTTACCGTCATTTTGTTGGTAAACTGATTTATCTGATTGTGAATTGCCTAGACATTACTTAAGTTGGTGGTGTAGTTAGTAAATTTATGCATGTTCTATGCCATCCCCACTATGAGCCAATTTCTCGCACTCTACGTTATTTGAAAGGTACACCTAGTTGTGGTCCTAGTGTACTTTATCGTCCATCACCAGCTCTTTCTATTACGGCTATAGTGATGCTGATTGAGCTGGTAGTCATTTGGATCACATTCTACCTCTAGCTATTGCACATTTGTTGGTAATAATCCTTGGCAAAGCAAGAAATAGAGAATGTTCGTGCCAAAGCTGAATATCAAACTTTGGCTCACACCACCTCTAAGATGATTTGGGCTCGCTCCCTTCTCCATGATTTTGGCAATGATATTGCTCACTCGATGTTTATGCATTGTGATAATCGAGTGGGTATCTTTATTACTAACAATCCTGTCTCTCATAAGCGCACCAAACATATCAAGGTGGATTGTCATTTCATCTATCATCTATTGCAACGTGGGGATCTATGCACTCCATACATTCGATCTACATCACAACTCAAGGACATCCTTATCAAATACTTGTCTTGCTCTTCCTTTCAAGATATATTTGACAAGCTAGGCATAACATGCTGATTAGGCTAGTAGTCATGTGGATTACATTCTACATCTGGCTATTGCACATTCATTAGTGCCAATATTGTTACTTGGCAAAGCAAGAAAATAGAGAATGTTGTGGCCTATTCTAGTGCCAAAGCTGGATAGCAAACTATGGCTCATACCCCCTCTAAGACGATTTGGGTTAACTCATTCTTTCGTAATTTTGAGATTGATGCTGCTCGCTCGATTTTTATGTATCGTGATAATCAAGCAACTATCTTTATTACCAACAATCCTATCTTTCATAAGAGCACCAAACATAACAAGGTGGATTGTCATTTCATCCATGATCTATTGCAGCGGGGAGATCTACGTACTCCTTACATTCGACCTACGTCACAACTCAAGGACATGCTTACCAAACCCTTGCCTCGCTCTTCCTTTCAGGATATATTTGACAAGTTAGGCGTGTTTAACTTATATGCTCCAACTATAGTACGCTAATTGGGCTGCTAGTCATGTGGATCACGTTCTACATCAGGCGATTGCACATTTGTTAGTGATAACCTTGTTACTTAGCGAAGCAAGTAAGAGCACCAAACATAACAAGGTGGATTGTCATTTCATCCATGATCTATTGCAGCGGGGAGATCTACGTACTCCTTACGTTCAACCTACGTCACAACTCAAGGACATCCTTACCAAACCCTTGCCTCGCTCTTCCTTTTAGGATATATTTGACAAGCTAGGCGTGTTTAACTTATATGCTCCAACTACAGTACGCTAATTGGGCTGCTAGTCATGTGGATCACGTTCTACATTGGGCGATTGCACATTTGTTAGTGATAACCTTGTTACTTAACGAAGCAAGAAAATAGAGAATGTTGTGACCCCTTCTAGTGCCAAAGCTGAATATCAAACTATGGCTCATACCACCCCTGAGATGATTTGGATTCGCTTATTCCTCCATAATTTTGACATTAATGTTGCTCGCTCGATTTTTATGTGTTGTGATAATCAGGTGGCTATCTTTATTGCTAACAATCCTATCTTTCATGGGTGCACCAAGCATATCAAGGTGGATTGTCATTTCATCCATCATCTATTGCAGTAGTGGGATCTATGTACTCCTTATGTTTGATCTACATCACAACTCAGGACATCCTTACCAAACCCTTGCCTTGCTCTTCCTTCCAGGATATGTTTGACAAGTTGGGCATGTTTAACTTGTATGTTCCAGCTTGAGGGAGAGTCTTAAAATATAGGAATATTTATATTTATGGATATGAGTGACTTGGGTGATATGAGTATTTTGGGGATCCTTGATGTTTGGATGCGTTCATATTATAAATAAACTCAATGGCTGAGTGTGTGGATCACATAAAACACACTTTCTAATCTTCTCTCTAATCGCTCTATTATTATCTTTAATTTCAACTAACAAACCAAGCCCAAAATAACACTTTTATTCCAATAAAAAAGAAAAATAAATTAACCCCAATAGATTTGCAGAATTTAAATTTTAATATCAAAATTAATCATTTGTACTTCCCTAACAATCTCTGCACTAATCTGGAACTAAATGGACGGTACAGGAGTTGAATAAGCATATGCATACCATGAAATAGAAGACAATAAGACAGAGAGCGGAACATATTTCCTGCCACTCAGATTCAGCAGATATTTTGTACAGACCAATAAATTTAGCAATCCGTTGTAATATCTCTGGGAGAGAAACAGGGAGCTGATACACATAAAGCAGGCAAATGTTGAAGCCTGCATACAGCCAAAGAGGCCTCCACCACCTACAAAACCATAAAGTCTAACATAAGAGATTGAAAAGTATAGCAGCTGACAAAAAGAAATTTTAAATTAAAAAAAAGGTAGGGAAAAAAAGAAACATTAATCAGTTTCAACAATTACCTGAAAAGGCCAAGAAAATTGCTAGTCAAAGACCAATCCACAAGACCCACGCAACTACAAATAAAAAATGGCAGGGAAACCCAAGAGGGGTTGCTAATTCCCACAACAAGTTGAATGGCAGGTAAAAGCAAGAAGGAGGCAACCGTGAGGCGAGAACCTTGCATGTGGGGAAAAAAAAAAGAATCTTATTTATGAGAACCAATTTGAAAAAGAATGTTTCTATTTTCACAATTGATAAGAATACTTTACCATCCATCCTCAAGTTTACAGACCAAGAAATAGACTACGACTAGTAATAACAAACTGCTTTATGTTAGTGTAAGACATGCTTACTATTAAGTGACTAATTATCCAAAAAGCTCAAATTGTTACAGTTGAAAATCAGAGAATAATGAAAAGGGTTAATTGATCTACACCAGACCATTAACCTTGTATATATACTGCTGAATGCCAACTGACTGTCTAAAAATACATGATACGTTTCCAATAATTAAGATCCTAATTGACAACGAATTAATGATAAATATAGAAACAAATAAGAAAGAAATCTCATATTCTAACACTCCCCCTCAAGCTGGAGCATACAAATCAAACATGCCCAGCTTGGTAGACAAATGGTGGAAAGAGGATCAAGACAAAGGTTTGGTAAGAATGTCACCCACTTGAGAGTCCGAGCGCACATATGGTGTGCAAATATCACCTCTCTTCAAACAGTCTCGAATAAAGTGACAATCAACTTCAATATGTTTCGTGCGTTCATGAAATATAGGGTTATTGACAATGAAGATGGCAGACTGATTATCACAAAACATAGACATTGGTCAAGGAACCTTTATACCAAAATCATGCAAGAGTGAGCGAACCCAAAATATCTTAGTTGTTGTATGAGCCATGGCACGATATTCAGCTTCGGCACTAGAACGAGTAACAACATTTTGCTTTTTGCTTCGCCAAGTGACAAGATTGTCACCAATAAAGGTACAATAGACAGAGATAGAACGCCGATCAGTACGACTGTCAGCCCAGTCAGCATCACTGTAACCAGTCACAGAAAGAGAAGACGATCAATATAACAAACCTCGACCGGGAGCACCTTTCAAGTAACTCAGGATACGGCACACTGCCTCAAAATGGGATGTACGAGGAGCATGCATAAATAGACTAACAACACCTACAGCATAGGTAATATCCAGGCGGGTGACAGTAAAATAGATTAATTTGCCAACCAAGCGTCGATACCGACCAACATCAGAGAAAGGCTAGCCACTAGTAGCATCAAGTTTGACAGATGTGTCCAAAGTAGTATCAGCAAGGTGAGAGCCAAGTAGACCAGTTTCGGATAGAAGATCCAACACATACTTGCGCTGGGAAAGAGTGAGTCCTGCCGGAGACCGTGCTATTTCTATGCCAAGAAAATAGCGAAGAGCACCCAAGTCTTTAGTATAAAAATGTTGACTTAAATGGGACTTCAAATTAGCAATACCTGAGACGTCATCCCCCGAAATAATGATGTCGTCAACATAGACAATCCAAATAATGGAACCAGAAGAAGAGTGCTGAGTGAAAACAGAATGATCGGAGGTGGACCGCTTCAAGCCATACTTCAACAGAACATCACTAAAGCGGTCAAACCAAGCACGAGGACTTTGCTTCAACCCATACAAGGCACATCGTAATCTGCAAACTAAGTGTTCATTTCCAGGTATAACATAACCAGGGGGTTGCTCCATGTAAACTTCCTCTTGAAGTTCACCATGAAGAAATGCATTTTTAACATCCAGCTGGTAGAGTGGCCAAGAGCGACTCACAGCTACAGCAAGAAGGATACGAATAGAGTTCAAACGAGCAACTGGTGAAAAGGTCTCCAAGTAATCAACTCCATAAGTTTGAGTATAGCCTTTAGCCATAAGGCGTGCTTTGAGTCTCTCAACGGCACCATCTAGAAGATACTTCACATTGTAGACCCAACGACATCCCACGGGTTGCTTACCTGGAGGTAATGGTACCATCTCCCAGGTATGATCCTGGTAAAGTGCCTACATTTTCTCATCCATAGCATGCTTCCATCCAGGAGAAGATAATGCAGCTTAAAGTGAGGCTAGAAGTGAAATAGAAGACAGAGCACAAACAAATGAATGCAAACAAGGAGAAGTACGATGATAGGATACAAATTTGGCAATAGGATGTTGGGTGCAAGTACGCCTACTTTTACGTAAAGCAATGGGGGCAGCTCATCATCAGAGATAAGGGTTGGATCCTCAGACGAATTGGATGGGCCATAAGAAACAACTGGTCTCTTCGGAGTCCGCTGATACACTTGTAATGGAACACTCGGATTGTTTTGATGGTGTTGATATTCCTACAAAGAAGACTGAGAAGGAGGTAAAGTGGGAATAATCTCCCTTTGTCCAGCCTCCTCCTCAGGAGAACAAGGATATGACTCCCCCTGAATAAGATCATAGGATAATGGGGTCCCAA
This sequence comes from Vitellaria paradoxa, assembly GCA_019916065.1. Taxonomy (NCBI): domain Eukaryota; kingdom Viridiplantae; phylum Streptophyta; class Magnoliopsida; order Ericales; family Sapotaceae; genus Vitellaria; species Vitellaria paradoxa. The sequence continues at coordinate 14,995,566 of CM034243.1, read as the reverse complement.
AATTAGAGAAAAAGGTAGTGGACTCAAAAAAGGTAACATCAGCACTCACAAAATATCGACGAGAAAAGGGTGATAACAACGATACCCATTCTATGTACAAGAATAACCCAAAAAAATGCATTTACGAGAACGAGGCGACAATTTATATAAGCTAGGATCAAGAACATGAACAAAGGCAACACAACCAAAAACTCAGGGAGTAAGAGGAAAGAAGTTACCAGTAGAATAAAGAATGGAAAATGGAGACTTGTTACCCAATATGACAGATGGCATACGATTGATTAGGAAACAAGCAGTAAGGACAGCATCTCCCCAAAAAGGTTTTGGTACATGCATGTTAAACATCATGGTACGAGCAACATCAAGTAAATGACAATGTTTGCGCTCAGCAACACCGTTTTGTTGTGAGGTATGAATACAAGTGGTCTGGTGAATAATCCCTCGACCTGCACAAAAGGAAGCCATAGCAGAATGCACATATTCCAAAGCATTATCGGAACGAAAAATTTTGATACGTTTGCCAAATTGGATAAAAATCTCATTATAAAAGCGAGTCACAATATAAGGTAATTCAGATCGCTTTCTCATCAAGAACAACCAAGTCATATGAGAATGATCATCAACAAAAATAACAAAATATTGGTAACCATTAATACGAGTAATACGGGAGGGTCCCCATATGTCTGTATGAACTAAATCAAAAGGCTCTGTTTGACGACTAACACCATTACTAGAAAAGGAACTACGATGATGCTTACCAAGTTGGCAAGCCTCACATTTGAGACTCGATACATGACTCAAATGGGAAATAACAGACTTCAATTTATTTAAAGATGGATGCCCAAGACGAAAATGCCACTGAAGAGGGGAGACTGTTGCACTCAAAGCAGGAGAATTTGTAGTAGAAAAGCTTGTAGGATCCAGGTAGTATAGCCCACCTTTTTCATGCCCCAAACTAATCATCCTCCTCGTCTTGAGTTCCTGAAACACACACAAGGTAGGATTAAATGTTACAGAGCAATGTAGAGCTTTAGTCAATTGACTAACAGATAATAAATTGAATGGAAAGTTAGGAACATAAAGGCTATGAGATAAATGAATCGAAGGATGAGGAGCAAGAACACCTTGTCCTTGTACAGGACGAGATGATCCATCAGCTAAAACAACATGATGATTAATGGAGTTTAACTGAGAAAAGGAGGAAAATTTACCAGAAATATGAGAGTTCGCTCCAGAATCAATGATCCAGGAAGAAGGAGTGGACACGGTACAAGCCACATTACCTGAAGTTGCTACTGTAGCAGTAGAAGCAGAGTGGGATGTCCGAAGGGTTTGCAGCAGTTCACTAAGTTGGGTGGTAAGGTCTTTGTGAGTGCTAGACTCTGAGGTTTTTGAACCAACTGGCATTGACTGATTGGATCCCACAGTAGGAGAACTGACACATGATTAACTTGATCTGGCCGTCCATACTTAGTCCAGCAGTATGGTTCGGTGTGATTGGTTCGACCACAGTGAATACATTTTCTATCTCCTCGCCCCTAAGAAGAGCGACCACCACGGTTTGAATTCCGAGAAGAGCAACCCCCTCATCCTTGTGTATTACCACGAGAGGCTTCATTAAAGATCAAGGCAGATGATTCTGAAGTAGAGGGCTGAGCAGGTGAATGATGGCCTAAGGATGATCGCAATAGATGAGAATAAGCATTTGCAGCAGTAGGCAATGTCTCACTGGCAAGAATTTGATCTTTGAAACCACGCAGATCTGGGTCAAGGCCAGAAAGAAGAGAAGCGATCATAAAATCTTCCCAGTGCCCTTTTTGCTAGTCCAAATCTGTAGTAAATGGCTGATATTGTAACAACTGATCCCAAAGATTCTTCAAAACACTATAATACTCAGAAAGAGAATGACCAGATTGTTTAGTGGTGAAGATTTGCTCGTATAATTCAAATACTCATGAAACATTACTTTGTTGCGAGAACGAGTCAGCAAGAGAATCCCAAATTTTCTTAGAAGAGTCACAAAATTCCACTGTAGTAGCAATATGAGGTTCAAGGCTGTGCCATAACCATCCCATGACAATAGAATCTTCACTAAGCCAATCATCGTAGGTACTATCATCGGATTTGGGTGGAAGATTAGTAAGAAATTTTAATTTCCTTTTCCCACGAAGATACACTTTCACCGCATGAGCCTAAGCTAAATAATTTATTTATTCAGCCTTTTTAAAGTAATAGAACGAGGAACATCTTCATCTTTAATCAAAATTGATTTTGAATCAATAACAGGAATTTTCCCTTCAGCCATGTAATAAAAAAAAGTACCAGAAAATCATCCGAGAAGGAGAGTATTGAGAAACAGAGTACCACCAGATAAATATCAGAAACACCAAACGATGGTCAATGGTGAACCATCAGAGAGAACCATCAGAGACGAAGATAATCAGGCTGCGATGTTTCATCCAGGGCATCGATGAGCAGTGACGAGGAGGAACGACAACGAGCTCTGAACAATCGGCGCCAGGCATCGGCGACGAATGGCGACCGACGACGAGGAGCAGCAACGAACGACCACGAGGTGCAGCGATGATTGTCAACGAGGCAACAGCAGTGAGACCGACAAGCCCCCGACGACCAGCGACGAACCACCAGCGATGTGGAGCAACGACGAACAACCAAGGTGCAGCAACAAACGGCGACAAGCCCCCGACGACCAACGACAAACCACCAGCGATGAGAAGCAGCGACGAAATCGACGAGAAGTAACAAGCGGCGACGAGAAGCCCCCGGCAAGATTAAACACTGATAAATCTCACCAAAGGTCTTCGACGACCTCGATGACCGCCGCCGCCATCGAGTAGGTTTTTTTTTTTTTTTTTAAACAGGAAAAGAAAAGGGAAAAAAAATTGGAGAGAAAGCTCTGATACCAAGTTGAAAATCAGAGAATAATGAAAAGGGTTAATTGATCTACACCAAACCATTAACCTTGTATATATACTACTGAATGCCAACTGGCTGTCCAAAAATACATGATACGTTTTCAATAATTAAGATCTTAATTGACAACGAATTAATGATAAATATAGAAACAAATAAGAAAGAAATCTTCTATTCTAACAGTTACAAAATGGTCCCAACAATATATATCAAAGCTATCTGAAAAAGCAATTCATTTGTACAGAAGATCACTTAGTTTTACAATCATTTAATTGTAGAGAAGATATGGCCGCTATTGAAGATTGGTTCATGACATGAAGTCTCCTTGTATCAAAGTGAAAATTGCCCTGGTTGAGTTGCAACCAGCACCCACCAACCCTAGGATACCGCTACAGCCACAGCTCAATCTGATTCAGCACAACTTGAAACCATATGGTTCATCCTAGGAGCACTCTAGCATTTTATACTTCCAAAAGATTTCCTTGAATTTCTGCCACTTCCACCTTTCCTTTATGCACCAAAATAAAAAGATGGACACTATCCATGTATAAAAAGAGAGGTCAATACAAAGTAACAGGGGCCCTCTAAACTAGTCACACTTTCATATGATTAAAAAAAATCCTGAAATAGATTGGGTCCAGCTCCTCCCAATAACCTACTTAAAAGGGACAAAAATTGCTCTTCAATACAAACACTATCTCCTTAATTCCTTGAAACGTTCTAAAGTCTTACCATTCCTCTCTCCCCCAGAATAGCCAAAACAAACAAAAGGAAGAAATCTGCACCTTCCTCAAACTTAGAGGACACATAATCTGGATGTCATGCATAACAAATTTTCAATAGCTATTAGAAGTAATTGTAGCTTGGCATAAATATTGTACAGGAAAGTAGAAAAATAGAGTCAAGGAATAGAAGTAAACAGCTTAACAGAAACTATGCCCAATTAACTAGTAACGAACCTATGTGTGATGAGAGATGTCCCCAAAATGAATCTTGACACGGAACCAGACCAAAATTGTCCATCCAGATTTCGACAGAAGCAGCCAAAGCAATTAATAGTTGTACGACCAAGAAATAGATTACCAAGGGAGATCTCCAGGACTCAAGCCTGCTTAAGCATACAACATCGTTGTGCACAAGGAATTAAAAAACCAATTTAGCAGCTAAGGTAAAAATTAGCTAATGAATTATAACAGAAAATGAGTGGTAAAAATTACATAAGGAATTATAACAGAAAATGAGCGGTAAAAATTACAAAATGAATTATAACAGAAAATGAGCCTTACTTCATCAATCCAATTAGATTTGCCCACCAAGCACCTGCTGTACTCAACTTGCCAACATCCATAGCCCATAACATAAGACATATTGCTTGCACAAGAATAATAAGGAGTGAGATTATGAAAATGGACCACAACAAAAGCAATCTCCCACGAGAGCGAAATCCTGTAGAGAATCAATGACGTGTTAGAATTAGTAGGATGAAAACAACTGCAAGTTAAAAATTATTCATGGCACAGAGGAGAAACATTGTAAAGATAGCCAGCAGAATACTTGCAATATAATAATACCTTCCAGTACCACTTGAGCACAATGAAAGAGGTGAAGGATGATATCGGGATATGGAAATGAGTCTATGGAATGGCTTAACCTTGCTTGAGGAACAAGTAATTTTAAAAATTTTAGTTAATGATGGTTGTCATCCCCAAAGTGGTCCTTCACTTGATCACAGTTTAACTTGTATCGAGACATATGCATCACTTCATTTTCCTAACAAGTCTTTTATTGGTTTTACTGCTGTTTATTTGTACGAAAGGCATTTCCTGTTTGTCCTAGTCTCGCTTAAAAACTGAAACCAAGTTGATTGATAGGAGTTCTCAAAGCTCCACTTTGGCTACTGGTGGCAAGAAATTTAATTTCTATGAACCTGCTTGATTTCATCAAAAGAAAAAGATGATGAAGAAGAACCAATTTATAAATACATTTGATCAACTCCAAGAAGAACCAGCTTCCAACAACAAATAACGACTTCATGAAGGACCAGTTCACAAGTAGAAATAATTGGCGCCTTGACAGTTGCATATGACACCTAACCTCAGCCTTTGGTTAGCCAAATCAGGACTAGCAGATCTCTAGAAATCAATGCGGATCACTTGAAACAAGACTTCCCTATATATCAATCCTCATCTTCGTCACTCCCGTATCTTTACCAGCAACTTTTGTCAGCAAAAATGGGTGCTTCGTGTCCTCCAAAAGAGGCCAATCTCTTCAGACTAATAGTCAATTGAGACCATCCGAAGAAGGATAAATAAGAGGGGCAATATCTGGCGACGACCAGATTTCTTCTCCATCTCCGACAGTGCTCCAGTAAATGACAAACCAGAAGAGAAGAATATTGTAGATCTCCAGCAAGGCCTTCGACATTGTTGACGGGGGAGATGGGTAGCTCTCGGTTGAGGAGAGATATTTCACTTTTGGTTGACGAAGTGGAATGGGTTAGCGGATGTTTGAGACATCTCTCCGCTAGGCAAGGGCAAAGGGGAAATATGAAACAGAGTTGCAAAGGCAACCCGAGGACTCAAATCAGGGGGCTTGAGAACTTAGAAGAGGAATACATCATCAATGTTGCGATCCCAAAATTGTTGGCAAACTAGTGCTACATGGAGCTAGTGAGGGAGAATTGGGATGTGACTTCAAAGTTACCATTGAGGATGAGGAAGAGAGGGCTGGGTTCTACAGAAAGTGTGCGGTGGATCGATTGGAAGGATGGAAAGAGGCGGTACCGAAGGTAACGATGATGAAGATGTGGGCTGAGAAGAGGTGGAAGTTGATAGCAAAAATGGAGGTGAAGGATCTACATAGTGTTGCCTATCCGTTTATACTACCATCGCTAAAGGAAGCTCATGGGGTCATCAGTGGGCATTGTTGGTTTAAAGACTTTCCTGTTAAGCTCGACCGGTGGGAATCGACAGGAGGCTACTACGTTCATACACAAAGCCAAAGGGGTTGTGGATGTGGGCTATAGGTCTACCTATCCATTTATGGTCAATGACATCTTCCAAGCAATAGCAGATGTTTGCAATGGATTTGTGGGAGTTGATAAGGAGACAATGGAGAGATCCCATTACGGCTGGGCTCAAGTGTGTGTTAGAGGCCTAAGGACTAAAATTCTGGCATCTATCTCGAAAGGGGGAGGAAGATTCAACTTCAACGTACCAATTTTTGGGCGGAAGCTAGGCCTCAAGTGTGGCTTCCGAGTTCAAATCGCAGAGAAGATTGACCGAAGCCAGAGACAACCAAAGAGCTAGCACATGGGAGTCGAGGTAACCCCACAAGACAAATAGGACACGTGGTTGGTACAGTGTTGGTCAGCCATAGACATATGCAGTTGTACATCTACATGGGGGACGTAGATGTGACATCGTGGAGACGTGACACGTGAATGAAGAGAATTCTAGAAATGGGCCAATTCAAAATGGGTCAAGTAAAGATATTCTTCTAAATAGGCAGAAGGAGAGATATAAGGCCAATGAGGAGATATCAAGAAGACGGATCCCATCAAAGTTTGGGCCAACCCAGGGGTCTAGGAAGCCAAGGGCTAAACTTAGCTCAAGCACAAGACAAAACTTGAATGAGCTGAAGGCTAGGGTTATCCAAACTGCTTGGACAAACCCAAATAAATTCAGCCCACTTAGGCAACTAGAGGGCCAAACCAAGAATGGAGCCATGGATAAGTTAAAACTTTGACATTCGGGACCAAGTAAGTTATTGGATTAGGTTTATAGGATTGGGCCCTCCATGTTTGACATCCATCATATTCTTCTTATCGCTCATCACCTTCTTCTTCATGAACATTCCACATCTCTAACTTTGGCACTTTGAAAGGAAGGAGAAGAAGTGCTATTAGGGGATTAGAGCTTAAGAAGAGAGATTGGGAGACAATGGGTGGATTACTTAGAAACAACAGAGAGGTGGAAAGAAATAGGTGGGCTTTGGTGGCAGGAAAGGAGCATAAACTCTATACCTCAGAGGAGCACGTGGAAGGAGAAAAAAATGATGGCTATAATGAGGTGGCACTGGTGAGATGGCAAAAGGGGCTCTAGAGAAGGGGCAATAGACACTGGGGCCTTGGAAACAAAGGAAACAAGGATAATCCAGGAGAGGGACTTCACAAAGGGCTAGGAAGCATTAGATGTGAACCAATGGTTGTTTTAACTCCCATGGGTCCTACGAAGGGAAATGAAGATTTGTTGGGTTGTTAGGGGATTGTTGCAAGATCGATCAAAAGGTGTTCAATTGAGTCTTAAAAAGGGTAAAGAATCTAAGAAAACATTAGGAGTGTCTTATGTGATCGAGGAAAAGATTGACAAATTGTTCTTAAAAATTGAGGAGAGGAAAGCAACCTACATAATCACAACGACAATAGTAGGGGGAATAGTGGGAGAGAAAAGAGGGAACTGAAGATTCTAGAGTGCTCGGTGAATTATGATAAATAGGGAGGGGAAGGAGAAGCAGGCAGAAGTTAATTATTGTTAAGATTCTAAAATAGTAAGTTGAAACGTGAAGGGGCCTCAAAGGGAGGGAGAAAAAATCAACTATCATAATGGCTTTGAAGAGATGGAAACCTGATTTGGTGTGTTTTCAAGAATCAAAGATAGAAGAATTTGATAACAGGGGCATGCAGGAGAATTGGGGAGGCAAATGGGTGACGTGGATGGCCTTAACAGCTACAGGAACTTTGAGGGGGATTCTGAATATGTGGGATGGAAGGATATTGGTGTTGGAGTGAGCTAAAGTAAGGAGGTTTTATGTCTTTGGATTGTTATACGGATGTGGGGATGACTTCAAATGGGTGTTTACGGAAGTCTACAAGGTTGCTGCAATGTCAGAGAGGGAAGATTGTTTGGAGGAAATAGCTACAGCAGCCCAGTTAGCAGCACCCATAGCGTGTGGGAGAGAATTTCAACTTGACCAGATTCATGGATTATAGGAAAGGTTGCAAATCCAGTTACAAAGAGCAATGAGAAGTTTCAATGATTTCATTGAAGATCTTCAGCTAGTAGATCTTCTGTTGTCGGGAGGACGATATACATGATCTAGCTCATGCAGCAGATCTAGAATTGATCATTTCCTCATCTCCAAAGAATGGGATTCTTTTTTTTTTTTTTCTTCTGGGGGGGGGGTGTTGGAGCTACCGAGAGTATACTTCCAAGAATAGTATCAGATCATTTTCCCATCTTGTTGAATTGTGGAGGCATCAAGGGGAGGCCAGGCCTATTCAGATTCAAAAATTATAGTTGTTGGAGGAGGGATTCAAAAAGAGAATGGTTGGATGGTGGGCTGGTTACTTGGTAAAGGGAATAGCTAGTTACGTCTTTGCTATGAAACTAAAGAACTTAAAAGGGATTTGTATCAGTGGAATAGGAAGACTTTTAGCAATGCGGAAACGAGGAAGAGGTCTTTATTACAAGACATTTCTAGATTGCATCAAAATGAAGAGTTGGACCAGTTGACTGAGGAGGAAGCTCAGGATAAGTATGGCATAAAAATAAAGTTGGGCCAACAAGCAAGAATGGAGAAAATTAGCTGGAGATAGAAATCTAGACTCTTGTAGTTGAAGGAGGGGGAAAAGAACACCAAATTCTTCCACAGGATGGCCATTTCGCATAAAAGAATCAACATAGGGAAGATCATTATTGATTGTAACTATTCGGAGAGGAAGAAGAGGTTAAAGAAGGCATTGAAATTTTATTCTGGCCTGTTCACAAAATGGAAGCAATGGAGACCACAGTTAGATAATTTGGAGTTTGTGGAGATCCCCCTGAAGGAAGCTGGAGCTTTGGAAGAGGAATTTTCATGAGGCGGAGGTGTGTTAAGCCCTGAAATCTTTGAATGGTGACAAAGTCACAGAACCAGATGGAATGTCGATGGCATTCTTTCAACACTGCTGGAAAGTAACAGAAGATGATGTTATGAAGGTATTCAAGGAATTTCACGAAAATGAGGCTTTTGTTGGTGGTCTCAAAGCTTCCTTCATTGCCCTGATTCTTAAGAAGGCAGGGACATAAGATATGAGGGTCTTCAAACCCATAAGTCTTATAGGGTGTCAAACAAACTGATTGCCAAGGTGCTTATGGTGAGGTTGAAAAATGCAGTGGGAGGATTAGTATCCCAGTCTCAAAATGCTTTTGTCGGAAGGGGGGGAGAATTTTGGATACCATCCTAATCTCTAATGAGATGTTAGATGATAGAATTACTTGTGGGTTGACTTGCAAGCTCGACGTCGAGAAGGCATATGACCATGTCAATTGAGATTTAAGTTACACAGACTCTTCTGAATGTACGACTTACCCATATCAAATACTTGAAATTGAATAAGGATATTTGGGTAAGGGTGGGTATAGTTATCCCAATATAATTGAATATCCATATAAACATATTTAGCAATTCAATTTTAACACAAAATTATGCATCAAATTTATATTTTAGACATGAAACAATCTAACAGAACCATGTTGATACCATATTATTTTATAAAATAAAACAATTAAATTAAATACATAAATATTATCCCATGTCCACATATCCTTGCATGAGAAAAATTAATGGATCCAACTTTTAGACACGACCTTACCTGACACCCATACCCAAGTAATTTCCTGTTGTATCTTTCAGAGCGCATGGGTTTCGGAGGTAGATGGACACATTGGTGCATCTCTACAATCAAATTTTCAGTTTTGGTCAATGGTAGGTGGTTTTTCTTTTTTTTTTTTTGGGGGGGGGGGGGGGGGGGGGGACCCATGAGCAGGCTAATCTCTACTAGGGCTATTCAGAGGGCTTTCATGGAGGGTACAAAGACAGGGAACTCAAGATGTCACGAGTTGGAAGTCTCTCACTTGCTGCTCGCTATTGACTCCATTATTTTTTGTGAAGCAAACCATAAGGCACTTAAGATGTGTCCCACCATGCTTCAAAGCAGTGTCGAGCTTGAAGGTGAACTATGGCAAATCTGAATTGATACCTGTTGGAAAGATGCAAGCTATGGAGGGTTTGACATCTATTATAAGATGTAGGAGTATTTAGGACTTCCCTTGGGTGCTTCCTTCAAGGCTAAGATTATTTGGGATGGGATTATTGATAGGTATCAAAAGAAGTTTATGAGATGGAAAAAAGGACATCTCTTGAAAGGGAGAAGGGCAACTCTTATCAGGAGCACCTTATCAAGTATGCCTATATACTTCATGTCTCTCTTCAAGGCCCCAATATCAATTATTAAAAGACTGTAGAAACTCTAGCAAGACTTTCTGTAGAATTGATTAGGGGGAGAAGGAAAATTTCATTTAGTGAACTGCAACAGAGTCAATAAACCAATTAACAAAGGGGCACGAGCATCAGAACAATTCCACTTGGTAAATGGTCATGGCGATTCACAAGTGAGAGATTTTATTTTTGGAGACAAGTAGCGATAGCGAAATACAGTCTAGTAAGGAACGAATGGACCACAGTATGGGCCTTTGGAAAGGGAGTTGGCTAGGATTTGCTAGTAAAGTCTCCTTCATAGTGGGAAAGGGAGAGCGGATTGTTTCCTGGAATGACACGTGGGTCGAGAAAAGGAAGTTGCAAGAATTGTTGCCCATCATTTACAGGATTGCTGTGAATTAGAACGCCACTATGACGAATTTTATGGTATCAAATAATATAATAATCACATGGAACGTACAACTGAGAAGAAATGTGCAAGACTAAGCGACGGAGGATCTCATGAGTTTTTTGGCCAAGTTCCACACAACAAAATTGGAGGGAGTAGAAGAGAGGATGAGGTGGAATACTACTAATTCAGGTGGTTCAAGGTAAAATCATTGTTAGAAGTTGTCCCACATCAACCCATTAAAAAAATTATTCTCCCATATATGAAATGGACATCCCTCCCTTTAACACCTAAGTTTTACGGTTGAGGCCTCCTCTTCTCAAGTGTTGGGCTTCTTAACATAGTATCAAAACTATGATCCTATAATAATAATAATAATAATAATAATAAAACCCTAACTGCAATCATTGGTGGCATTGTTCTAAGTTATAGGTGTACTCACTTGAAGTCCAGTCAAAAATCGAACTTGATGATTATCGAAGTCAAAATCCAATCACCAGTCAAAGCCAACGATCGCCAGTCAACAACAAGCACTCCAATTGAAGATTGAAGTCCAATCCAGTCGACGACGATCGTTGTCGCAAGTCGATTACTTGTAAAAGCCCTCAATTGTCGATCTCTAGTCACAGACTTTCTTCATCATTGTCAACCTCAGTTTACGTCAGTCACTGTCAGCCTCACCTTCATCAGTCGCCATCGTCTTCACCTCATCAATTGCAACTTCAATTAACTTGCAGCATCAATGGAGTCAAAACCTACTGGTACCTCTGCTACAACATCTACGACCAATGAGCATCTGCAAACTGTAACTCTTTCTGGAGAAGAGTATTCAAGGCTCCTACAGTATCAAACAGCTAATTAGACCTTTCTCCTTTCTGCTTCCCTTACTCATTAAGGTAATTCTATTACATGTCTCTTCACTCATTCTCCTACATCGTAGATTAGACTCTGATGCTTCAAATCATATGTTCGGAACATTACATTTTTTTCATCAGCTTGCTCCTGTGATTGATAAATTAGATGCTCGTGCCCATAAGTGCATATTTTTGGGGTATTCTAGGTTACAAAAGGGCTACCGTTGTTATAATACTTCTCTTAATTGATTCTTTGTTTATGCAGATGTCACTTTCTTTGAGGCTACTCCGTTCTTCTCTTAGTCTCAATCTCAATCTATCCTTAATAAGAGTCTTCCTTTCCCTCTTATCCCAATTGAATCTATTTCAGCCAGTCATCATACTCCCCTAAGTCCATCTGATTGTTTGTCTCGTCCTAATTTGCAGGTATACACTCGATGTCAAGTAGTGACTACTCTACCTCCTGCTTCCTATGCTCCACCGCCAACTCTTCCCATGCCACCTGCTCCTATAAATGATTTAGATGTTCCTATTACTCTTCAGAAGGTTGTACTTTTCATTAAATCTCTAATTTTGTGTCTATGATGCATTATCACTCTCATATCGTCCATTTGTTACACCTTTATCCTCTAGTTCTAATCCTAACACTGTTTTTTAAACACTTTCTCATCTTAGGTGACATTTTTGCTGTAGAAGACGAGATGTCTACTCTTCGAGCCAATGATACTTGTTGCTCTTCCTCTTGATAAGTCAGTAGTTAGTTATCATTAGGCATATACTCTCAAAATTCGTCTCAATGGTAATGTGGATAGGCTAAAGGCATGTTTAGTCTTAAAGGAGTATACTCAAGTTTATGGTTTGGCTTTCTCTAAGACCTTTCCTCCTATTGCTAAGATTACATTTATTTGTCTTATTATCTCTCTAACTACAGTCTATCATTGGTCTCTACACCACCTTAATGTGAAAATGTCTTTCTTTACGGTAATCTTGCTGAGGAAGTCCACATGAAGCGATCTCCTGAGTTTCTTGCTCAAGGGGAGTTTGGGTTGGTTTGTACGCTGAAGATATTATTATATGGCCTGAACCAGTTTCCTCGGGCATGGTTTGGCTGATTTAAAACTATTGCCACTGATTTTGGCCTAGTTTGTTATGGAGTTGGTCATTCAATATTTCATCATCATTCTTCCAAAGGAAAATTTTGGATCCACGTGAATGTAGATAACATTGTTATCAGGGGTGATGATTCACAATGTATTACTGATCTGAAGTTGTTCCTTCAAAGTAAGTTTAGTACCAAGTATTTGGGGCCACTGAAATACTTCTTGGGAATAAAGGTTGCCCAATCACATATAGGTATTTCCCTCTCTGAAAGAAGGTACGTTCTTGATTTGTTGACTAAGATAGGGATGTTAGGTTCTAAACCTATGGACACGCAAATGGATCCAATTACCAATTTGGCTGTTGATCAAGGAGAGTTATTATATGATCCTAGCTAGACCTGAAGATTAGTTGGAAAGCTAAACTAATTGACAGTCACCAAACCTAATATATCTTTTGCCACGAGCGTGATTAGTCAGTTCTTAGAATCACCTCTAGTAGGCATTAGGATGCTGCTGTTCGGATTTTGAGACACCTAAAAGATGCACCTAGTAAAGGCTTATTGTACAAGGACAATGGACACACTCTAGTTCAGGGCTACACTGATGTAGACTGGGTAGGTCACCATCAGATAAACGATCTACTATTAAGTATTGTATCTTTGTTGGAGGTAATTTAGTATCCTGAAAAAAGTAAAAAGCAAACAGTAGTAACACGGTCAAGTACTGAGTCGACAGTAGTAACACCGTCAAGTGTTGAGTCAGAATACAAAGCCACGGCGCACACATCTTGTGAGCTGATCTACATACAACACATGTTAAAAGAAATAGGAGTTCGTCATTACAGCCCATGGTGTTACTACGTGATAATTAACTTGTGATTCATATTGTCTCTAATCCGATATTTCATGAAAGGACTAAACATATTGAGACAGACTGTTATTTTGTCAGAGAAAAGATTCTATAGAATGTGATGAAAACTGATCATGTGAAGTTTGAAGATCAACTTACTGATTTGTTTACTAAAGCTCTGGGGGGACCTAAAATAAGATTTATTTGTAACAAGCTAGAAACATACAATATATATGCTCCATCTTTAGGGGGAGTATTAATGTATATTCATGTACATGTATAACTAGTATTTATGTATCTAGGGGTAATATACTAAGTCGAGGGATAATTTATCTAGTCTAGGTTATCTGTATGGTATTTATTGTGTATGATTACAAATAAGAATATGAGACAACCCATTTAGTTGTTAAGCCATTCAGTAAATTGCTCATCTCTTTACAATTATTAATAAAATTTTTTAAGATTTGGGGCCTTCTCTTTTTGTCAGACCCTAGACAACTGCCTCATTAGCCTATGGGTTGTCACAGCCCTAGTTTCTGGTGGGATATTAAAATTTATATACGAAAACAGTGATCCCAATGTACAGCCCATTCAATACATAGTCCAATGGAAAAGAAATTCCCTGTGTTGGTACTGTGATGGAACGACTCCAAACCTTTTTCTTTTACTTTTGACAAGAAAACAGCCTCAAACAAATGGCCACCACATTATGGGTGTGTTTGGAGTTGTATAAAATTGTATAAGATTGTAAAAGTTAATGTCTCGTGTTCTGTGCAGTGAATAGAGAATTTAAATTTTACAGTCTCATAATTCGTGTTTATAGAGTTTTGTAGAGTTTTGTATTTTTTTTTACAACTCCAAATGTTGCCTATATGCACTTCTGATCGTGCAAGTTCCAACTGGAGAATGAAAGGTGAAAAAAAATGAAGAGAAACTAAGAACTGTCAAATCAGTCACGCCTAATGCATCTAATCATTTGCTCATTGTTCTATAATTTCTTCTCCTATTTAATTATAAGAATCTGTTGGATGTTGATATTCTGATTTTAATGTGTTAATATTCATGTATCATTGTATTTATGCATTTAGGGGTGATGTATCTAAGTATAGAAGTAAAGTATATATTTATGTATCATAGTATTTATGTATCTAAGGGTGATGTATCTAGTTTCGGTAATTTAAACAGTCTTTATTGTATGACTATAAATAAAAACCATAGACAACCCAATTGGAGTGAGTCATTCAGCAATATCTTCTCTTTTCACAGAATCAGTGAAAAAGTAATTGGAAGTCTAGGCAACCTTGCGGCTTCTAAATTCATTCATTAGCCCGCAGGAAAAGCCCTTCTTGCAGGCAAAGTGGCATCACTGACATGTAAGCAAAAATGGATCCAACATATAATGGCAATCAAGCACCAAATACTTTTCAGGTAAGCCTGACCATGACAACAAAATCAAATAAATTCAGCAATGATGCAGGTATTCCTCTGAATTTCAGCATTCACTTTCTAGAAAAAAGGTAACGGGCCGATTGGATGCAGCTAAGGAAGGGAGGCAAAAATTTTGCCTGTGGGCCCCACATTTTTTGCTTGGTTTGGCAGCCGAAATGCTTCCTTTCTCCCCCGGATTAGATTTTGCATGGTATTAAATTTAGCCCCCGCGGGGGGATAATTTTTAGCTAGGGTTTGGGCTAGCTAAAAATTATCCCCCTTCAAGTGGATAAATTTTTGACGTTTTTAACCTTCGTTAATGGTATTGTTAACTTGATTAAAATAAATATAATGTTAATAAAAAAAATAATAGATAAGCCAACAAGTCAAAATAAACATAATTAAAAAAATTGGATAATAACCAACCATTCAAAAGTACATATTTAAAAAAAAGTTTTTTAAATAAATTTATAAAAAATTAAATTTTCAATGAAATAAATAATATAACTTCAAATTGTCCAAAAATAATTAAATAGAGTGGGTTTTGCAATTTAATATTTAATTTAATGGGTAACCAAGTTTGGGACATCACAAGGGCAAAAGAGTCATTTGACTCTTTTTATCATCATTCACCTTCTCTTATTTATAAAACATCCAAACCAAGTCAAAATTTATCCCCCCTCATAAACATCACATCAATGTGGGCCAACCCTCTAAAAATAATATCCCCTCTTATCTTATACCACCTCTAAAACTTATCCCTCTAAAATTTTAGCACCATCCAATCGGCCCCTAAATGTACAACAATCATATCCTAAAATTCATGCAATGCACATGTTGTTTGCTCAATTAATAGCACCTCCTTCATCACCACAAGAGGGTCATTCGGACCAAAAAGGAGTAAGCAAACATCACATGCCAAATTTAGTATTACATGCCATTCAAGAGGCAGTGATGGTCAATGCTGATACCAGAAAGATGGATATGGACAAACATCTTACCTCTTTTTGGAGGAATGAATCGAATGAGGAGAAAAGCTAACAAATCAACAAATGAGATCAAACTCCAATTCATCAGAGAAGCTGCAAGAGGAGAGGAGGTAAAAGTAATCATTATCTCAGTTCATGATTATGAAAGAAGTGACACAGCAAAATGCAGCAGCAGGTTAGAAAATTAGAACTTACCTGGATGCAGGAAAACATAGCATCACACTAAGAAACAATTTAAGGTAAAGATGCGGTGATGATTTTGCAGCTTTCCTAACAAATGTAAGAGAAGCAAGTTGAGAAATGGACTCTCTAAACAAAAAATCTTCCTATTTCCACCAACTCTTTTTCCAACAATCATCAACTTTGTATTCATTAGAGTAATTATTTTGAACATTGTTCTTGTGCCGATATCTTAAAAACATAAGATGTTCATCCATCCTAAAAATCTAATGAAATGTTGCGGCCCCGGGCCATCATATGTCCAACAGAGGCTTTTAACAACCTGAAGGATTTATGAAGTAGCCCTAATAAGAACCAGTAACATTTTCATACTATCTGCTCTTACAGATGTAAGAAACTAGATTTACTGACTGTAATCCACACATTCAACTGGGTACTTGTGTGTATATTTATAAAAAGTGACCATTCAGATAAAAGGTGGCTACTCATATTTCCTAAAAACTAGATACATTTCCTACGATTAAAGCACATTAACACTCCCCCTCAAGTTGAAACATATATATCATATGTTCCAAGCTTGTTGCAAATGTATCTCACCAAAGCTCCTCCTAGAGCTTTAGTAAACAAATCAGCCAATTGATCTTCAGACTTTACATGACTAGTGTTAATGACATTTTGTAGAACCTTCTCTCTGATGAAGTGACAATCAACTTCAATATGCTTGGTTCGCTCATGAAACACTAGATTAGAGGCTATATGAACAGCAGCTTGATTATCACAAAACAGTTCCATAGACGATGATCTAGAGACTCCCAATTCCTTTAACATAAGACATATCCAAATCAATTCACAAGACGTATGGGCCATGGCCCTATATTCTGACTCTGCACTTGATGTTGCCACCACTGTTTGCTTTTGATTTTTCTATGATACTAAGTTTCCTCCCACAAAGATACAATACCCAGTAGTTGATCATCTATCTACTGGTGAACCAACCCAATCTGCATCTATATAACCTTGAACAAGTGTATGATCATTATCTCGATACAACAAACTACATTCTAATGCACCTTTTAGATATCTCAAAAAACGAATAATCGCATCCCAGTGACTAGACCAAGGTGCATCAAGAAATTGACTTACTACACTTGTCGCAAAGGAGATATCTGGCTGTGTGACTGTCAGATAATTAAGTTTCCTAACTAATCTGCGATATCGACCAAGATCTTCCAATAATTCTCCTTTATCTGCCAAAAGTTTTGTATTAGAATCCATTGGAGTATGAATTGGTTTGTCTCCTAACATGCCAGTTTCAGACAGCAGATCAAGAACATATTTTCTCTAAGAAAGAGCAATACCCTCATATAATCTTGCAATTTCAATGCCTAAGAAATACTTTGGTGAACTCAAATCCTTGGTATTGAACTTAGTTGCAGGAATATCTTTATATCATGAATTCCTTGTATATCATCACCTGTGATTACAATATCGTCCACACAAATCAGCAACCATATTTTTCCCTAAGAGGAATGACAGTCGAAAATATAATGATCAACACCGCAACATATCAATCCAAATTCTATCACCACATCACTAAACCTCCCAAATCATGCGCGAGGGGATTGTTTCAGGCCATACAATGACTTTTTCAATTTGCAGACTAGTCTAGACTTCCCTTGAACAACAAAGCCAGGAAGTTACTCCGTATACATCTCTTCGGCAAGATCACCATATAGAAAAGCATTTTTAACATCAAGTTGATGAAAAGACCAGTTAGAAGTGGCTGCAAGAGAAATGATAAGACGCACTGATGTGATCTTGGCCACAAGAGAGAAAGTCTCTGAAAAATCAAAACCATAGACTTGAGTGTAACCCTTGGCAACAAGCCTTGCTTTCAACCGATGAACTGAACCATCAGGGTGAACTTTGACATTATACACTTAAAGACAACCAACTGCTGACTTCTCAGGAGGAAAAGAGACCAAATCCTATGTATCATTGGCTCGAATAACTAACATTTCTCCTTCCATGGCATAACGCCACCCAGAATGAGATAGTGCTTAAGGCACAGAGTTAGGAATAGAAATAGTAGACAAGAAAGAAACAAAAGCATGATATGATGGAGACAAGGCTGTAAAGGAAACAAAATTAGACATAAGATGGAAAGTACAAGCTCATCTACCTTTTCGAAGAGTAACTGGAAGATCAAGGTCACAAAGCTCTGGCTCGAAAGCAGAATCTAAAGACTGCATAACAAAAGATGGAGTGCTTGAAGCATCAAGGAGAGATTTTATAATTGCCTACCGCCTAGTATAAACTCGCAGATCAAGACGAGAAAGACGAAAGGAAGAAATTACAGGTAAAAGGAGACTCTCATTACATTAGAAACAAAAGAATCATCAAAAAAGAAAAGGGTAGTCTCAAAGAACGAAATATCAGCACATATGAAATATCGATTGAGAGGAGGACTGTAACATCAATATCCTTTTTATACCCGAGAATATTGCAAAAAGACACATTTAAGGGCACGAGGGTCAAGTTTATCAGTCCTCCCATCGAGTTGATGAACAAATGCAACACAACCAAAAATTCGCGAAGGAAGAGGAAACAATGGTGTCTGGGGAAACAACACAAAGCAAGGAGAACATCCCTTCATAACAAAAGACGACATCGACATTCTATTGTTTAAGTAACATGCTGTGAGACTAGCATCTCCCCAAAAGGTCTTTGGAACCTTCATGTGAAACATTAAACAACGAGTTGTTTTAACCAAATGTAAATTCTTCCTCTCAACAACTCTATTCTGTTGTGAGGTGCGAGGACAAGATGATTGATAAAGCATGCCAAATGATGTCATAAAATCAGTGAAAGGCTTAGAAAAGTATTATTTGGCATTGTCACTGCGAAGAATCTTAATAGACACATCAACTTGAGTTTTTATTTCAAGACAAAAAGATTCAAAGATAGACAATAACTCAAAACGGTTTTTGATTAAATAAACCCACGTAAGCCTTGAAAAATCATCAATAAACGTAACAAAATACTTAAACCCCAACTTTGACATAACTCGACTAGGTCCCCATACATCAGTGTGAACTAAACAAAAAGGACTCAAGGATTTGTTATTGACTCTAAGACTGAAGGAAGCACGATGATGCTTTTCTAACTGACGAGAGTAACAAGCTAAGGACTGTAGTTGACTCAAACTTGGAACTATAAATTTCAACTTCTCAAAAAATAGATGACCCAAACAGCAATGAATTTCAATCAGAGAGGCGACTATAGAACAAGTGATAGATGAAGGAGCAAATGAACCAACCAAATGGTAGAGTCCCTGAGCTTCATGCCCTTCTCCAATCTTCTTTCTTGTCTTCAAATCTTGAATAATCACAGAATCAGTAAAAAAGTAATTGAGCAATTCAATTGCCTAGTGAGTTTACTGACAAATAGAAGATTAAACGACAAGAATGGAACATATAACACTAAAGATAAGGACAAATTAGAAGATAGACAAACTTTACCGATACCCTTTACTGGATTGGATGAACCATTAGTTGTTATAACATTTAAAATGGAGGAATACTGAATATCAGAGAACAATGAGGAAGCACCAGATATATGATCTGAAGCACCAGAATCAATGATCCAAGACGTATGTGAAGATGTAAACACACCAGTAGTGGAATTACCTTGATGGGCTAAGGAAGCCATAGGAAGAGATGCCTGATGAGCTATTTGATACTGAAGGAATTTGACATATTCTTCTCCTAAAAGAGTCATAGTTGTTGATTCACTTGTACCGGGCTTATCTGTAGAGATAGAAGCATCAGAGGAGGCTGCATGAACCACATAAGCGGGCTTTCCATGAAGTTCCTAGCAAATTTCCCTACCATGGTCGAGCATTCAGGTCTTGTACCACAGCCCCCACGACCACGACCACGACCACGACCATAACCTCCACCTCCACAAGTCCCGCGATCACCAGACTGAAATGGGGCCTGGTAGCTAGAATTTTTACTATCTGAAAGCAGATCGTATAGCATTAATTGTGGTGGATGAATCTCTAGAAGCAGCCCTCATGACTCGAGAGTAAATTTCTGCAAACAAGGGAAGAGAAGCCCCACTGAGTATTTGGGCTTTGACTAGCTCAAACTCAAAATCTAGTCCGACAAGAAAACAGAGTACAACCATCTGTTCTCGTTGCTTCTGCATCACATTAATGTCTGTTGATAATGGCTGCAAAGAATTCAATTCCTCATGAATATGCTTCAGAGAAACAAAGTATTCTGTAACTGGTCTGCCGAACTGTTGAAGTTGAAAGACCTATAATGACAAATCATACATGCGAGTGAGATCATTGGAGAATAATAAACGAACATATTCCCATATCTCCTTACATGTGTCAAGGTGAGTGCACATATCAGCGACATGGGATTCCATAATAAGCTAACCAAGTAAGCATCTTCTTGTACCCAAACATCATACGTAGAATCAGTTTCAGAAGGCCCAGACTCAATCAAATGCTTTTGTTTACCATACCCAGTTAATGCAATTTTGATAGCCTTGGACCATTAAACGTAATTTGTTCCATTCAATTTCCTAGTTGTCAGTTGTTGTGGCATAGAAATGGAACTACCAATAATCTTATGATCAATAGGCATTTTAGAAGCCATAAGGACCAGAAAACAGTAGTACCAAACCAAAAACAGTAGACTTTCAGAACCAAACAGTGAACCGTTAAACGAGAAGAGAGACAAAAGAGGTCAAAACTGTGATTGGAAGTGACTGGAGGCATCGCCAAAGAAAAGCGAGAAGACTATTGGAAGGGCGGTGACTGTTGGAAGGGCGGTGACCTGCCGGAGCTTCACGCACTCACACTCACAACAAGAAGGGAGGTGCATGGGTCCCACGTGTAGATGAACGACCGGTGCGTGACGACGCATGGGGTCTTCTCCGATGCTGAGACTTCTTCGACAGCGATCGCCTACTTCTGGCGACTCTTCAAGTATGTATGTGTGTTGATTTGGATGAACGGTTGTAAACCTTCAGTGGTCAAACGTGATGGCTTCACGTTTCCGACCTTAACACAGTACAGAGAAGATCTTCGGTGTACAACTTTGAACACCACAATGCTGGATTTTTGCAATACTTATACAAGAACCAAGAATTGACGCTCTAATAGCATGTAAGAATCTAGATTTATTGATTTCAATCCACACACCCAACTTGGTATTTGTGTGTATATTTATACATGTACAGAAAGTGACTATTCAGATACAAAGGTAACCATTCACATTTCCTAAAGACTAGATACATTGCTAGTAAATTTCCTACTATTAATACACATTAACAACTGATATACTAAAAAACCGAACAGAGTTCTTTATAACCAAAACATCCTCAAAATAATTCCCAAAAGCTAGAAATTCATGGGCCTAATTTTGGAATCAAGCACATCGCTGACAGGTCAAAAAAATCAAGAAAAACATTTCGCATACATGGGTGGACACTTGGAAGAACAAACAACATCATCATATTTTGACCATATTTTAAGAAATATTTTCCAAACATGATACTCATTCCCAAGTGGTCCCTATCCCATATCATCTCCATTTTTGGATCTTCTCAATCATGGATTACCAATGGCATTAGTCTAGCCTTGTAGATGGGATTCCAATTCCATTCTAGAACGAAATTTAACAACCAGATCACCAACACATATTTAAATCAGAAAAATTTTGTTTTCTTCTAAATTTTGTATACTGAAACGCAAAAGTTCCTTGAACACAAAATTTTTGGAATTAATAATCACACTAACCTAATTAGAAATACATCCTAAAATTAATTCTCAAAGACTAGAACCTTTTTTCCCCCCCTTCCCTTTCTCTTCACGGGTGGGCATTGTTGGGGAAGGTGAAGGGTGACACAAGAAGACAAATAAGATGATGAATTCTAAACATCCATCCCATGGACCTGCCCACTGAGTTACATATCATTTGCTTTAAGCAGATAAAGAAAGAATTAAATTCTGTACACTAATCTTTTTGACCTCCTTGTATGCAGTTTTATGGTGCAGAAAAAAGGATTAGGATTTTAAGCAAAGCTGATTTTTGCAGTGATAAATACATGAGCAATTGCTATGTTCTAGATAATTTAGAGAAAAATCAATCATGCTATTAACATCTTGCAATTTATATTTAATTAATTTATAATTCAAAAAGGCAGCTCGAGGGCAGTGAGCACTATGCATACTGCTTGAGTTTCATTACATGAAGCTCAGCATCTGGGGCACCAAACCATGCACTCAACAAAAAACATTTCACCAATCTGTACATACAAAAATAATCCAACTAATTGAAAAGGTTTCTCTATCGAATATTTCACGGCACATGTCCTATGAACAAAAAATAGTGACTGTAGCAACGGTAGCAACCTTCTTGAGCCTTGGATAAGCTGCTAGCAGAAATTTATTGATACAAGCATAAATCCTAACACAGTTTCCACAGGAATCCATGAGGCTAGCAGAAATATTATCTATAAAACACCAAATCTTAAACATCCCAATTAAATTGTAGGCCTACAAATGAACGTCCAAAATTTGGTTACAGCACCAACATCCACAAAAAGATATGGCCCTTTCCTGTCATTACTTTCAAGCATTAAACTGGCCTATTTTGCATTTTCAGAGTTATTCGAATGTGTCCCTGAACCCGTCTATGGACTGAAACATGATTCCCACAAAGGAAATTAAACTGGCCTACTATTCATTTACAAAGCCAATCGAATATGTTTACCGGCCCTATTCTATAAATTGAAACATAACTCCCACAATGTAGTTGATTTAAGATGAGACTCACCATCTATTCATATTAAATCACCAATTTTCCCAAAAGCTTAAGTTGTTAGCGAAATGGACTCAATAATTTATATCAAGTTATTTCAACATTGATAATGAAACTAGAACCAAAACTTCTTGGAATCATGGATCTAATAACATGTTAAGTCACCAATTGTCCCAAAAGATTAAGTTGATAGGAAATAGGCCCAACAATGTATATCGAGCTATTTCAACAATTAGCTACCACCTTTTTAGAGCCGCCTCACACCTAATTAACATGCAAATGATGTGTCTTCCATGCCACTAGCTCTATAAATATTTTCCTACTTCAACTTTTTGGAGGAAGAAATATGACAGCATGGCAATGGTTTTGAGGGGCAGGGAACAGAACACCAATAAACTAAGGCCCCATTTGTACAAGAGAATGGAATAGAATGGCCATTCTCACACTTTCATTCCATTACCATGTCCGGTACACTTATTTGAAATTATTTGAAATGATAGCATGGGAATGAACAATTTATTCAATTTTCTTGTACCAAACTAGTCCTAATTGCCTAAGCCAAAGCTTTACAAAATCAAGTTTTACAGCTTCAAATCAGGTCATCAGATGTACCAAAAGTTCTAGACACCAAGTATGAAGGACTACAACTCTATTATCACATAAAATAACAAATTAACCTGGAACACAAACCTAACCTCCAAGCAAATGCCTGCTACAAATTAAACTAGTTCAAAGAAGAATTGACACGATTATTTTACATGAACATTTAAATTACATTCTCAAGTTCAGTTACTACAGCAGTCTTATCCACCATCTTGTGCCATCTAAATATCAACCCTGTTGCACAAGTATCAAAACCCAACCACGTAATCAAAAAAAAAAAAAAAACAAAACAAATCTTGTTTCATGCACTTCGGTAACCATATCCATATTCTGCGATCTGTTCAGTGAAGAACTCAACAATGTGCTTTGCAGTCACATATAAACCTCTAATTACATTCTCCTCGAGTTTCATGCACTTTAATATACAATGACCATCATTTGCATTGCACCAGCATGGGTGCATAACATAATTTAAAAACTTCTTTTTTATTTTTATTTATTTATTTTTTTTTTCATTTGTTTCCTTCAGTTGGGAGAAGTTCAAAAGCAAACATAGGGCAAGATTGATCCAAAACCTAATAATGCCTATATGTCTAGAAAGTAATCATTCCAATGGTACATAAAACATGTCAAAAATATTCAAAAAAAAATCCATAATGCGGCAGTGATTTCGTTAACTACTGAAAGTTATAAATTAAAACAATACATAAGCATATAGATTCACAACATACCTGCCAAAAGCAGCAGAGGCAACACAAACCCACCAAGAAAAGTCCCCATAACCAGCTCTTTCTTGTCACAAGATTACTCCAATCCCATTACTCAGTCTCGAATCCCAATAATCCGCTGATGGGTTTTCAATTTTCCAAGACAAACCGAAAACCCATGCGGCGGAAAGCACAATATCGTCGTCTTCAAGAATCACAAATTTGATGGAAGATTGCAACAGCAATTCTCAAGAAAATATCTTTTCTTCCCAATTCATTCCTCGTTTCTTTCCTTCTGTTTCACGAATGGCGATCGAAGAAAATTCCACAGAAATTCGTCAAAGCGGGAGGATTTTTCTCGATTGAAGGGGAAAAAAACAAGAATTATCTTCGTAACTACCAGTCCTGACTAATCGAAAACGAAAATTTGGGCAATTTTTTGTGTGTGAATTGGGGACTCAATTGCTAATTATAGAACACAGTAATAGTCTGATGGTAATCTTAAAGCTTTCCGATTAAGTATACACACAGTGCGGATTCATGACTCGTGAGCTAAAAGCTGAATTTGACTAATGGGCCTCGCTTTCATATTTATTTCTTTCCCATTTTGACCAAGCTTTAGACGTTGCTTACCGCGAAGAATGAGACAATTTTCGTTTTAAATGGAGGGCATTCCAGTCATATCGTATATACATTGCGATTGGCGCTTCACAGGGAGGGTTGTGGGCCTTGCGCCGCTCTACCGAAGAAAAATGCTGTTGTGTAATTAAAATAAATAAATAAACAAAATGCTGTTGGACGCTTTAATTAAACGACGACGTAGCTGCGTCAGAACGACGCCGTACATAGGGGTTGTTTGGAGTAAGAAAAAATGAGATAAATTGAGATAAATTGTGGTTTGGGGAGATTTTGTAATGCGTGCAGTGAGAGAAAAAAATTGATGTGATATAAAGTTAACAGAGATTTATAGAGATTTTTGGAAATTTTCAGCAAAAAATGACAAACCAAACGGGCCCATAGTCGCAGCAAACGTGTTTCTTGTTAATTCGCTGTTACACGGCGGCGTTTGTGTACTCGCATTATGGGCAGTTTGGGTCATTACTTAGCTAGAAGCTTCAACGTGCAAAATTAATTATAACCAATTGAACAATGTTTTATAAATAGAAAAAAAAAAATAGTCAAACAAATGATAAACGTGTTATATAATTAGAAAAAAATAATGAAAATAAAATGATAAAATTGACATTCAATCAATTTAAAATAAAAATCTCATCAAATTACCTTTAAATTACAAGAATAAAATTGCCACATTTATCTAATTACATTTTTAATAGAATTTTATCATGAAATAATATTTTTTTAATTGAATTATCCCGATTCAAGTCTAATTGTATTAGTATAAAATTTGATGTGTGCATCAAAAAAAATTAAATTTAATAGCTTAAAAATCTTTTTACACATAATAATTTTATGCAATACTTTTTATCAATTAAAGTATTAACCAATTACTTTTGACTTGCAATTAGACTAATGCTAGACTTTAAAAAAAGTAAAGTACATTAACTACCCTTAGGTTTAATGAAAATATATAAAGTATTCTTGTAATTTTGGAGATTACATTTACTATTCTGATTTTTACTTTACGATCGTGTTTGGAAAATCAACTTTTGCAAAACTTTTACAAACTTTTGGATAATTTTGTAATCTGTGCTTATTTTATTACTTTAACTAATTTTTTATCTTCAAAATGCTAGCACACTAGCTGAAATCATTCGAGCAAGTTATCTATAGCTGTTGGAACAATTCAGGGGACAACTTGTCAAAACAGCCATGCTGCCATATACTACTCAGATCAATGTTGTTAAAGTCAGGATTTTACCTAAAATCGGTAAAGCATCCGTAAAATCAAATAGTGAAATCGTAAAATTTTACTTACAACTTATCATATGAAACCATAGTCTATATAACACAATATTTTAACATTTAGAGTTTTCAAATTGATATGATTATGTTGTCTAAATGTAAAGACACTCACCTTATGGCAAATAACGTGGGTTTGAATTCCACCATCGTCCTTCTATTAATTAATTCACTAAAAAAATATAAGAGAAAAAACCAGTATAAAAGAAAAAAATCAAGATTAAGATGAAAATATATTATACAATAACACAAATTTGAAATTTTAAACCTTAAATAAAATAACAAAAGTCTCCAAAACATACAACTAACAGAAAATTCAAAGAAAAAAACTAATAAAAATCATTCGCTTCTTTTCCATCCATGCCACCACCCTCGTGATCTTCACCATCATTCTTATATTCTTCTTCATTTTCTTCATTTAGAACTTTCAATTCCTCTATATTATGATCATCATCATCATCATTAGAAACAACTTTAGCCTCTTCATTGTCATCATCACAAATCATCATTATCTTGGATTTGTAAATCATCTTCTGCATCCAATGCTACCCTCACAATGCTTGTATTAACTCTTTTTTCATCACTGGTCTCTAGTCCACTTTCTGCTATCTCATCAAGAATTGTCAACCATGTTTTCTTAGAAAAAAGAACAAGACGTTCTTTCTCAATTATCTACTCACCATCTAAAGGGATATTATCAAAAGAAATTTGGCTAGCTTCTCTTTTCTTTTGTCTCTCCATCAATTTTACATTGTACATTACAAAAATCAAATTATTAATCATCTCTTTGTGCAAACGATTTTTTTTCTTTGTATGCACCTCAATAAATTTAAAAAAAATAAATTTTATAAGTTTAATTATGAAAAGGAAAAGATGAAATTCAAAAAAATATATATACAAATCAACTTCTAATCTAATCTTACCATCTAAAACGCACTCTAGTTCCTTTCACAACCAAAAGCGCTACAAGTCAAGTTAAAAAACTTGAATTGTAAATCTTGTAAGCTCTAGACACTCATCCCTGTAAGAATCCCACCACTCGGCTGGTGCCTGCTTAGTCCTTGTCAAATTAGCAGCCTCATAACCAAATAATCCTTTTACATTCTTAAAAGATTCAAGTTATAAATCTATCTTTAATCTTTCATCTTTGTCAGATACCATTATTTGAATGCATTTGTAAAATCCAGATTTAATTTCAGGATCAAATTTAAAAGTAGGACTACAATGAAAATGAGGATTGAGATAATAAGCAACAACATGCATTGGCTTACAAAGCTGAGACTCCAATCTTTTATCATTTCCTAAACGGGTTCATAACTTAAAAAAAAAAAAAGAAAAAAAATTAGCTTAATAACTAAAAGTTAATCTATTATTCTTTATTGAAATTTAAGTCATGAAGCAAATAAGAATTAAGAAGAAGTTACCTTTTCTTAACATTTGAGAAATTTACTTATATTTTTTCTTTTGCACGATCCATGGCTTTATAGATAAATCTCATGGCGAGCCTATGCTCTGAATCTACCATTCAAAGTACTTTTATAAGAAGAAATGCAACCTGTAAACAATTTGTAACATTGTTTTAAAAATCAACTATCTATCACTGTGGATTGGACTTTTTTTCCTATTTGTAGGGTTGCAAACTTACTAGACCTCCATTTTGCAGACAAAAATATAGTCATTGATGCACTCTTTAACTCAAAAAGAAATCCCAATATCAAGTAGGCAGTGGTAGATCTAGTAACCGCTAGCATAATAAAATCTCTTCCATTTGTAAATTCCTTCAACCAAGAAACAAGTGTGGTCCTCGAGTAAATGAATGTGGTAGTTTTTCTACCCTTTGCGATGGACACAATATGCACACTAATCTTATTCTCAAAATCCTCTAACAAAAGATCAATAAAATGGACTGCATAAAGTGTCCAAAATAGACTCTTCCTCTACATTATCAACAACTCTCTAACTGCTTTATAATTAACTACATTATCTAGTTACAACCTGAACAGTATTTTCTTCACCAATAATATTTGCAGCTTCATTTAACATTTCAAACACTTTATTAGTAGATCTTGAAATCTCATATGTATAAAAAAAAAAGGTCCTTTTAGGACAATTCACTAAAAAATTATAAATAGATCGTCTCATATTATCTGTTTATCCATCGGACATAATAGAATAACCCATTTTCTTCCATTCCATTTTGTATTCCTTAAGCATGTCCTCTATGTAAATAACCCTCTTCTTTAGGTATTTTTCCCTGATTTCGTAACAAGAAGGAGGCTTTAATTTAATTCCATACCTTCCAATCAAGTCAGTCATTTTTGCAAACTCTAGATTTTTAACACAATTAAAAGAAACAATATTAGTATTAAAAATTTGGGCAATTTGTTGACATACTTCTTGCTTTAAATCTTTTTCATTAATAGATTAAAGGTTGATTAAGTAGATTTTTTTAAAAATCATCCATAGTACTTTTTTTTTCTTTTCGAAGGTGGTGCAATCTCCTCAATTAAATCATTGTCATCATCATCAAAATAAAACTCCCTCTTTCTTTTTATAGAATCTTCCAAATTCTTGATTAGAGTAGATAACATTAATTTTCTAACATCATCCAACACACTAGTGCAAATTTTCACATTTTGTCGAGTACAAGCCAAATGATGTTTGAAACAAAAAATTCCTCTGCTAAACACACCATTATAATATTTGCACTTAACTGTTTTTGAATCCCCACTAACATCAAGGCCACATTCTAAACCCATATCAGACCTATTCCTTGAAGAAGTTTTTCTTAACTTTTTTTTTTAGGAAAAAAGATGTAGAACCAACTCCACTACTAGATATGATTCATTGTATTTATAAAAAATGAAGAAAAAAAGTTTCTCAGCAAAAAAATTCCGTAGGTTAACAAAAACAGATTTCTTAGTTAAAAAACTTTCTCATCAATAACAAATTTTACATAAAAATTTACGAGAATATTAAGAAAGTACAGGGATCCCAAAAAATGAAAAAAAAAAAGAAAAAAAGAACCTAAATTAGAATAAAAAAAACTAAAGCAGTGGAATCTGTATAGACTAGGTGACTCATTGGAGGAAAGGAACAACGCCAGAAAAGGGTTGTCTGACGTCCGCCGCTTGCACCGATAGGAAAGGGTTGCACTGTTAGATGTGGTTGCACAGTCGCACTTAGAGATCAGCAGTTGCTCATACTAAATGCTGACATTTGCTACTTCGTCAACCTATTATGACCGTGTAAGAGTTTTTAACTTTTCTATTTCATTTTTCCTCCTTAGTTTGTCATAATTATAAACAAAGTCCTAACATTTGTAGAATCATTAAAATCTATGTAAAATTGTGATTTTAGCAATTTTACCTCCTAAAATTGCTATGTTACCTATTTTTCCCCAAAAAGCAATTTTGATACGATTTGACAAAGTTCCATAGGATTTTTACAATTAAAATCAGAATTTTAATAACATTAGTTTGAACAATATCACTTAAAACTGTTCAAATATGTATCGATTTTCTCCATATTTGGCTTTTACTACAGGACAAGGCTCATAAATAAAATCTTCTAAAAACTTCCATCGTTGCTAAAAAACACATCTATCTCTTATTTTTGTTCGCCTAAGTTGTTCCATCGATCAACCTCTAATTTCCATTGGTTGAAGTTTATAATAGTTTAATTGTTTGCATTTATGATGAATGTTCATGCTTTGGTTAACAATTAGTTTTAAATATTTGGTCCATAAGTTGAATATTTTACTTTGGGCAGAATTTTTGGGTTGTTAAATGCCTTCATTGTTTGGGTTATTAGTTGTATTGTTATGATTTGAATGTTTGGGTTATTTGAATTTGAAATATTTTAATTTGAATGGTTGGGTTGTTGCTTGGTTTACTATTTGGGTTTTAGGCCCAATATTTGGGTTAATGAGTTAGTCCACTATTTAGGTTAATGTGTAGGTTTAGGTTGACTGCTTCGGTTATTGGTTAGGTTGTATCTTTCGTTGTCTAAAGTGTTGAATATTTCTTACATTCATTGCTTATACTATACTTTTCTATTTTTGCAACAATTGCTGAATCCACAAGAAAATGAAGGTTCAAGCAAAAGGCTAGCAAGGGCAGGGCCTAAAACTACGACAACTAGACTTTCTCAAGCCAAAGTGCTTAGAAGTTGTACAACAACCACATCAAGTCCAAAGCAATCATTGCCAAGGTGTTTGTCAAATTTAACAAGGAAAAGATAAAATAGTTAAAACTTATTTACGAGTTTCGTCGCAAATGGCGAGAGACTTTCCTCACCCAATGAGGTTAGGTATGCGAGAAACTCATTTGCAAGTTCTCCATCAACATTACAGACATTGACTTCTTCCAAGAGGTGCCTCAAATTCAGTCTAAACTCCGAGGCAATTCTTTCGGCATTGATCTCCATGATTTCACAACGATTCTTTAGCTCTTGGTGGTTAGAGACATAGATTTTTGTTTGGAACCACCAAATATAACAAGCAGCACATTATCAACTTGATAAACGATAACACCACCCCTTTGGTAAAGTTACAATATGCCTATAGTAATCTTAATGATCAGTACCGGATTCTTAACTTAGTCCCATGCTCAAGGTTGATAACATAAAAGAGAATGATAGAAAGTGTTGTTGACCAAGCACCTCTCATGTGTGTAATATTGTATAAAAAAACGAATTATGCTAAGACCCTCATCAAGCATATTATTGAGAAGCACTGGAAAAACGCCCAACACCTTTGGGCAGTTTTTTTGGCGTTTTCATCACCAAAGCTGCTATCAAGAGAGGAGTAGTTGTCACTGTTGGAAAATATATTTAGTAATTTAGTTATTTTAGGAAAGTTAAATATGTATTCCTAAATTAGAAGATAGCAGTTTTGATTGTTTTTCCTTTTACATCTAAGGCATATTGTGTATATATTAAGGATATTGTACACACATTTTGATAAATGAAATTATTCATTCTCTAATTTTTCACATGGTATCAGAGTCTTAAGCTCTGAAAAAAATTATTCTTAGTTGCTTCACCTTCATTGTCAAGCATAATTTTTACCTTTTTTTTTGTTGGCCTTAATTGCTGATTATTCAAAAAATTTTCTTAGCCTTATTTTTCGATTAGTCAGTAAGTCTAAAAGTATCATCTCCACTGAGAAAACATTACTATTGATAATCCAAAAATTAGGTGAAGGGAATTAGTCCAAAAACCTATCATCATCATTTATAGGTGTCGATTCAAAATCCTTAGCGATCGAAGTCACCATTACTACCTGGAATCGAACGATCTCAGCCGAAGGGTATTGGATCGATTTTTTTGATTTCCAGTTCTCTTTGATTGTCAAATATCAACCCTTCGATGGTCAGTTCTCCTCGATTGTTGATTACAGTAGAATTCGATTCATTCGATCGTTGATTCTCCCATCATTGTTGATCATCAATCACAGTGGGGTTGATTCTTTCATCATCGTCGATCAAACCTTCTTAGTCCTTCGCCATTGATGATCAAAGTTGTCCTTTGCAGTAGCTGCGATCGTCTCTTTTTTTGTTGACGATCAGAATCCGTCATTGATGAACCTTTCATTGACAATAAACCACCTACAATTCTTCCGATACACTTTCATGTATTTCCAATTACACGGGTTTAAATGCCTTAGATAATTCATTTGTGAATCATTAGATTATTGACTTAGGAGCAACCGATTATATGACACATTCTTTTCATGAATTTAGTACATTTGTTTCTTGTCCTAGTAATAGAAAAACAGCTCTTGCAAATGGTTCATTAATCATTGTAGCAGGTGCTCGAGATGTCAAGATTAGTCCTCATTTATTCTTAAGAATGTAGTCCATGTTCCAAAACTATCCAGTAATCTTATGTCTATTCATGAACTCTCTCATGATTTGAAGTGCAAAGGTATCATTTTTCCTACTTATTGTATATTTCAGGACCAGGGCTTAAGGATGACGATTAGACTTGCAAATGGAAAAGATGGATTGTACTATCTTGAATTACTTGAAAACCTAAATATTAACAATGGTAAATCACTTCTATCATTTCTTTCTAAGCATTCTCAAACTAATAAAGATAGAATATGGCTTCACCAATGCAAACTTGGACATCCTTCCTTCGGAGTCCTTAAAATCATATTTCTTTCTTTATTCAAAGGGCTAAAAAGTAAGAACTTTCATTGTGATGTTTGTGAACTAGCAAAGCACAAACGTGTAAGCTTCCCAAACAATAATACCAGAAGCTCTATTCCTTTTGCATTGATCCATAGTGACATTAGGGTCCATCTACTCTCCCAAATATTTCAAGTGCTAGATGGCTTATTTCTTTTATTGACGATTGTACTAGAGTCACCTGGCTTTCTCTGTTGAAATTCAAGTCTGATGTAAGCAATGTCTTCCCAATTTTCTATAACATGATCAAAACTTAATTTGGGATCAAATCAAAAAGTTTCGATTAGATAATGCTAAAGATTATTTCAATCAAATTTTGTCACCTTATTTCCAACGGGAAGGGATCATCCATGAGTCATCTTGTGTTAATACCCTACAACAGAATAGAGTGGTCGAAAAAAACAATGGACGCTTTCTTGCTACAACCCCGGCCTTTCTATTTTAAAATAATGTGCCAAAACATTATTAGGGAGAAGCTGTTCTTACAGCTACACATCTCATAAATAGATTACCATCAAGGATTTTGGGATTCAAAAGTTCTATGGATATACTCTTTCATTCTATCCTGATCTTCATACCGCAAATCATCTTATTCCAAAAATATTTGGTTGTGTGTCATTTGTTTATATCCACAACCAAAATCGAGAGAAACTGGACCCAGAGCAATAAGATGTGTTTTATGGGGTATTCTTAAAAAAATAAAAGTACAAGTGCTATCATCCTCCTACCAAAAGAACTTTTGTTTCTGCAGATCTCACTTTTGATGAGCATAAGGCTTACTTCCCTACACCTTATCTTCAAGGGAAGATGGTATTTTTAGAAGATAAGAATAGAGATTTTTTTCCTTCTTGATTTACCTTCATCTGTACCTACACCTGTATCTTCCTAGAACCAACCCTCTCAGAACCAGCCCCCTGTCAAAATCAATCTCAACCCATCTTCTCACCAACCAATACTCCTGAACCTATGACTAGAGGTGATGACACTATCAATAACCCATAATTCTCTTAAGTATACTTAAGAAAGAAGAATCCAGTTTCTTGAACCAATGCAAGTCCAAGAATCAGACTCGTAACTCTGGAAATGAGGTAAAAATACTTGATATTAATTTGCCTATTGCTATAAGGAAATGAACTAGGGAATATACTAAACACCCATTATACCCACTCTTACATTTTGTGTCTTTTGAAAAATATTCATCGTCTCATCGGAGCTTTCTCATAAGCTTAAATACTGTGTCCATTTGCACTACACTATTTGAGGTTTCGCCCTGTGAACATTGAAGAAATGCCATGAATGTTGAAATATAGATTTTGAAAAAAAAAATCAGACTTGAGAGGTGATGGACTTACCAGAAAGAAAAAAAAAAAAACTAATGGGATATAAATGGGTTTTCACAGGGAAACATAATGCAAATGGCACATTTGAGAGGTATAAAGAAAGACTGGTGGGTAAGGGATACACTGAAACTTATGGGATAGATTATCAAGAAACTTTTGCTCCTGTAGCTAAAATGAACATACTTAGAATTTTATTATCCCTAGTTGCTAACTATAATTGGCGCTTACAACAATTTGATGTGAAGAATGCCTTTCTACATGGGATTTAAACGACGAAATCTACACACAATATTCCACCTGGTTTCGTGGGAATCTAGTAGCCAATTAAGTATGCAAGCTTAAAAAGGCATTGCATGGACCAAAACAGTCTTTAAGAACTTGGTTCAGGAGATTAACCAAAGTAATGTTAGCCATGGGATATAAACAAAGCCAAAGAGACCATACACTCTTCCTTAAGCATTCAGACTGAGAGAAAATTACAGTCTTGTTAGTATATGTTGATGATACAATA
The DNA here is from genome assembly GCA_019916065.1 of Vitellaria paradoxa. Lineage (NCBI taxonomy): Eukaryota > Viridiplantae > Streptophyta > Magnoliopsida > Ericales > Sapotaceae > Vitellaria > Vitellaria paradoxa. The sequence goes on along the minus strand of CM034243.1, from coordinate 14,961,467 downwards.
TTGACAGGAAATAATAAAAAGGAAAGACAAGCTCTAAAATAAAATCTGGCGAAAGAGTTTGAAATTAAAGACCTAGGAAGATTGAAATATTCTCTAGGGATTGAAGTGGCACACTCAAAGCAGAGAATCTTTATCTTTCAGTAGAAGTATATTATTAACCTTTTGAAAGATACTGAGAAATTAACATGCAAATTAGCCAGTACACTAATAAATTCCAACCACAAACTTGGAGAAGTAGAAGGGGATGTTGCTGTTGACAATGAGATGTATCAAAGATTGGTTGGGAGAATTATTTACTTATCTTACATTAGGCCTAACATTGCCTATGCTATGAGTGTAGTAAGTCAGTTCATGCATAACCCTAAAGAAGTTCAATTGTAGGTAATCTATAAGGTGTTGCGCTATCTTAAAAGAACTCCGAGAAAAGGTATTTTTTTTCTAAAAGAATGCTGGACCTACACATATGCTAATTATGCTAGATCAGTGATTGATAGAAGATCTACAACTGGGTATCGTACTTTTCCTGTTGGAAATCTAGTTACATGGAGATGTAAAAAATAAAATGTAGTAGCGAGGACAAGTGCTGAATTAGAATTTCAAGTAATGGCATAAGAAGTTTATGAGCTATTATGGTTGAAGATTATTTTGGAAGATTTAAGGATTAAATGGGAAGGTCCTATGAGACTCTACAGTGACAACAAATTTGCAACCAGTATTGCATATAATCCAATGTAACATGATAGAACTAAACATTTTGTGATGGACAGACACTTCATCAAAGAAAAACTAGACAATAGCTTGTATAGTACACCTTATGTGTCAACTAACTCCTAACTTACAAATGTACTTACCAAAAGTTTGAGCAATTCTATGTTTCAAATAATTGTTACCAAGCTGAGAATGGACAATGTCTATTCACCAGCTTGAGGAGGAGTGTTGAAAAATGTATTTAGCAATTTCTCTATTTTAGGAAGTGTGAATATGTATTCCTAAATTAAGAAAATAGAAATTTTGATTATTTTTCCTTTTATATCTAGGCTATATTGTATATATATTGAGGATATTGTATATACATTTTTTTTTTTAAGAAATTGTTCATTCTTTAATTTTCTACAGTCAATACTGATGACAACCTCATTGACTCTGAGAGCCAAATTGACCAAAGCACCTTCAACTATAGCAAGTCCAAAAAAAGTGAAAGAATGTGGCACCAGCTAGCTACTGAAAGTAGCTATGTTAATGACACAATAAAGATGCGTCAAGCAATCCAACTATGGCAGAAGAATGATGGAAGAGTCAGGAGCCCTCCGTGTGGAAATCCATAATAAAATTCACCAATTGTAGGAAGCTAGCATTGTTTCTATGAGTGGATATATGATCGATACTCCAATTTCGCTAGACTTGACCAGTGGGATTAAGGATTGCCCCAAGGTAGCTAATGAATTAAATGTTTTAAAAGATTCCTGGTTGGTCCAGTGGAGCGGGAGTCAAGCCTAAGGCTTAGGTGATATACCCAGGTCGCAAGTTCGATTCTCACCTAGAGCGATCAGGATTTAAGTGGGGGGCCGTGGCGGTGGGTTGCTGCGCTAGTTCCCCTGAGGGTTTGTAGCTCAGTGGATAAAACCACTAGGTGATTTCCCTCGTTACCAAAAAAAATGTTAGAATAATACATTTTCCATGTAAATTGATTTGTTTTACTTCTGTTCGCATAATATTTTGTCATGATGGATGTTTTCTCTTCTTTTTTGGGTGAATGCATAATTTCTACATCTTTAGTAATTGTATGGCAGAGCTGCAAGTGAAGAAAATGTTTTTTACCAAGTTATGAAAATCATTCAAACGGAGTTCAGTTGACCCATTAGAATGAAGTACAAGCACACATCAAAGGTCAAACTCATTGAAAGAGTCCATTAGAATGGGTTGACAACATACCATTTGAACAATTTGGACTTTCAATATGCCAAACCCGCTGCCATATTCCGTTTGAGTGGGTTGCTAAAGACATATTCGAGCGAGGTCCAATTCACTTGTTTATGCCTTTTTCCCTTGCTTGGTTTCCTCTATGCATAGGTACAATGTATAAATGTTTTCTAAACGTTGCAAATACTACATCAACTAACCAATAACAACATCCACATGGTAACGAAAGTACGAAACTAGGGAGCATTTAGGGCTCCTTGATGTGGTAATAAGAAACCAATATATTTTGTAAGAATTAATGATGCTACAAGGTTCATCCACATGGTAGTACAAATTCATGTCAATACTAATTTACAAATGTCTTGGTAAGGTGCAAGTTAACGATTTCAAATGACACTAATTTCACATGAGCTAATTAATACCATCATATTCAACGGAGATGTCAACCTACAACTTGGCAACAAATTAGGTCGCACTTTGCATTCATTTATGTTTCGAGATCAAAGATGTTATCATCGATGTCATCCCTTCCAAGTTATACATGCTAATTGGCTCAATGTCAAACTATCCATATATGGAAAATGATTAGCCTATGTTGGATCCAGTTGATGCGTCAAACATGTCTAGCTCTGAACCACCATGGATACAGATAAAATTATAAAGGGCTATGGAGTAACCTATTACTGCAACTTAGACTTCATAGTCTTAAGGGGGCATACTGTATAATATTTCCTAACAACCCTTCTAGATAGGGGTGCATAGGTTAATTTGGTTCGGGTTTATACTTAACTCGGAATTGAATCATTTTATTTTTTTGGTTCTTGAAAATTGGACCCAAAACTGAATCAATTTCAACTTGGAACCAAACCAAACTAAAACAAAAATAACAAATTGGATTGGTTCGATTTTTAGGTTACTTAAATTAAGTTGGGTCAAGTTGGCTTTGTGTTGGCCCGATTTATTTATTTTTGAATCCTAAACATTTAATAAATAAATAATCATATATATTATATATTATCAATCCAGTTATTGTTTTATATATCAATTTAAAAAATAACTATTTTATATGTAATATTACATAATAATATGTATATTATATAATATATTATATATAATAAACATTAACTGTTCTACATATCAATTTAAAAAAATTAATTTATATATAATATTATGTGTAATAATATATATTACATAATTTATTATATATAATTATATATTATATTTTTCGAGTTAGTTTTAGTTGGGTTATTTTCGATTCAATTTTGGTTCAGTTCGATTTTTTATCTACTAACTCGAGAACTGAACCGAAAATATTGGGTTGTTATTTTTTAACCCAAAACTGATTTTGATATAGAGCCGAATCAAACCAAACCGTAGTGGTCGGATTGTTTCAGTTTTTAATTTGTTCGATTTTTTTGTACACCCCAATTTCTAGATGTTGAATGTTTTTTCTATCACACTATAAAGTGATAAGTAGACCTAGTTCAATCACTTATATGCATTCGTATGTCTGGATCCACATTGAAATTGTTGCATGTACAACCGTTCTCCCTAGTAAGGTGTGAGATATCATTTCTTACTTTTGTATCTAGCCTCAATCAAATAATATTTATCTCCAAAAAAAAAATAAAAGGAAAAAATGTTAATAAAGGTGAATTTCATTTCGATAGTCCTGTAAGCGAATTAGTTAACTATACCTCTAATAGGGTGAGAAAAGTTTTCGTGTAGATATGTGACTACCATTTGAACACATAACTATCGTGCATACTCTTTTCCCCTCTACAAGAGATGAACGACGAGGATATTCTATGTGAATCCATTATTTTGGCTGAGAAATGTAATCACTTGATCATTGGTTGAACACATGTGACATGTGTACCATCCAATGTCCTAATACAACCCTGCATGTTGAACAAGGCATCATGTTATTCAAATTCAATGAAGAAATTTATACAACTATAAGAATTGCAGTTGTGTATTACCTTGAATGGTTGGTAACCATAGTGTCGCGAATGAGAGGGTACACTCTGCTTTACTTGTTAAATGGATGTATGTAACCAGCAGCAAGACGCTACAGTGCGTTAAAAACCAAGTAGAAGTGTTATGAGATGTTTCTCCCAAGTGTTGATCATTTTCCTATAGTTGCCTATTCAACATTTTTAGAGGAATTGTGTATAAAAATATAGCAAAACTATCCCCAACAATGATGACACCTATTGACAATAGGGAGAGTCTGTATTTTCTAGTAAGCACCTCGCATAACTTAAACAAAATATACTTGTCCACATGGCACATATCATAGAGTCACTTGGGTGGCCCACTAGGAGTTCTTGTATTTAGGAAATACTAGGGAAAGCGGATGTTTGGCATGGTTGTTTGAACAAATAGTTGCTAACATAACCGCACACGAACGCAGTGGTGAATGGTAGCATCGCTTCCCATTCATTTCATTGCCATGCAGCATGCTCGATGACATTTTCAATAACAAGCTGATATTCGTTGTAAGTGGTGTTTTATGTTCACAACTTGTTAACAAAATACCAAGAAAAGAATGCCAAAACCATGAAAAGAATTAACAAAATAAAACCATGGTAGGGACAAAGTGAATACAACAGAAAATAAACCTGATTAACGACGAATAATTGAACAGATTTTGATTAATAAATATTATACAAGTCATGATATCATAACAATCATGTTCATAATAAAGTCATGAATAAATACAATCAATAATAAATTAGTTAGAGGAGTTAGCTTTTGGAAAAAATCATGCCTTGATGGCCTATATGGGTAATATGGGGGCTCAATAAGGTGGAAGGGCCCCGTGGCAAAGTTTGGAAGGGATTCGAAAGTGGACTTGCGAGAACGACTTGGTCATTCTTCATTCTCTAGTAATGCAACCATGCAACCCATGCTTCATCACAAGGTAGTTGCATGAAAGTCTCTTTGTTGACTGGCATCGAGAACAAATCCCTATTAGTGTAATTAGTTTCGCTAGACAGCCGCCAACGCCACAACTAGGAACATTGTGCACAATGTGCAGCTCTTTGCCACCTTTTTCGTATGCATTGACCATATGCTCAAGGGATTGTCGCCGCCTGCAATTATTGTCATCATCTGCAAAATCGTCATCCGACCTGCTTCTTTTCCCACTGCGTGAACTGGGGCCATCTCCATACACATTGTGCATGGATTCGTTTGGGGTCAGGGTAGGACTAGAGGCAACAAGCTCAATATCTCCAAATAATGGACCTTGTTATGCAGCTAAATGCATTCAGTGCATGATCCTAGTAGCGATAGTACCATGGAAGACCTGCTTTATAAGCTTTTCATGCTTAAGCCCCTTCTCTTTGATGTTTAAAATAGGGGGATTAAGCTGGAAGCAAATGTTTAATGAAAAATTAACAAATAGAACCAACGAGGTTATTCCAATAAAATTAAAATTGCAGGGGCTATATAAAAAGAACACACATCCACCATTGAATTCAACCAATGATCTAAAGCATCCTAATTGCCCTTGTCTGAGTATCAACCCATTCTAGTGACATTCGACCTGGGGGACTTCACATACATCCATGCCCTCCATTTTTGCTTAAGTTTTTCTATTTAACTTTTGATTTGAGAGACTTCTAGGGCTTTTGCTGGTCATTTGGTTAAAATCTTTGGTTTTTCATATACCCAAGTAAAGACAAATAATTCCTTCTCCAAAAACCATTATCTATAAGTGCGTACATAAGCTACAGTAAAAGTCGAGTGTACTAATAGTCCCACTTTGTTGTGGTTAGGGGTTTTTAGATTTGCAAGGGTGTGTTAGTGGTTACCCACCCAAATAGTTCTAGCCTAATGTGTAGTGATGGTTGTTCGATCCATCCGTACTAAAAAAACACACAACAGTTAAAAGAAAACCAATCATAATGATCGGAAAATACTGTAAAATGTTTATAGTTGTTTAGTGATTACAATTGGATTTTAAACAAAAACAAAATAATAATAGACATTCCAACTGAAATGATAACAATTGACGTAAATGTAAATTACAAGTGTTTTTCTAAAGTGCTTAATACCATTCGAACGTGATGAGGAGGGATCGTTTGAATGGGGTCAGTCCTCGCATTGGAGAGAGCTCTAAGAGAGGATTCTATCCAATCGAGGACATTACGATCCTTCCAATATGTGTAACAACGCACACGAAAGAGGGATACACATCCCTATTTCACAGATACCAAAACAAAAAATTACCCCAAGCAACAAATGTTTGCAAACCCATTTTAACCCAAATGACAAGAAGAAAGGTAGCTAAAACCCACAACTAGGAGGATTTATACTTGTATGAGTGTGTCAGATGGTGAGGGAAATGTAGGTCGAGAAATGGGTCGCAGCCAAAGGTTATATGTCCAACGAGAAAAGAAAGGCAACTTGTGAGATCTTCTTTTGGAGCTCCAAAGGCAATAGGCGTGTTTGATTTCTTCCTTGCCTAACAAAAGAACACACCCCCAAGAGATTTGCCTTTCAAATCAAAGCAATTTGTACGACTTGGAAGAGATGCTCTTGTAGATCACAGTGAGAAACGAGATCGTTTTGCCTTGTATTTGTGAATTGCAACAATAAATACTCGCCAAACGAATTGGATCAGATCGAATTCAAAGTTACAGTAACTTTTTTCATCCGAAGCCATTCGAACGTGTACAATCAAGCACGTCCAAACAAAGTCTTGTTAGAAAGTTCTAAATATGCTTTCCAAACACCCAAAAGTGACTAACACATTGCAACTTTTTATCAGACACGGTTCGAACATGTACCATTTGGTACAAAGTTTGAATTGTCTTTCCAAACGCTAAAAAGCGACTAATTCATTATATATATATATATATATATATATATATATATATATATATTTAAACTTTTTGACAAAATCCAACAATTCAAAAAATTCTTGAAGTCTTGAAATGAAATTTTGAGTAAAGCTCAAAAAGGCAAAATAAAATTTCCTAAAATTATTTTACCACTATTTTATTTCTAGAGAATAAGGAAAATAATTGTGTATTAATTGACATTTTATATCAAAACAAATAAAACATCAACGCAAAATGTCTAGACGGAGGAATTTTGTTCAAGTGGCCTACTCTTGCAGTTTGAGTATTTAAATCTCCAAGGTCACATCCCTGGTTACAACCTTGAAAAACAAATCCCCAACTGTCCCCAACCCCCCCCCCCCCAAAAAAAAAGAAATATATTAACAATAAATAAATGAACAAAAATTCATTACCATTGCATACAATAACTATGCAAACTCTTATGATATTTTTGTAAAAAGTTTCATTTTCTATTTGTTATCGTTTACATGAAGCTACACGCACAAATTCAATTGAACCACTCTTGCTCTAGCATTGAGTTTCGGCACCTAAAGCTCTAAAATTTTTTTAAAATCTTCAAAAAATAAATAAATAAACAAATAAATTCTCCACTTCCTTTAATTAAATTTCATACACGTTACTTTTACATCACTTTAACACTAACTTTTGATTTTTTTTTTTTAACTTTTTTAAAACTCCAAACACCCACCCATAATCGAATTTTAAAACAAATGAATGACTAGACGTAATCAACATCATTTACCTTGCATATTTAAACATTCAAACATTAACATGCACAGAATTATACAAATGAACGGCTATGATGTGCAAATTTACCCGCTTCCAGCATCAATAATGCTCACCAAGGATTATTTTTATTTATTTATTTATTTTTTTGATAAGCACTCCTTACCAAGAAATTTATTCATCGATGGTACAACAAAAAATTTTCACAAGTGCTGATTTGATGGAAAGAATGTTCACCAGTTATGCACTACAAAAGAGAACTGATGAAAGAGTTTCACTCTGAACACTAACTTTTTTGGTACTCGGTAGCAGTCTCCTTTAAGATGCCAAGAAATGAGATTGCAATCGAATGCCTACTACGTAAAGCAATTAATACAAGGCCTGAATAAGACAGCAACCGGTTCTTTCATTTCACCCTCTTCATGATCGAGCAGACGAGAGAATACCTAACAAATCCACCACCTTTAAATTTCAGCTAATAACTTTTGAAACTACTCCAGCACCAACTGTTCTACCTCCCTCCCGTAAAGCAAATCTTTGCCCTGGTAGATAACAAGGAATAAAAGTTAAGATTTCCTCTTCTCGGATTATCACCCAATAACCCACCCAGTAAACAAAGGAGAAAGGGAAAAAATTGGAGCCAATATGAATTAAATTCTGTCATACAGAATATAATTTCAATAAATTTTGATGCCACATGTGATGCACCTCCAAATAATTCATCACAAAGGAAAAGGATGTATCAGTTTGTGAAGTCACCACACATCAACTGAGTGGGATGTCTAGTACAATTGATGAAATGTGATACACATTCTCAGTTGTGTAATGATACATAGAGGTTTTCTAATAATTACAACTAAAGTAATAGTGCCACTGCTACCTAAATGGTGGAGCCACTAATATGAAGGATTTCAAATAACTATTTTTTATTTTTATTTATTTATTTATTATTATTATTATTTTTTGGGTAGTGACTCCAAATCCATTATAACTTATCATGTTAAATTACTCAAAGACCAAATCCCTATCTAAACTAAACATGTTGTATATGAGCAATTCTTCTTGAATAATTAGCATTAAATACCTTCCTTTCAAATCAACATATACAAATGCAACCCAAAGATAGTTCAGCTATAAAACATGCAGCCACCACTTAAATTTTTTTAGTGTGCGGAAAATGAAAATAATAGTAGACTACCCTTTTAAATTTAGGTTACCAACTTCCCAGCAACCAGGCCTGTAAAATGAATCAAGCTATTCGAGATTCACTTGAGTACAATTTGGTTATAGGCTCACTTTGAGTTTAACCCGAAACATAAACGAACCAAACTTCAAACCTAATTTTAAGCTTGTTATATTATTCGACCCAACCAAAATTCAGCTCGAATTGGAACCAATTTTTTAAACTTGTTAAGTTTAATGAGACTAATACAAACACCTTACTACTAGACTCAGCTCAGTTCATTTACACCTTATCAATGGTGGGTGAATATAAAATTTATCAGATGCTTGTATCCAATGACACTAGGATGCAGCTAAATTTCAAATTTTTTAATAATCCTTTTATTTTCTAGGATAAAATGGTATTTTATAAACTAGCATAAATTAATTTTATGTATAAAATGGGAGTCTTCAGCCCAACAATGAGATTAACTCAACACTTTAGGTATACTTCATCCGTGCATGTCATCCTAGACATATCGAACACATTCCATATTCTTAGTTATCAAGCGCCTAAAACTGATACTTGACAATTTTGGAAGAGTCAATGTAATAGCCACTAGGCAACATATTTGTACTAGTAAATTTTCATCCATGCATTGTAATTTGAGGAATATCAAAATTTACAGAGACAAAAAATAAATTATAACAAAAGAAGAATGACCTAAAAAAATCTGATGCCGTTAACAATCTGTATAGTTCAGTAGCTATTGTGTAAATGCTAAGCAATAGCTCAAAAATGCTGCCACTTGGTATTTAATAGTAAACTGAAAGAGATAATAGGAAATAACTGAAAACAAATAAAGTCAAATGATTTGGTAAGAAGTATTCAGGCATCCCCCCTACCTCTGCTCCACGGAGACATTAAAATGGCAGTAAAAAGGCATTGAAACAAAATGAAAGACGAAGATGTTGGTAAGCTAAACTACCTGCTTCAAGGGGAACCGGTGATATGAGCTCAAAACCAGCAGTCACATTGTCCCCAGGCATAACCATCTTAACATTCTCCGGCAACTGCACTTTACCAGTGATATCTGCCGTCCTCATGTAAAACTGAGGCATATAGTTTGAGAAAAAGGAAGTATGCCGACCACCTTCCTCCTTTGTGAGGACGTATATCTCTGCCTCAAATCTCTTGTATGTTTTCACAGTCCCAGGTTTGGCAATAACCTGTGTAACAAGAAGAACACAGAGGATAGTTACATATATCCTGAGAAAATTCTTATTCAGTCTTTGGATTATAAAAAATATAATAAAAAGCTTTAGATTATCAAATATTTACATAAAATGCCAGCCCCATGCATACAGCTCCCATTCAAGGTTGTTAAAATCGAGATTTTACATAAAATCGGTAAAGGGTCCAAAAAATTGGTTTTACCCAATGCCTACAACATGAAAACATTGTATAATATGCTACAATTCTGCTTTAGAGCTTTCATTTTTTTTACAAGAATTTTATCAATGAGAGAAGAGCAAAGACATGCATCAAAAAAATGCCGTATATACAAAAACATACTCATATTAACAAAACGAATCCTCAACAAAGTTCAAAAAAGATTCTATATTTGGTTCTATACTCCTTTTACCCAACAACACAATTGAGACTCTTAAAAGTATTTGGTGTGACCTATATAATTGATATTAAAATACTAACTTCATTTTCTCTTAATTTTTTGTAAAAATTGAAATATATTTGTAATATTTTATCATAGGTCCCTTGGTTTCCATCCTAACTACATTTAATTCATGGTAGTCAATTTGGTGGAACAATACACATAGTCCTCAACTAGCATAGCATAAGAAATATAGTGTTATATAATAATAAAAAAAAAAAGTAACAAGTGAAACAATTGGGGCTTATCACTTGAAAAAATAAATAAATAAAAGTCGATTTTGTTTGACAAAATTACAAAAAAATCACTTAATTTTTAAAATCGATAAAATCGCCTATAAAATCAAGATTTCATTACTTTTACGTCCCAAAATTGAGATTTCACCTGTTTTACCCCAATTAAGATTTTACATAAGATCGAACAAGATTTCTCGCTCTAACATCATAAAATTGTTAGATTTTAATATTTAAATCGAGATTTTAACAATATTCTCATCACTGCAAGCACTAGAAAGAGTCATACATACGCAGTCTTGTGATCCCAAGTAGAGATGGAGAAATCTTTATAGACAACATGCATCGAAGTTTCTTCTTTCAACTTCCATAATCAAAATTGACATAAATTTCATGTTTTCCAATTAGCACTTTTCAAACATTCGATGTTTCATGCATATGTGCCTACTGCATCGCAAATCTAAAGCACCATTTAATGTTAAAGCAGTTTTCTTTTCAAGATGTATGGTGCTACCCAAAATTTTGCATTTTGCTGCTTTGACAAATCAACTTAATTATTCACAATATGATTTGTAATCTTCATCCGGCTCTAGCAAAAATAATGTGTGGTTGTTTCGAGCCACTAACCTGTCCTCGTTGCACATCATCTCGTTTTAAGCCGCGTAGAAGAAGACCGACATTATCACCAGCCTGGACAAATATAGAAAGCACTAATGATTGAATATCTCCACTGATTGTTGTACAAGAGACTTTGTTGCAATATTATTTTAAATTAGTTACTTACTTGTCCAAAATCCAAGCTTTTCTTGAACATCTCAACACCAGTCACGGTAGATTTTATTGGAGCACCCTACAACAGAAATAACAACGTTAGGACCAATACCATCCCTAACATGAGAGCACACAGGTTGACCTTCAGATAAGGATCACTATGGAAAAAACAATCAAGACCCTCACCACCAACTCCTAAATCAATACATGGATTGAGCTTGCTACACACCCAAAAATTACCAGATCTTGATTTACATCTTTTACCTGCATCAACCCCAGAATCTCAACTTCCTCCCCAACTTTAATTGTCCCTTGTTCAATACGACCAGTGGCAACAGTGCCACGTCCCTACATGAAGAGTTAAAAAAAAAAATGAAGAAAGTTGAAATTATTTGATAAACAACTTTGCAAGAGAAGTTGCTTTAGTTGGTTATTAATCAAATTCATAAAACACATTCACACAAGTGCACAAAGGAATGAGAAAATTATTACAGATCATGATTAGATATCACTTGTAAGAAATTTCAAATGCCTTAACTGATGATGTAAAGCTGAAACAAAAAAAAAATTAAAAAAAAAAAAATCATCCTTCCAGTATTATGGTTGATCGCTGAAATTATTTTAAAAGGGGGGGAGGGAAGGAATAACAATAGTGCCAACTGCAAGAGTTTTGACCTGAATTGAGAAAACATCTTCAATCGGCATTAGGAAAGGCTTGTCAAGTTGGCGTACAGGGTCAGGAATGTATTCATCTACAGTTTCCATTAATTTCAAGATCGCCTTTTTCCCTATTTCTTCATTTGAACCCTGTAAAGCAGACAAAGCCGAACCCCGGATGATAGGTATTTCATCCCCAGGAAACTTGTAGAAGTTAAGCAGTTCTGCCATAAATATAAGCTCATAAGAAAACCTTTCCAGTTATGATGTCACCTAATACAGCAATAGATCAAATAAACACAATGACTTCATATGCAACCTTACCACGAAGCTCCATTTCCACAAGGTCAAGTAACTCGGGATCATCAGCTGCATCAACCTTATTCAAAAAACACACAAGCGATGGCACACCAACCTGTATTGCAGGAGAAAAAGGATCTTTCATAGATAACCCCTGATCACAGTGACAATGGTCAAAATGAAAGCCAAAATTGTTTAGCATGGATAACTACCTGTCGTGCAAGCAGAATATGCTCCTTCGTCTGAGGCATGGGCCCATCTGGAGCAGAGACAACCAGAATACCCCCATCCATTTGGGCAGCTCCAGTAATCATGTTCTGTAAATCAATCAAAATCATCAGGCACAGGCAATTGTACAAATACCATTTTGGTCAAGCAAGACAAATCACAAATAAAATTCTTAGTCACCAATTTAGCCACTTTTTCTATATAATGCTAAGAATTAATTTCCTCTGACATCTAGATATAAATAACGCATCTAATAAATTTTACCTTGTGAAATCTTTTTGTTTTTCAACAAAAATAAGGAAGATAGGTATAGATAAACACACAGGTAATAACACAATGCAATTAAAACCTTGTGCCCAAAAAGAAAGTAATATGTTCAGTAGAGTCTAACAAAGATAATGTACGTTGGCTGCCTACAAGTGAAATATGTGAATTAGCTCCCATAACTCTGCATATTCCCCCCACCCCACCCTCCCAAACAGAGAGAGAGAGAGAGAGAGAGAGAGAGAGAGGAATTTTCAACAAGGGAAGTCAACTATATTTTTTATTATTGCTTTTAGTAATAGAGATATTCTTACCTTTAGTGGGACCAACGTTACCTGAACATGAATCATTTTCGTAGCTGGAACCAAAACGGGAACATTGTACACTTGTACCCTAAAACGAGATACGATGGGCAATAGACTCTCATAGAGTCGTCTTATTATTAAAATGTTACAGTATATAAAAGTAATTTATTTCCAAAAAAATAATTAATCAACAAAATAAAACGTAGATATTCATAAAAGCATTTAAAACAACGTATATATTCATGAAATCAAATGCTTCCTCTACTTGATAAAATCTTAATTCATTATCCTTTTGTAAAAGCTTTTAACTTATTGGTTATTCTCAGACATTTGTCAATTCTCTATTTTCAAAAGCTCTCTAATAAAAATATAACATAAGTAATCTTTTTGAATCAACAAATTTAGTGTACCAGAATACAAGTGTACCATGTATCAGAACGTGTGTACCAAACATAGTTCACAAGTGTAATGGTGATTTCTGGTAACTCTAGGTGAGACTAACCACCTTGAGCTCCTTACTCACCCCACCAGAACTAGATAATGCCAAGGAGGTTTAAATTGCTAACCTTTACTTAAATTGGTAGAAGTCTCACCGTTGAACTGCCCCATGTGTAACAACAAGGGAAATCAACTATATAAACCAAAAGCCAGCATGCTTTACTTTGGATCAACACAAGTAGAAGAATCCATGCATTAGAATTGATGGGGAAGGTCGAAAGAGGATCGAGAAGTTTCACCAGCTATGGTAAATTTGATTTCATCACAATTGGCAACAATATAATAATGGTTGCACGTGTGCCAATGCCTATGTACAACCGCAAAATTTCAAATAAACCTTTTCTGTTTACAGTTTGAATGGATTGAAAACTAACAAAGAAAGATATATACGACATTTAGTGGAACACCCAAGTTCAATTCATGCACAATCCTCACTACAATGTGAATCATAACAATGGTAAACAAAGAAAATCTTTTAAATATCCAGCAAATTCTCAATCTCAAGCCTAACGTGGCACCACAAAATGATGTTAACTATGCTATAGCCAATAGCTAATATACAAATTAGAGGCTTTTTATCCAGAAAAGCTGATACGATACATTCCAAGTAAAGAAAAGTGAAAATGTAATGTGGTTAATCAAACTTCACTAGCAATAAACTTCAACCAAAGAAGGGCCTAAGGCAGAATCCTCCCCTTTTTTACATTTCTCTTTTCCAGTTTGCAAATCCCAGAAAAAGCCCCCGAAAATAAATCAGATGTCATGCTTTCTAAAGTAATATGACATGTAAATAACTATTTTAGGTTGGTTCTTACTATTTTAGGTTGGTTCTTCTACAGTAGAATCTTGCTCATCCTCCCAAATTTTCATCCCTTTGTAGAAAAATTATATTAATTCAGATTTATGTACTAGGCAAGGTTATGCAACAACCAGTGTTGCTAACAATGCTAGACCCATTATCACCCGAGGTGCAAGATTCTTGCTTAGGCAGCTGACTGAATGAGGCGAGGCACTACATTAGAGGAAAAATTAAAAAAAAAAAAAAAGCAAAAGAAACAGATAAGGGCTCAAAACACCCAAAAAATCTCTATATGCATCACTACTTATATTAAAAAAAAAAAATTCCATGATATTTTTCCAATTAGTTAAACATAACAATGACCAAAAAGCAACATCATAGATCATGCAATAATAGCTATTCTTTACAATAGATGTATGGTCAAGACAAAAGATATCTTATTTACTTAAACTAATAGTTAAGGATAAAAATAAAATAAAATGGTCTAAGATGTTTTAATCTTAATCCATCATGTCATCATCATATATGCTCTCATCACATCCATCACTAGATTTGTAGCCACTATTTTTCCCACTAATATATATTATTAACCATCTTGGATCAAAATAATGAATGAATGTTGTATTTAGCCCCAAAAAAATAAAATCAAATATTACATGATATGAAAGCTAGCAATGCCTCAACCATCTGTCACCTAGGCCATGTCACTCACCTAAGTCTTGCCTTACTACCATCACCTCACCCAGAGGCAACTGAGGCAATCAGTCCTCACCTCACCTAAACAGCTAGGCAAGAGCACTTGTTTCGCTTTTAACAACATTGACAAAAACAATTAAAAGGATTGCAATTGTGATTATATTGTTGAAAATAATATGACGACACATAAAACAGCGAATTTTTTTCATTACCGTTGACCCTTATTGATTTGCAGTAATACATATCAAATAGCACTTACTTTAACATAATCCGCATGTCCTGGGCAATCTACATGTGCATAGTGCCGCTTCACAGTCTCGTACTCTACGTGGGCCTGCAAAGGTGCTTAAAAAATATAGCTTCGTTTGAAGAAGCAGTACAAAGGCTGCACTAAATTGTGGCGTAGCATGTAGACGTGCAAAAATAACGAAAAAAACAACACCCACCGTTGCAATTGTAATCCCTCTCTTTTTCTCCTCGGGGGCCTTGTCAATTTCATCAAAGGCAATAGCCTTAGCTTTGCCTTCTTCAGCTAGCACCTAAAGGAGGCACGTGACAGTCTCAGAAACATGTAATGCCCGTTTTCTACCGCTCATAACTCATAATAGTAACATAGAAGTCAAAACTTAGCAGTTCAAAAATGGGAAGAGAGGGAGGGAGGCGTAGTGTAAAAGAAAAGGAAGGACCAATAGATGGATGCAATCAAATGCAAAAACCACCCAACCTTTGTAATTGCAGCAGTCAGTGTGGTCTTCCCATGATCAACATGTCCAATTGTTCCAACATTAAGATGAGGTTTTCTGCCAGTAACATAAAAAATAAAAGAAAAGAAACAAGAAAGCAATTGGTGCGATTGAAGTTGGAAGTAACTAATTACACAATCTTCCCCCTCTTTCAAGTCATGAATGTGGTGAAATAACAACAGAAGAGTGATCATTCTGGATAGCTTCCAAATGATAGGAAGAAAAAAATAATTTGGAGAGTACACAAAAATAATAAATCTGTCACGAAATAATTCTTTGGTTTCAAAGCCCAAAATAATCCAAGAAAATGCTTTTAGCAAAGAGCCGATTGTCGTCAAGAACAGGACAAGCGTATAGAATCAAAATTAACGGAAAGATCCCTCCATTCATTGAGAAATAAGCATAATTTATGATTGTACAAGGAGGGTTCAAGCTTACGTTCGAGTGAAAGTGGCCATGGATCTCCACCATGGAATGGGCACGGAAGCTCGCTCATTTACATATACAGCCCCCGAGATAGATACGGGTGCGGAGATAGATCCTCGACAAGACTGGTAGATTTGAGACGACGATGGTATTAATCGCCGCGAATTAGGGTTTCTGAAAGCCACTGAAGCCATTGAGCCAAAGGGACAGAGATGAACTCAGTTGTAGAAAGAGACTGGGCGAATAGAAATGAGGCAAGCTGGGAAGGGTTTTAGGGCTTCTCTTCTACTTCGTGGACACCTGGAGGGGTTTTGCGATTAGAGAGGACTTTGTTGGAATTTCAAATTTTGAGCGTGGCAACGATTTCTTCAAACCCTACTTGGGTAACCGTTGGTAAAAATCCGTTTGGAATTGGTATCATCTGAAACTAAAAAAGTGGTTTTTAAAATCATGGTTTTGTTATAAAATTTAGTGTGCGTTTGGAATGATAAAAAATGAAAAAATAAGATAAAGTGAAAAAAATTGTAAATTCGTAATACGTGCAATGAAATAAAAAAATTGATGTAATAGAAATTTTTAGATTTTTTTTTTTTGAAGATGTCAAACGGTGTCATAAATACAATAAATAAGACCACATAAAACACGCGTCAATTTATAATCCGTTTGAAGCGATAAAAATTCTGAAAAAATGTAAAAAATATTAAAAAATTATTTACGAATTATGAATACACAGTTTATCTTATTTTATCTCACTTTTTATCAATACAAACACACCCTTAAATATTTTTACTGCAATTCTTCGCTATAGGTAGAGATGAGGAGGGATTTTGCTATAAAATAAATATTATAAGAAGAATATAAATTTTCTTTCTTTTTTTAACTAACTGATTACCTAATTATATTTTTACTTTTATCTTTTCTCTCGCTATATGCCCCAAGTACTACCCTAACCATTTTTATCACCTTTCAAATGCATTGCAAGTTCCTTCATTTATATGCATCCTTGAATAAAAAATTGACATGTTCAAAGATAGGTCATTAATGCATGGCAATTTTTTGAGACTACATCAAGCTAACATAGCTCATTATGTCGGCGGTGCAACATCACATTTTTAACCATTCGATTAAATCTAACAGCTCCAATTAAAATATAATTTTTTTAAACAATCAAAAGTAAAAATAAAAAACTTGGAATTCAAACAACTCGTTTTCATCTGAGAGAACTTCGTAAAGGAAAGAAAAAAAAATATCAAGTTTATTTCAAATAATCTGACCATTGAAATTTCAATTAGAGATCAAAAAATATATTATCCGTTGAGTGGGCAATATGATGATATTTGAAAGATGCATTTGGTTAGTCAAAAACTCTGTTAGGATCTGAATCTAGCAAACTAGGACTTCTTCAAAACATTTTCTTGTTATTCTCATTATCGTCAACAACGTTCTTTTGATATTGGGGCATTTGCTTTTGGCTGTCAAGATAACTTTTTTATTCTTTGTTTTTTGTTTGATGGGAAAAAAAATTAATCAATTTGATAGGTGCTAATCAAGTCTTCTCTTTCTTTTCTCTCAATCCCAACCTCACCCCTTCATTTTTTGTTTGTTGTGTTCTTCTATGAGTTCCACTTTGAGTCCATTTTTCCCTGATAGTTGGATTGGCACATTATTCACTTGGAAAACTAACAGGCCAAAGTTAGCTAAAAAATAGATGTGGACTTCTTTACAGCAAAAGTTCACTTAGCCAAGCACTTCTCTTCTCTCTAAGTTGCCTATCTAAACCACAACTTAGGTAAACAACCAACACAATATTTCATCACACATGCCTTTGTTTCTTGCACATTGATTGGAGATTTCTTGTTAAACTATTGTTACTATATATAATGTGAGTTAGGTGCAGGGTTCGTAGATGTTGTAAGTTTAGAGGTGGATATGCTGATGTTGGGGCTTTGAAAAGATCCATTTGATGCATTTGGTGTGAATTTGAATGCTCTAACTGCTATTTAAGATGTGTTATAGCGTAGAGGTGGTGTTTTGAGCTGCCACAGGTGCTAATTGTGCTACATTAGACAACATGTAGTTGAGGTTTTGTTTACTGTTTTAAACCAATGCTAAAGTTTTTTGTTGTATGCCTAAACGAATTGTTGCATATGATATGGTGCTAGCTATGCAAGAGGGAATGTTGCAAATTTAATAGATGTTCAGTTTAGATTTGTTGATATAAAATAGTTGCTGATTAATTTTCTTCAGTTTTGATATAGGGCGTATATTGTGTTGAGGATTGATTTGGTGTGCTCTACTTTTTGCTTTCTGCACAAGGGTGTGTAGATGTTGGAATGTTAAATTTCATAACTTTATCAAACTGGTACAGAAAGATGTTGCTACTGCCATTGTTCTCTATGAAAATACTAAAGATGGTGGAGTTGTGTTTCTCTGAAATCAAATTGTATAGCTGCTTTGTTGTTTTCTTTTCTAGATCTATTTATAACCAGTTTTGTTTTGAAGAACTTTAGGATGGTTGGGTTTGAACACATAACATAAATACAAGCTATGCACATAAGATTTTGTACTTCATTATTAATATATTTATTCTTATCTTTCAAAAAAAAAAAGCCTTCTTTTCCTTATTGTATATTTATTTTCTATTGTGAAGCTTTACTTTATTGGAGACATTGAATTTGCTTTGCTAACTAATTTTAGCAAACTCAGTTGATACCTAAATTTATTCAACTTCATTTGGTGTATTTTAATACCTAAGAACATTGCCTAGGTAATAGCTATTGCTTTATATATGTGCATATATTTCCTTAAAACATGACCTAGATAACTAGTTTCTAGACAAACAAGATCCTTCATAGCTGTATACTAAAAAACATTTAAGAGTTTGAAGTCTAGTGGATGCTTTCTACAAGAGTGCTTGAGCACTTACAAGAAAAACATGTAGCTTTATAGCTAAGGCAATTTATGGTGTCAATTCTTGTTGGCAACTGCCTAGTTCCTGTAGATTTCTACTTCTTGATGTTTCAAATTCATTCTTAAATAAATAAAAAATAGTATGCATTCCCACTTTTTTTTTCTTAACCTCACAGATGGCAATATAAAAGTTCTCTTATGAGTATTGTTTCCCCTTGATTTCTAGACACTTGATCTTTATTCAAGCTATGTTGAGTTCTTACTTTTTACACAATAGGAGCAACTTAAAGAAAATCTAATTTATAATTTTTCCAATCTATTATAACATGATGTACGATCAAATGACCAAGAAAAATCATGTCTTTGTATAATAACGTTCCAACAAACGCTACTTTATCGCAATTACCCAATTTTACAGTTACAATCAACTGAATCAAGTCAATTTGCTATGAGCAAAAAATAGTGAAAGATTTTCAAATAAGAAGAAACCATTGCTTCCAGTAATATAAAATCATAGCTTAATAATCATTGATATAGCTTGAACAGGAGCATAAAATACATAGTTATATATGGTGAGCTTCAAGAGAGTGACTGAAGCTAATTTCTTTCCTTACCTACCTAAAGAAAAGGAAAGATCAAAAGAAAAGACTATTTATGCAGATAGATTTAAGCTAAAATGACCAACTCTTTTGTGTTTAGAAAATCCTACACAGCTTGCCCTAATCATCACCACCAATACTTTCTACCTAAAAATCATCTTTCTCGTCTTGTAATGAAATGACAAAAGTAGATCATTCATAATTGAAGAATCAATTCAAATAAAGAACCTACTAAATCTTCGCAATAACTAATCAAATCTGATTAACCTTACCATCCTCGTCACTCTCATCTTCATCACCCTCATCATTAATCTCAGATTTTAATTTGTCAAACTCTTCTTTCTTAATAGCCCCTCAGCTTATCATTGAAATTGAACCAAATAATTTCCACAGCATACAATAGTAACAAAAAAGAATGCCAAAAGGAAAATAAACAATTGATAAATAAATTGAATTGTTAAACAATAATACCATGGATTTACATTCATCTCTACTAGCTTTACTAACTTATTTCCCAAATCTTTGAGGCTACTGCTACCATATTTTCTGTACTTTACTTTTTTTATTATTAGAAGTTTGTTCTTAACCAAAACCAAAAGGAAAAAAAAAAAAAAAAAAAGATACTACTTGCACATACCCCATACACATCATGTTTCACTCCCCAAATGAAATTAGGATAAATAAAGAGTCTTCAGTAGCACAGAATAAGCACATATTGGAGGCCTCAATGAAGTAAAAAAAAAAAAGTTACCATTTTTAAAAATTTTTTCATTTAAGTTCATAAAAAATACATCTCCCAACTAAAGACAATGTACAAAAAAATAGAAGTGCGTTACTCAAGGTCTCATAATTGTACAACTCACAATCAAGGAAATAAACATCTATCACAAGTCATAAAACTATACAAAACTATACCACAGAACCACAACCTAAACAAAACAACAAGTTTGACTCCAACAAAATAAACCAAAAAATTTTATCCAAAAACTAGAGTGTTAAACTTTACTCAAAAACTTCTACATTAATGGTTGCTAGAGTGATAAATGAATGAGTCATCATCATCATGATTTACTTGTCCTTTAGTAAGCTTGAAAATGAACAAATTAACCAATTATAAGTATTTTCTTAAAAGTTGCATTGCACAAGAGGTTATAAACTATAGTACAGCCTAAAAGTTAAAAATGACATATTAACAGCTTAATGATTTGCATAAAAGGGTTGTACCTATGACAATGATTAAAGCTTGGCTAAAATGGATTACAGGCCAATTCGCCTTTGTGTGAATTGCTGAGTTTTTCTCAGTCACTTTACTCTCTCCATGTATGAAACATTCTGATGTTGCGGGTACCTTTGTGACTATTTTTCTTTTTTAGCCCCATCACTCCAAGGTTTATGGGGTTAAGAGAAGCAAAGGGATCTACTATTGTAGCCTCTATACTTGTTACTCTAGACATTTCATACTTATCCACAAGGGAGTGACATTTGCTTATAAGATAACAAACACTCTTGAATGCCTCATTTTTTCCAACTACACAATATGTTGACCGAATAAATTTTGAACACAAAATGTTAACCAAATGTGAATCTGTCAAGTTAAAGGTAGGACTTTCGCCAAAAGCAAGGCCACTTTTTGCAAGCTAAGTCCACTTTTTCATGATGTACTTATCTGGAATTTTGTGAACACGACATACATTAAATACTCTCAAAATATTTGCACAGAAGTATTCACGCATCTCATGTAAGCAACATGTACAAGAAATCATCATGACAGGTCAAAGTTAATCTTATATGCCCAATCTACTTCATTTTGCAATCCTCACATGAGGGACTTCAATAGGATCATTCTTGTCCAACTAGATTTTATATTCCAAACCAAACTATTCATTAAAAAGTCTAAACATGTTAGGGGTGTATGTTTTCATAGCTTGCCTTAAAATGATAAAATTCCTGATTGCAAAGTGAGGAAAAGTCTGTCTAGACTCATAATCACTCTGCAATTCCTTTTCCCTAACATTTGTCAAAAATATCTTAAATCCTTGACAGAATTTTTTCATGGTTAACCCACTCCCTAATACTAGTTTCACTCTTGCATTGGCACTTTCGCTCAATTGTGTGTTGCGCAACCCAGCAGTCAATGTATATTTCATGTGAGCAATACACCATGATGCTTCTTCTGATAAAGTCCATAAAGCCACTTATTTCTAACAAGGTCAAATTCCAACAAGGTCAAACCTTTTCTCCATGTTCCTCCGCTTCTTCTTAAACTCATCAACGTCAGGAAGTCATACATGCAACTATAAAGTTCTAATATAAAATATTTTGTGTTCCCCTGTAAAATACTAGCCAAGTTTTTTATGACATTCTGACCAATTTGCCAAGTACATGGTCCAACACATACAATAGGCATCACAACTTCCAAAGACTTTCCCATTGCTACATCTTGGTTTGTAAATATCACTGTAGGTTTTTTCTGCTTGTAACACTAAAGAAATATTTTGAAAAGCCATGCAAAGAAGGCTGCTATCTCATCGAACAATAAAGTGCCCCTAAAATATTACTATTTGTTTATAGTTATTAAAACCAATGAAAACCCTTAGAGGCTGAGACTCCTTATTCGTGCCAAAGGTGGTGTCAAATATTACACATCACCAAAGGTTTGATAGTCAACCAACATCTTAAATCGGTCCCAAAACATAATGGTTACTTGCCTTGTACAATCAAGTTGGAAGTCATAAAAGAAAGAAGGGTTTCGGTTAAACTGTTCTTAAAAGTACTCTAAAATGACAGTAACCTCTCCTAGTTCCATATCTTTCTAACATTTAGTGCGTAGGCGTGATTTCACATCTTCCCTAGTGAAACTTAAATTCTTTGAGCCCCCAACTTTTATACTCATATACTTGTGTGTTGTCTTCGGATGAAGCCCGCCCTTTGTGCGATGGCAATAGTAGGTGCTCGAACTTCATTAATGCCTCAATGTGTTCTAAGTTGATGAGTGGTTTATTTACCCCTTTAGCACATGATTATGCTCTTTTATGAAGGATGTCATATAATATTCCCCTTTTTCATTGTTTAAAGAAATGCTCATAAGAACACCACAGTCACATCTTATTTTCGCGTAATGTCTGAAATAAATGCGTTGCAGATTTTTAGACTTTTTGCCTTGCCTAAAACATGCATATGTCCTAGATGTCACTACTCCACCATTTCTTTTGTTCGTTCCTCTAACTTGATCAACGAATCCAGTATCGCGTGCATATTTTTGCCAAAATATAAAATTTGCCTCAACTGTATTGAACTCCATCCCAACAAATGGCTTGCAAAACCAAGTCAACCACCGTGTCACTTGTAACTTTAGAAGAAAACCTAACTGACAACAACTTTTTACCTTGAGTAGATTTGAAAGACTAATTTTCACAATTTTAATTCTAGCATCTCCACAGTCCATATTCATTATTGTAGCCTTACATAAAAGTCAACATATAATTAAGAGGAAGAATTTAATATTCTAGCAAATTTTTATACAGATGTATACAAAAAAAAAAAGAAAAAAAAAAAAGAGAATGGCCTAAAATAATTAGTGTGTGTGTGCGTGTGTGTGTGTGTATTTTTTTAATTGTGGAAAAAAAAGATAATAAAACTTCTATTGTAAGGAAAGAAAAGCTTATTTTTTTATACAGGTGTACACTAAGGGCGCATTTGGAGTGACAAATGATGAGATTAAGTGAGATAATTTGAGATAATTTGTGGGTTTGTAATATATAATGGGGTAAGAAGTGAATAACTTTTAGAGATTTTTATAAATTTTTAGAATTTTTCAGTGTTTTACATCGCGTCAAATGGACCATAAAAAAGGAAAATTGTAAAAATTAATATGGTTTCTTTATTATTTTTGTTAATTTTTCGTAATTTTTTTTGTTAAATTGCTTTTCCAATATTCAAATTAAAATCGAATATCCAATTAGAGTATCTGATTCTATATTCTAACAAATGTTTTATACAGATGTATACCAAAAAAAAAAAGTTGGCACAAAATAATTAATGTATTCTTTCTGTTGTAAAAAAGAAAAAAAAAATAAAACTTCTGCTGTAAGAAAGGAAAAAACTTAATTTTTATACAAGTGTATACTAAAAAAGAAAAAAAAAAGGACAATTGTAACAATTAATATAGTCTCTTTATTTTTCATTTTTTTGGTTAAATTGGTTTTGCAACATTCAAATTAAAATTGAATACCCAATTAAAGTATCAGATTCTAGCAGTCAAACAATTCTTTACTTAGTTCAAGCACTCAAAATTCTAGCATTCAAAATTTTGGAAGTTTCAGCATTGCAACACATAACATTCAAGCATTGCTACCAATGTATAACATTCAAACCAATTAAAACCTACCAATATTCATTTTGCAACCATGTGAGTATCCAATTTAATCTAACGACTTATAGGTGATATCTGGTGGCTAATATTGTAAAGCCACTTCCTTTCAATAACAACGGCCTCAATAAACCTCTTTGGGAAATTCTTTTATTCTATGCATTGATTTAGAAGTGAATTCACTCTATCTTTTCTTAGTTTTTTCACCCTGTCCATCACTCCTCGCATCAAATTTCTCATTTTATCTTTTCAATGAATGTCTATCGCATTTAGGTTTCGTTTGTGAGTTTAGGAGAAAAAAAAAAAAAGAAGAAAATAAAATATTAATTAAGAAAGAAGAGGAAAGATAATTTTTTTTTTATATTTGTTTAAAAGTTTAGGAAAGAGAAAATAATAATTTTATTTTTCCTTATTTATGAGTTGAAAAGAAATGAAATGAAAAGGAAGAGTGAATTATTATTTTACTATTAAATTTTTTGAAAAATTAAAGTATAATTAATTTATTTAATCTTAAAATTTGTTTGTTATTTACTTTTTTTTTTCATTCTTTGTTTTATGGATAAATATATTATTTTAAAGTTCTATTAATTTATTTTTTTTCCTTTCCATTTCCCTCACTTTGGAGAAGTGACGTTTGATTTCTTCTCATTTTTTTTTCTTTACTAAAAAAAAAAAAAATTACTAACTAGCGGTTAATTCTGTTTTTCCCCCACCCCAAACAGACCGTTAACAATTTGAATCGCTCTTTCATTCATTTGTTTCCTAGGATTCGAATTCGAATTTGATCTTTATTTAGCATTTCAACGTCGTCTTTCCCTACGTTGTTTTGTGGAAAATCTTGCAATTGATTGATGTTTTTATTTGTTTATAAACACTTACTATCATAGCGCTGAAGGGTTTGCTTGAGCTGCTCCAAAAGACGGTGCCTTGGGGTGGAGTCTCTTGCTGCTTGAGTGCTGCTGCTCTTTATCTTATTGGCAGGAGCAGTGGAAGGTTAATCAATCTTCTGAGAAATTGATAATTCGTTTTTACCAAGTTTTCAAATTAATTGGTGCTAACTTATATCTATGTTTCTCATGGATGCCAATTTGTTGTAACGTCTAGTCTGTATTTGCGCAGTTGCTGGTTGTTGATTGGTTCACATTTTAATTGTTTTATTTCAACATGAATTATGCACCACTTTTGAAGAAATTATACA
The DNA here is from genome assembly GCA_019916065.1 of Vitellaria paradoxa. NCBI lineage: Eukaryota > Viridiplantae > Streptophyta > Magnoliopsida > Ericales > Sapotaceae > Vitellaria > Vitellaria paradoxa. The sequence continues at coordinate 14,936,117 of CM034243.1, read as the reverse complement.
GAGATGAGAGAAGCCAAAAACTTGCATTGACCATTTGGGGAAATCGAATGTGAAAACCATTCGGTCATTACTGAAATATGTTGTTTGCTCTACTGATTAGGACAATTTCATGTATCCCACTCTACCAGCTTTGTTGGGATAGTTGCTTTGGACTTGTTTAATTTATGATTTGTTGTGTGTTATTTTCACATGTCATGGAATCTATATTGGGGTTTGGTGAATTATGATTCTTATTGTACTGTTTTAGGAGTATACCCTTGTCTATTTTGTACATTTATTTCTATTATTTATAGTATATTTCATTTACCTTTAAAAAAAAAAAAAAAAAAAAACTTAGAGGTCTTTTGACCAATGAATTTGTTCAACTTAATAAATTTAATATTTTTGTCACTTACTAATTTTTTATTTTTTTATGTCAAATCGGGTATTTAACGAATACTTAGCTGGTAATTTGACCAATTGAACATAAATGAGTTTCACGGGTTTGGGACGGGACGGATTTGGGATTCCAACTAAAAAAATAAACGGATTTGGGACGGTAATAGTAAGCAAAAAATAAACAGGTTCGGTAATGGAATTGGTTAATTAGGCAGGTACTCTATCGCTTTACATCCCTATTTTAGACCAATGACTGGTTTGATGTTGATTGTCATTATGTAATAAGTAATAGCTCATTACAAATTCACAATAAAGTGACTAATAAGTGGGCATACTCAGAAACATTTCTCTGAAAAATACTTTTTTTTTAATATTTTTTGTTTTTGTTTTTATATGTTTGGTTAAAGCAGAGTTAACTTTTATTGGTGACCTTGACACTTGCCAATGAATAGTACCCAAATAATGTTTGCTTTTTCTTGGACTTTTCACCATAGTTGTTAGATCTTGCATGCGAAGTTTTACTTTTGGTTGTTGTTACTGGAAGAGTTGGTTCAAATACACTAATCAGTTGCAAATGTAGCGGTTGACCAAGTGTAATAGCGGGAGAAATAGTAAGTACATTCATTTTTTTCATGTGCTATGAATAACATGATTGCTTGTGTTTTATTTCTTATTACTTCTTAGTGAACTTTTTCCAAAATGTTCTTCAGGCATAGCAACACTTTTTGAAACACAATGATGCAAGTTTGTGGATACAGGATTCTTCTTTGATGCTATCCATGTCCAAAGAGGTTCCCTGGTATTTGGTGACAAATGGTTGTGTGTCTGTGTGTGCGCGCGCATGTGTGTGGGATTGATAGGCTAAACTATTTTATACAAATTGTTTGTTATTTGAAAATGAACATCAAAATTCTAGTAGAAATTATTTTTCAAAAAAAAAAAATCTAGTAAAAAATGGAGCTCTAAATCTCTAGCGAATCCACTGAAGAATAGGTAGTTATTAGAGGCCAGTTGATATAATGCTTGTTTATTTTATATCAGGATGAGGAGACTAGTCATGTATACGTAATAGGGGCCTGAGGCGCCACAAGCTTGGTTTTAGTTATTGGAAGTGAAGTGGTTGAGGAGTTAGGCCGATCTCTTGTACACGGAACATTAGATTACCTCCAAGGTCTCAAGGTTTGTTTTGTTTAATGCATTCAAAACCAGCACCTGTATACGGACATGCATGCTTCCTTTGCTTCGATACAAATATATGCTCTTAATCAAGCTTGTTTAATGGTGGTTGTTTCTGAAGATGCTTGGGGTCAATAGAACTGAACTGGTTCTTCCAACGGGCACACCCTTGACTATAGTTGGTGAGGCATGTTGTACTAACTAAAATAGTTGTATTCTTTGTTAAACTTATTTGAAACCTAATGGTAAACATTTTTTGCCATGGTTTGTGATAGAAAAAATGACCTATGGTGACTGTGACAAACCTAAGATATGACCACGGAGGGCCATGGCCTCCCCCATAATTACAAACCCCCATAATTACAAAATTGCAGCTTACTATGTATAAGTTTTTAATTAATGTCTACATATGTGTATGTTGCCCTCGGCTCTTAGACTTGGTCCTGCTCTCCCACCCAAAATCCCATAAATTGTATCTTCAAAATAGAATTCAATCTAGAGAGAGAGAGAGAGAGAGAGAGTCCTTCTTGTAGTATACAAAATTGGAAAGCGTTCAAGTTTTATTGTCATCCAACTTCATCATGCAACTAGGGTCAGACCAATATTAGTACAGGCCTAAGGCAAATTTAACGACTTGGCCTTTTTTTATAAAAGTAATATAGCTCTTTAACATAATATAAAATATTTAATTTTTCTTTTTTAAGATAATTCCTTAAGCTGTTTGAGACATATAATTACTTATTAAATTTTAGTATAACTCTTTAAACAATAGTTTTGAGATTGATTGGGCAACAACCATTACATAACTAATTTGAAACTAATAGTCATTAAATATATTTTCTAATCGTGTACGTGACTTTTACCATTAAAGATAAGGGAAAATGTTTTATTATTGGTGAAAATAAAAGGAAATAAACTCCATTTAAATTAAATTTTTTAGATACTCTTTCAAGGTATTGTTTCTATAATATAAGTTTCAAAACTACTTGAGATTAAAATAAGTATTGAAATTAAGGAGAGAATAAATTAAAATAAATAAATATATATCTATATATATTTTTTTTTAAACTGGGGCTTTCTTATTAGATGGGGGCTTTAGACGATTGCTTGAATTGTCTAGTGTTTGAGCGGGCCTTGCATGCAACATGCAAACAAATTTATATATTAATTAACAAAATGATGGAGGGATATAGATGTACAAATACTATTGTTCTATTGTTTTATAATAAACTCTTTGGCTCTCTTGTAAGATGGAAGAATTAATATTATATAATATATTATGACAAGACATAGAACATTGGAAGGATAGGAAGAGCAAAAATTCCTCTTTAATTTGATTAGAGGAAGGGATGATGGGCAATATTCCACTGCGCTGTGTTATCTTGACCAAAGACTCTCCTGCTATTCTCTTTATACCTCTCTTTCCCTCCGAAATGGGGTTTCCTGACTAAGAAGAAGCTAAAGTGGAAATAATGAAAATAGGCTAGAAGCAACTAAGCTTATACTATCAAAACTTTGCATTTTGTAACTTTGTCTAAATGCAACTTTAAGAAGGTATTTTTATTGATAGTTTTAGCCACTCTCTTGTTCTTCAAGCATGTCGGAGGTTAATTGATAATATAAATGGTAAAATTATTCATACAGATGTGTTGAAACTTGTTGAAATGGATGCATGAGAGTTGTTTGATAAAATGGCTGATAGAGAGTTTCTAATTTTGTTATTTATTCATATTGTTGCATAATTTCTATCAAATTTGTCTATAATTTCTATCGATGGGTGGCACCTAAATAAATGAATCCATTAGTTTCCGGTACGATTTCTTGTGCCATTGCAATGTTTTTTTTTTCCCCCTCTAAATTTTAGTTATTAGTAAATTTTAGTGGTTTTATGAGTATTTAACTTGACATTCAATCATAATTCTTTTATCATGCTTAAACCGTGAGAAAATAAAAATTCTAGTAAGTTTCTACAAAATTTGGCCCCTCACAGCAAATTCCTAGTTCTGTTCTATATGGTGAGGATTTGGATTTTGTTTTGGTAGCGTGTTTGGGTTAATGTAGAAGTGGAAATGGGAACATTTCATAAATGTTTCAGAAGTATTTTAAGCATTTCAAAATCGCAAAATAAAATTAAAATATCTAAAAATGTTTAGAAGTATTTATTGAAATCCATTTAAATAAAATAGATTAATAATAAAATAATCAAAAAGCTTATTATTTTAGTATATTATACTGTATTTTTGTCGTGTTTTATCGTAGTTCAATGAAAATATTAGAATTATTATTATTCCACTAATGTCTTGTTTTGGTCTCTTAGGAAACGGATACTTTTGGATTGTCCTATGGAAAAGAACGATATATGGAAAAGAACGATATTTTGATCTTAGCCTATGATTTGAAAAAAAAAAAAAAAAAAAAGCAACCTAGGGCACAAGGCTCCTACATTGCGGGGTCTTAAGAGGGTCAGATGTAGGTAGCCTTCCCTTTACAAGTAGAATGACTGATTTCAGAGTTTGAGCCTTTTACAGTCAGGTTGCAATAAAACAATCTTATAGATACTTTTCATTTGTCCTTGAGTAAATTATACTTTACATTGAATCTCTTTGATCCTTTTATTTTCGATTGTATTAGTTAGCCTTTTACAATTTCGGTCTAGTTCAATGTAGTCCTTACTAAGGATGGAACTAGGAATTTGCTATGAGGGGTGGCCAATTTTTTATAAACTAACTAGAATTTTTGTTTCATCACATTTACTTAGTGATTATTCACGGAATGGGCAAATTGAAACTTGACCATAAGTGTGAGGGGATAATTGTTACAATTGAAAGTAGATGGACTAAAGCGAAATTTAGTGTAAAGTGTCAGGGTACAACGTGTAGTTTACTCTTTTAACCTTTCTGACCAATCTCAAGATTATACAATCTTTTCATAATATTATACGAATTACCTCAACTGTACAAATTGTTCGTACAATCTTAAACTAAAATCTAATTAAATGGAGACTGTGCAAACTACTCGTGTTTGACAATACTAACATTTTTCTGCAAAAATATTCCATGTGGGCTGTCAACTCACCATCCTTCTGTAATTCTTTAGGTTTTTGGTCGAGTGAATTTTTATTTAACACATATCAACTCCATAGTTTTATTTTCTAGCCTGCAGTGATCTCTTTTGGTCCTAGTTTATAGGATATATATGATGTATGGTAAATGAAATTCAGATGTACATTGGCCATTGGGTCTGTGTCCCATTTAAATCGTCACATATTCTAAAACATGTAGCGTTATATTCACCAACAGTCTTGCTTGGACATTTTGTGGTTCCGAAAGATAAAACTCATTTTTTTCCCCATCAAATTCATTCACGTGTGCTGCAATATCTTATGAACTTTTTCTTCCATTTATGGTCAGGCTGTCAAAGATGACATTGGAACTGTTTGATTCCAACGACCTCATAAAGGGCTATTTTATGTTTCTCACAAAACAGTTGACCAACTCATTGCAGATCTTGGAAAATGGGCAAGGTTATATTAAATATGATGCTTTCGTTGTCTTTTTGTTCTTCCATTTTCTTAATAGAGATGAATCTTGCAGGTGGTACAATTACGCCTCGTTGGGGTTTACTCTATTTGGTGCATATCTACTGCCTACACATGCATTCCAATATATCACAGAAAGAATACATCATCGGCAATTTCAAAGAAGGTTAGTTTTGTGGGTGTTCCATCATTTTCACTCTTTTTGGATCCTATGATCTTATTGCAAGGCAAATGATAGACTCTTGCCTATTCAGAAAATGTAAAGGAAAAAACATTGATTTTAATGTTGTCACACAGAATATGCCCAACCATAGATCTTTATTATCAGAAGTTGATCCTTTGGGGCGTACTTATTTTGGGTTCAGTTGGAAAATTTTCCAGGATATTGCAGTTAGTGCAATGTCATTTGTGTTTCAATGAATTGGATTTGCAAAATCCTTTGGGGTGTACTTATTTTGGGTTCAGTTGGAAAAATTTTTGGGATATCACAGTTGGTGCAATTTCATTTGTGTTTCAATGAATTGGATTGCAAAACTGGCGTTCGTTAAAATTAAGCAAGAAGCAAGTCTGGATGAGCATAAGTTCCCAGAAATAGCTAAGAGTGTACCATTCAATAGCTTTATGAAAGGAAAGTGCCTAATTGTGGACTCATTGTTGGTTGGAGAATTGGTTTGATGCAACACAAACTCCATGAAATCATGACATTGTGGATTCTCGTTGGTAGGAGAAATGGGTTTAATGCATCACAAACTCTACCAAAATGACGGTCACTATTCGGTGATCATTGAAGAGAACACACGAATGGAGCCTGTTCTTAGGGTAATATATTAACAAAATTGAAGGCTTGATGAAACATCACTAGCCATTTTGAAAATTAGGAATAAACAATAGCATATCAAGAAAATGAATCCACCCACATGTGGAAAACGATTTTACATGGTTAAAATATGGAATGAAAGTAAACTAGATCCTTTTTTGTGCAATGTCCATATTGTTGTAGATCTTTGTTCAAGTTCTTCCAACTGGATTTATTTGGGCCTATGTTACATGGACTTGAGTACTATTGTCGAGTATGGGTGTGTCTAAGAGTCGGATCCTTCTATTCTTTTATTTAAGGATATGTAGACATTGATAATATTCATATGTATTTAATATAATTAATTTATTTTATATGGTAATATAGTTTTTACAAGGTGCCATTAGATTATTCCATGCAAATATAAGTTTTATGTATAAAATTATGTGCTAAAATTTAATTTGCTAAATATGTTTGCATGGACGTCCACTTATATACGTGGATGCGTATACCAGACTATTGCCCATGTGTGCTTGTCCAAGTGTCAAGTATCAAATATGGGTACATCATACATTTAGAAAAGTCTATGTAACATAGATTTGGGCCGCTTTTTTGTTTACACGAAGGGAATAGATGGAATGATGACTTGTTTGCATTGTGGTTAATGTGAAGTTCCTCCACCAGAGATTACTGTAAATATTGTATTATTATTAAGTTCATATGATGATTGAGTTTTATTGATCAGACGACATCTCTAGAATTCTCCAGAAGATGGGCTAACTTTCTTAATATTATATTTCGACAAGTGTTCCTCAATTGTTATTGTTGATACGCACCCTTTTTTCTTTCTTTTTTCTGAGAAAATTATACTTTTTTCTTTTTTCCCTTTATCTGTCAGAGGTTTGAGATCCTAAACAATTCTTGTCCATGCTGGGTTCTTTCTGCTGCAGCTAAAAGACCTGGTCAAGATAATGATTGTAGTTTGCAGTGGATCTTCCTCTATCTTGTTTTTTTTCCCTTGATGAATGGCTGTGGTTGTGAGAAGTTTCTCTCTTTGGTCCTCCTATCCTCAGGTTTAGATGGTAAAGCTGAGATTGGTTCAGAGTGTTGGTGTACTAAAAAGGACCAATTAATGCCAGATCTATGTGTGATATGCTTAGAGGAGTACAATTCTGTTTTTGTCATGTAAGCATCCCAACCAAGTATATGTATGAATGCACAAACTCTTTGTGATAATCTACCTTTATTATATTGATTCCCAACTCCATCGGTTTTCCTTTATAGATGTGACATTTCTGTCAATAGGTGGGTCTTGCCTACTTTATTAGATGCTGTTCAATCAATCCTAAAATTTCTTAAGCTACCAGTTCTTTTCTATTTGTGCATACGTAATTATCTATCAATGTAATTTAATATTTATTCAGCACATTATCTATCAATGTAATTTAATATTTATTCCTGCTGAAATTCGGCCTGCTAAAATGTTTTAACCTCCTAACTATTCATCATCTGAAAACTAGATGTCATCGATGTCTGGTTGGATCATTTTTGGTGTACAAAGTGAGATGAATGTGCTACCTTAATCTGGTGTCTTAATGTGTAGAAGAAAGCAAGTTCCATGTGTGCTACTGCTTTGTAGGAACCCTGTTAATCTAGCTCTAAATTCTTCATTAATCTCCCATATGATTGGTCCACATTTTCCAGCCATGTCATTTGACCATGGGACAACGCACTTTCTCAAGACATACGATCCATGTGCATTACTTGTATTTAAATATGCATGCATGCATGGCTATATTGTGCATATTTATTATTGACATGCATAAATTAATGGTCATTAGATTGATTGCCTTTGCTTCATTTAGAAGCCATCCTCCCTCACCCAAAAGAAAAGTGGAGAAAGAGATAGAGATGAATGATTTGCTGGGTGGGATTGCATCAGCAAGGAATAAAGTGATTACGAACCCCCCCCCCCGGGGGGGAGGGGGAGGAATGAGTTATTTCTATATTTTATAGTTTATGGGTGTTAGCTTAGTTTTGAGGCCTTTCCTTTAAATTATTCAAATGAATCTAGGCATGCAAGACACCTTTATGAGATATTTCAACTTTTGTCTAATCACTCTTAAAAATTGCTGAGCAATAGGATAACACAATGCAAGCGTCCAAATTGGGAATCCAAAGTTTTAATGTTAAAAACACATTTACTGGGATCCTTCACCCCCTTATGGAACTACGATCCAGATCATGCAAATCATGTTTCATTTGCAATCTTAATTGTAAAATATAGTGACCCTAACAAAAAATTTAATCGATATTCTATAGTTTAGAGAAATGACAGAGAAAGAAATTAAAGAATGAAATAATAGTTTATTTACTTACTGGAATATTGTATTGGTTTTATCTCATTTGCTTAGATATTTAAAATTTTAGAATTTGGACTATTTATTAAGATTATATTTTGAATTATGAGAATTTACTTCTTTCTTCTAATTACTATTGAAACTGTCTCACGCTACATATGAACGACCCATTCATAAAGATCGAGTTGAGTTTCTTTGACAACTAGAGACTTACTTAGTAATTAACCATACAAGAGTTGGCGACAATTAAGATTGATGTCAGAATTTGATGGTCATTTCGAATGTGGTGCCATCTTGATGAAGATATCTAGATACCGAGTTCACTGTTTCATATCTTTTTCCAGAACCGCACAACAATGTCATGTAGATCGGCTAAAAAGTATTAAATCTCTTATTGCTTCCGATTTTTTTTTCATTTTTTGGCAAGTCTATTGGATACTTCTTTCAGAGAGAAGGCAGCAAAAGTTGGAATACGATCCCAAAATCAAAAGTTGGAATATGATCCCAAATCATTGTTTATTAAAAAAAATGGAGAAAGCCAGCTTAGTAACAGTAGGAACCTTCCTTAGGCCGTCAATAGTCTGCGTCATATATACTTGACTTTTACATAAGAATGATTAGATTAAGCCACCTAGCTATCCTTTTTCCCTCCTATAAAAATTCTTAATTCACAACTCTATTCTCCTAACTTACATCCCTCAATCTCAAGCATCTCTCATACCTCCAAAATATTTCCCCATTGCAGCTCTGGGCCAAAGTAACAAAAGCTTCATCAGTCCAGGGGCATCTGCGGTACTTTGTGAAAAATGAATCCAGAAGGGGAAGGAGGCAAAAAGCTGGGACACGATGATGTTAGCGATGAGTTTTCTTCTTACATTAATCGTGCTAGAGCCATTATCCGAACTACATCGACTGTTGGTAGTGGACCTCCTCCTGCTGCTGTTGATAGGGGTGTTGGAAAGAGTCCCTTGAGACTCGATAGTTTTAATGACAAGGTTACCAGCTATATTAATCGTTCAAAGAAAACGATCAGGATGACATCGACTGTTGGAAGTGGAGGTCCAACAAATTAAGGCTTCAGTCGCCATGAATAATATGCAGGAGGAGCATCCTGAGTTGATGAGAGAGTATTTGATCATGTATAATTTGTCATATATATATATATATAGCATGTATGCATGGAAGCTTTAGTATTTTGTGTTGGTTCCTTATTATGTTCTTAAGTAGTGTATATGGTTCATATGTAACATGGCTTTACATAGAACTGAGTTGAGACTGTGTGTGTGTATGCGGACAGCCAAGGAATAAAGATTCTAAGCAAATTAATAAGTTGAGAAGAAAAGCAATCTTCCCAGTTAATTTTTGGAAGATTTTATTCTGTGGATGATTGTTTGGATGGAATCTGATTTTTCAGTGCTCAGAGGGCAAGATTTTGTCTTTGCTGTCTTGCATATGCTTCGTTTACATACGAAATAGTATTTGCATGGGAAGCATGCTGATTTTGAAGTTGAATTAATTATTGTTTTTGATGAAAGTAATACTCTTAATAGAAAATGAAATACTTTTTCCGTCTTGTCAAGTACGCCTTTAGCAGATATTCAGTCTTTTTAAATATGTTATCCCAGAATCTCAAGTGGTGGCCAGGTTGATATCTAAATATTTCAATGCAATTATTGCACTAATTCTCTGCTGGGGGAGCTTCTTTGAGACATAAATTAAGGAACTTGTTTGCAGTTTCATTCTTGAAATTCTTATTATTTATTTATGGGTTAGGGGAGTAACAAAAGACTTGTGGCTAGTAACTACTACAATTCCATCATAGAAGATTCATCATCTTTATCATCATCAATAAGGTGATCAAAAGTACGATACAAAGGGAAACAAACAGAGCATTAAATAGAGGCCAGATCTCTATTGGAAGATTTCATTTCAAATTCTTCAATTGAAAATTTCCAGAGAGACAAATCATGCGTTTTCTCCGCCGGAATCCAAATCATAGTAACATGGTATATTCCTACGCCTGTTTAAATTGGGGTTTGAAACTATAAAATGAGGCTATTCAATTGAGATTTAGGGTGTGCTTTTGGAGTTTTAAAGTATGGGTTTTGAGGTGTCTTTAAAGTATGAATTTTGAGGTGATTTTTAGGTGGTATGAATTAGTATGGATTATGAAATGTTCGAAAGTGTAAGTTTAAAAATAATGAATTGTTCAAAAGTATAAGTTTAAAAATAATGAACCGATGCTTGAGAGTTTATTTTTAAATGAGTTCTGAGGTGTTATTAATGTACATAGTAATAAGCATTGCACTGTACATATAAAACGATATTATGATAGATATTAAAGTAACACAAAAAAACTCTTCTGAAAATGATATCCAAAATACTAATCTAAATAAGTTACATTCATATTATCGATAATCTAAAATATAAAATATTTAAAAAATTTGTCCAAATAAATATTTATTAAACCTATTTTTTATTTATGTGTTTCCAAAACAGTAAAAACTTAAACAGAAAAAAATAAACAAAAAAGTATTTTCACTCTCATTTTTTTTTACAATATAAACATTTTATCAATTTTAACACTTTGTCTATTTTTGTTGCACCATATTAAAATAAATTATTTTATTTAAATATTTTATTAAATAAAAATTATTTTTAATAAATAATCATAATTAATTTATTTTATTTTATTTAATATGAGATATATTTTTAGTAAATAATAAAATTATATTAATTAAAGTAAAATTAATTTAATTTAATTAATTATAGTTATTTAATTAAAATTATTTTAACTTAATTTAATTTAATTATATTTATTAAACTAAATTAATATGAAATATATTTTGTTAATAAAGGCTTGTTAAGAAAGGTTAAGTTTATATTTCAATATTTTAACAAGCGTATTATTGTTCAAAATTTTATAAAATCACGAAAACCCCCTAAATCAAAGTGTTCAAAAAATTGAAACAAAACACTTACTTATGAATTTTGAGGTGTTCAGCAAACTCAGGAGAACACTCCAAAACTTATCACTTAAAAACTCTCAACTATTATTTATATGAACACCTCATAACTTATACCTCAAAGACACCTCAAAACCTATGAACTTTTGACATCCAAATACACCCTTAATGTAAATTTAATTTTTGATTTGCTTGTAGAATTTGGGCGACATGAATTGTGAGATTTCATTTTAGATATTTCATAAAACATATAGTGGGTGCGTTTGGCATATTGATTTTTGTTGAAAATTTCTAAAAATAATTTACTTTTTATCTCACTGTACGAATTACGAACCCACAAATTACTTTGGGTGTTTTTGGAGTAACAAAAAGTGAGATAAAATGAGATAAAGTGAGATAAGTTGTGAGTTCGTAATTCATACAATGGATGAAAAGTGAATAACTTTTAGAGTTTTTCAGTATTTTTATCATTTTTCAGAATTTTTTGTCACCCCAAATGGAACATTTATATCATTTTATCTCACTTTTTATCACTGCAAACACACCCAATAGCTGATTGGAATTAATTTAGACTTGCACTTTTTATTTGTAGCTGGATATTTTTATGAGTCTGTATTAATTCGACGCTTAAAGCTTAATTATCAAGTCAAAATTTTAAACATATGTAGGACATATGATAGTTTCAATAAATAATAGTTTTGTAAATGTTCCATTGAAACTCGTTCTTTTTATAAACAATAAGTTATTTTTATAAGTTTTTAGGAGAAATGCTTATTCTAAACCAAACAAAAGAATAGAATATTTATATTCATTCCGCTCGTATTCTACTCATCTAAATGTAACTTAAACTTTTTATAAAGAGGTTAAAATAAGGCAATTCCAATGAGATTTAAAGCAAATCCAACTTTTGAATTACTAATTACCCAAAAAAAAAAAAAGAACTTTTAATTTACTCAAAATTTAAGTGATACAAATTGTGAGATTTAAATTTGTCTACGTGCCAACTCTTTAAGCTCTAATTCTCTAACTCATTATTTTATTATTCCTTAGGTTTATATATTTGTTGAAATTTAAATATGTTAGTATCATGAAACAGTTAATAAGCATTATTAGTACAGTAGAAATTATAAATGAAGATTGGAGATTAAAGAGAAATGGAATGGAAATCACATACTTTGTAAAGCCTAATCATAAATAACTATCTATAGACTTTTGGTGGTGTTCCTCTTTCAAAGACATGAAGTTGTTTTGATAGGCGAAAAGTTGAATGGGAAACAAACCTAAGGAGCCTCATAAAAGAAATCCTACTAATATATCATTACAAAAATCTCTAATGATTTTTTATTTATCATCTAACTTGTAATGCTACACTAAGATCATGAACAAATTATATATTTAAAAATGAAAAACTTAATTAAAATGAGATTAAAATTATATATTTTTATAATATATGAATTGCTTGCATGGGTATATATATCTATTTTAATCAATAATAGGAATAAATATATATACATCTATTATGATTAATTATACAAAGGTTTTTTTAACTACGACCTAGTATTGCTTAACACATTTTATATCCCATTTTACTCCTTTTCATTAAGTAACAATTAACACATAAATAAAATCTATTAAAGACATTAAAAATTATAATATTTTTAGACAAAAATACCCTTACATTGATATAAATAAAAATTTCAATTAAAATTATACTAGATGTGTTTTATAATTGCCAATAATTAATTAGGGATGATGATCATATCATGTTATGTGTGAATTTATAATTCGCGTCAATACTCAAAATCTTAAAATTTAATAAACACATTATTTAATTACTTTACTTCAAAATCAATTCATATAGTGTTAATTTGGATGAGTTAATGTATTTGTATTTGTATCGTGTTTTCGTATCATGTTTAATATTTTTATTCCTGTCATTAATCTCTATCTTGTATAGTGTTTAATATTTTTATTTCTGTCATTAATCTCTATCACGAATCGTGTTTAATATTCTTATTCCTGTCATTAATCTCTATCATTATATAACCTTGTTATATGTCTGGCAATATCGTATCATAATTTGTTTAGATATAAAATTGAAAAAAAAAAACAAATTTAATAGATATTTTTGTATTATTGAAAAGGTAATTTATTTTGCATTTTATCTAATTAGGAAGGATGAAAATGTTAATTTTATAACTTTCTATATTATATTAAAGCTATTAGTATCACTTTTATTTATGATAGTTTTGAGTGAACATATATACTTCTGATGAATGGTGAAAAGTAACCCTGCATATTTTTTTAATAATTAAAAATTATAATATTTTTGAACAAAATTACCCTTACGTTTATATACATAAAAATTTCAACTAAAATTATTGTAGATGTATTTTATAGTAGTCAATAATTAACTAGAGGTGGTAATCATGTTATGTTGTATTTGATTTTATAATTTATATCAATACTTAAATATTTTAAAATTTAATAAAAATGTTAAATAATTAACTTACTTCAAAACCAGTTCATATGCTATTAATTTCAATGAGTTAATGTAATTGTAACGTATTATTGTTTCGTGAGTGGTGAAATTAATCATATATATATATATATATATATATGTTTTTGTTAATAATTAAAATAAAAAATTGAGATGATGTGCTGAGCTAATTATAATCTGAGAGTTCAAACTTCGGATCTCTCGAATAAATATTGTAAATCATTTATATATATATATATATATATATATATATATATATATATATATATATATATATATATATATATATATATATATATATATATATATATATATATATATATTATCTAAAAAGTGTATATTTTGATACATGAATGTTATTGCACATAAAGAGGGAATTATAGGTGCGTTTGGAGTGGAAAAAAATAGTAATAATTAAGGTGTGTTTGGAGTTTTGAAAAATTCTAAAAAAATTATACGAATCTCCAACAATGAAAATTTGTAGAGATATGAAAATTTGTAGAGATTCATAAAAATTTTTATAGTTTCTATAAACCTCAATAAATATTTATACATTTCTAAGAAAATTCTACGCAAAACTTCACAAAAATTTTTACTGTTCATCTATATCTTTTTGTAATTTGAGTTGTTAGGTGCATTCAAAACATTAAAAAAGTTATCAAATCACATAACTCCAAACGGTCTCATATATGAACTATAGAGGCCATAACCTTCCTCAGGACATTAAAATGCCCAATAGATGTTGAATTTTATATTTTTAGATAAAAAATTTTAAACATTAGAGACTGACCCTAACTCCTCTAAAACTTTCCATGAATTCCTTCCTTCGTTAGAAATTTCTCATTCTGCTCAAAAGATACCAAAAGCAATCTCGTAAAGATATTGTACTGAAATTTTTTCCAAACATGCTTCTCACAATTTCTTTTTTATATTTTTAAATTTGTTAAAGAAAAATAAATAAAATTATTCATGCACAATAGGGTCAATATTCTATACTTTAACGAGTAACTAAATAGTAAAATAAATTCTTTTTCTACCCACGCCTGATTGGTTCAGTGGAGCGAGAGTTAAGCCTAAAACTTGAGTGATATACTCATGTCGCACGTTCAATTCTCATCGGGAGCAGCTAGTATTTAAGTGGAGGGCTGTGGCAGTAAGTTATTGCGCTAGTTCATCCGAGAGCTTGTAGTTCAGTGGGTAAAATCGCTGAATGATTTCTCCCGTTAGCCAAAAAAAAAAATAAATTCTTCTAATAAATATGTATTAATTTTCGAATTCAACCAATTAAATATAGGTACTATTTATTTTTCTTTGACTATGAAAGCACAATTAAACAGAACTTCAAAGGGTCTCTTTAAATCATGTGGTTTTGGGGGGTTGCATCACATTTTCTCATGAAAAATATTATTCAAAATCGCTTTTTATTTTTTATTTTTTGATAGGTCAAAAGAAGTGAACTTCATAAAGGGCATGACTTGCTTCCAGCGAAGTCCATAAAACACAGCTCAATTACCATAATTGCCAGATGCTTCAACAAACAACAAATTTATTTAATTAATTAATGAAGCTGCCCCCCAAAACCTCTCTCAAGTCCAAAAGGTTTATTATTATTATTATTATTATTTTAAAGAAACAATTTGCAATATTGTGGAGGGGGCATTCGATTCTATATGGGGTGATGAGTTAAGGATTGTTAATTGTACTTTTGTATTACTCTATGTGCATGTCAAATTTTATTAGCATATGACATAAGGCTCCCAAATCTCATGAAAATCTCATCTGATATATATATATATATATATATATATATATATATATATATATATATATATTTTCTTGATATATTTTATTTTAAAAACTAAATATAACTCTTTTGAAAAAATTTAAAACACTAAAAATTTTAAATAATTCTTTAAAAATTATACACATTCTAAGGTTGAGTTTGGGAGAAAAAAAAAACTAACTTTCTAACTTTTTTTTGTAGCTGACTACAAAAAAAATTAATTTTTTTTTTTTTTTTTGTATTTGGGAAGAGAAAAAAATTCAACTTTTTAGTAGTTAACTTTTTAACTTTTTATTAATTTGACATTTTTATTCTTTAAGATTTGAAAATTTAAAATGTAAGAAGATAAACTTGATTCTTTTATAAAATAAAAAAAAAAACAAAAAGTTAGTAGTTGATAGTTAAATTACTAACTTTTTTTTGCCCAAATACAACGTAAAACTTAATATATTGATTTACCTTTCCCTCTTTATCTCCATGTGACCCAAAAAATAAAAATAAATAAATAAATAAAAAACAAACAAACAAACAAGCTTATCTCTCTCTCTCTCTCTCTCTCTCATAACACTGCAATGCACAAATTAAATCAGTTTATTTTTAACAATTTATTTTTAAGTCTCAAATAATAGTATTTAATTCTAATATATTTTATTTGCATCTTTATAAACCTTTATTCAACAATTGAATTTGATATATTAATGAAAGTTTAGTACAAAATTTAATAGATAATTTTTCTTATTAAAAAAAAAAGAAAATTAGTATTTAACTAATGATTATTTATTATAGTTGTTTTATTTTTATAACACATATAATATTATAATTACATTATTTTGAATCAAAATTTTATATAAAAATTGTTCAAAATCATATTATACAATATATAATGACAAAATGTGTGGTAGTTGGTAATGATAATAATATGAGGGGGCCGGTGTGCTGCGGGATCGGATGGTCACCGTCCAATTATAGCATGCTTTAGATTTGAGAAACCAAACAATGGCCTCTCATGTTGAACATGCGCAGCCTCTTGACTTTAGGCTAAAAAGGGCTTGAAAGATGGAATTGCGCCCACTCTTCGGTCAGCTTGGCTTATTTAGAAAACTTATAGCCATGCGCAGTGTTTTTTTTTTTTTTTTTTTTTTATTCTTCTTCCTTGTCAACCACCGTTTGGTATGCTAAAAAACAAAAGAAATTTTTAAAAATTCTGAAAATCTCTAAAAATTATTCACTTTTTATCTCACTATACGAATTAAGAACTCATAACTTTTTTTCACTTTATCTCACTTTTTATCGCTCCAAACATATTCTGATAAGGAAATAATATACATAAATATATATATATTAAAAAATCGAATTTGAGGTGGTAAAGAGAATGTGATTAAAGAAAGTATATTTTTATTATCTTAAAATGATAAATCTACAAATGATTTACATTACTCTAATTTTTTAATATAATTTTTTTTTTCATAATTGGATGGCGTTACGTACCTATCAAGTTTTGTTGGGTATAGAAAAGTTAGTTTTAATTTTTTTTTTTTGTAAATTTTTTCATCTTATATGATTTCTTTGATCAGAATTTAAATTTCTTATTAGAAGTTGAAGTTTTTAGCTCTATTAATCACATTTATAAAAAATAAATAAAAATAACATTCACGTCTATTTGATTAAAAAAATTATTTAACTTAAAAAGTAACTTTAATTTTTTTTATTTTTTTAATTTTTATTTAAACGGACAAAAATTTTTAATACTTTTTTTTATAAATGCAATTAACATGGCTAAAGATTTGTAAAAAAAAAATAATTTTTTTGAAAAAAAATCATATAAAACAAAATAAAAAAAGCTTAGAAAAGAAAAATAAAAAAACCAAGTGTGGTTTTTGGGCCAAACGAACAAGGATTCTTTTACATGTTAATCCCCAAAAGGAATGATCGATACGCCACCTTTTCCAACGGCAGAACTTCTCCCTCACATTTATGAGAAAATAAATATTCTTTTATATCATTAGGGAATGTTTGGATCGATGCATTATTCAATGACTGGAATGTTCATAGCCCTGCAAAATAAATTAACAACTGAAAGACGAAGAAAGACGGCAAGAACCAGCGGCATATATAAGAATCTTTTTGTTTTATAATAACATTAATAAGCTAATGGAAAATTCATTAATTGGTTCTGGTTGTCCGAAGAATCTTAAGCAAATTGCAAATGCAGTGTCACCACTATTATATTACTTTGTATTCTTGTTCATATCTATGGGTGCATTTGGTAGGCGTACTGAAAAATGTCGGAAATTTTGAAAAATTTTTAAAAATTATTCATTTTTTATCTCATTACACGAATTACGAATCCATAAATTATTTTAAATTATCTCACTTTTATCATTCCAAACACTCCATAACATGATATCTCTATTTAGTAACATTAATATAATATCTTAATCATATTTGGAGGGAGTTTGAATCTCAAAAAAAAAAAAAAATCAACTTTTACCAATTTTTCCAATCAAATTTCGTCATGTATTATATTAACACCAATTTTTGAGTTTTTTTTTTTTTTTTACAAACCAAACGCCACCTTACTTGTTTGTTATTATGATAAAAATATTATTCATTTATTTTGGAAATTGAGTGTGGTAGTTACCATATGAATAAGGAAGTTATCACTAATTATTAACATGAAAATTACTGTTATGATTGTTTATTAAAATAACTACCAATCAAAAAAAGAAAACAAGAAGGATGCATAAATTTTTCTATTGAATAGAAAAATACAAAATATTTATAGAGATAAAAGAGTTTCTTCTTCTACTATTAACAACGGGCCTGCGTGAGAGTTATTATACTGTAAAATCTCAGGTACCATCTGATCATGTTGTCTATTATCAGTACGTCGACTCTTCTCAAATATATAAGTAGTAAAATAATTACGATTCATTTAGATTTGTAATGAGTAAGTTTTTTATGTCATTTTAGATATTTATGCTTCTGCTTAATTCTATCACCTAGTTATTAATTTATTTTGTTTTTAATCTTCCTTTTTTTTCTCTCCTCCAAAAACAAATCAGGTTTTGAGAATGCATTTGTAAAATTTATTTCGAAATATTTTAGTCTTCTTGTTAAGAAAAAGACAAAAAATAAATAAAATAAAATAAAAAATAGGTGTCAAATTTGAAATTAATATGCCATCTTCTGGGGTCGGGGAGAAGTCCGCAACCGCTACTCATAGGTGCGCACTGGGTAAAGCCTGCCCCGTAGCTCTAGCCGGCAAAAAAACACAAGGAGGTAAACCAGTCTAGGCAAGCCCTGGCTGACCGGCTCAACCGAGAAGACTGTTAGATGGCCCTCCACAATTAGAGAAAGGATTACCCCCAAGAGGAGTTGAACCTGGGACCTATTAGTCCCAGACCCTTCAGCTCGTCATCTGAATCAAATCGACTACCCCTTTCGGGGCAAAACCACCAACCATCTTTTTTAAAAGATAGGTCACTCTCCTTCTGTTGCATTGAGTCATTCTGAAGGCCTTCGGATTTGTGACGTGGAATTATAAAAGAAGAGGTTTCGAAAAGGACATGTTTTTCACTATATTTATGATCACTTTGGGTTACAAGTGTAATTATACACAAAAGTCCGGGGTGTTTAGTTAAAAAAAAGTAAAATAAAATTATAAAATTTTGATATAAAAATAATATGCGATGAAATTTAATTGAAAAAAATTGATAAATTTTAGTAAATTTTGGTGAATTTTAATTTTTTTTATACCAAACAGGACTTCATTTATATGCCGATACATATAGGCTTAACATCAATAACAAATATATAAATGCACATTATGAGGCCAACAAAAAATACAACAACTAAATTAAAATAGCTAATCAATAATTCAAATTATCATAAAATGTGAAACAGTCGCATTAACAACTCCTGAAGGTGGCTCAATTAAAACATATGTAAAAAATACATAATTAATAATATACTAAAAATTTTAATATTTAATTAAATAATTCTAACACAGCTATCTTTTTTAAAAATCATTTGCAATAAGCATAAATGAACAACTACTATTGGGGTCAAGCTAACAATAGATGTTGATTTGCCTTTGTGGTCGTAACTCTAAACGCAAAGTTAAGCCCTGTTTGGCATCAAGAACAAACTTTAAAAATCTCTATAAATCTCTAACAACCTATCTACCTCTAATTTTTTCGTCATTACTAATTTCAAAAAATTTCAATATTTCGCTAAAAAAATAAAAAAATTTAGAAGTAAATTAACCGAATGTGTAAATATTTTATACAATTATATTCTGTGTGTTAAAAGTTTTCAAACGACTATCATTGTCGCTATTTTTTGTGAATCTTTTTGAATTTGTGGGAACGGATTTAGAAAACCGTTCTCACGGTTTGCTAATTTTTAAAAAAAGAAACACCAAAATTAATCCCAAATCACATTTTATCTCAATTTATCTTTTTTTTTTACTCCAAACGGGACCTAAGTAATAATTCCGACAAGAACCGAATTTGATCCATAGGGAAACTCTGTTGTGAGAATTCTCAAAAATTGGACAATGGTTGAAGATTGACCAATTGTTTTGATTGATAGCTAATTTGAAAACAATCTTCTGGGGTCGGGGAGAAACTCGTAACCGCTACCCATGGGTGCGCATTGGGTGAAGCTCGCCCCGTAACCTTAGCCAGCAAAGAACCACGAGGAGGTAAACCAGTCTAGGCAAGTCCTGGCTGACCGGCTCAGCCGAGAAGGCTGTTAGATGGCCCTCCACAATTAGAGGAAGGACTGCCTCAAGAGGAGTCGAACCCGGGACCTATTGGTCCCAGGCCCTTCAGCCCACCATCCGAACCAACTCGACTACCCTTTTCGGGGCTGAAAACAATCTTGGGTTGAGGGGGAGGGGGGGAGAAAAACACAATTCAAAGGAGAAGGATAAACTTCAGCTTTGGTTTTCACCTCTCATGGGTTTATATACCTATGTTTGATTATTCAATAAATTTTAGGGCCTATTTGGCGCAACGATTTGTTGAAAACCTCTGAAAATCTTTAAAATTTTTGAAAATTTTTGAAAACCTCTATTACATTTTTACACTTTTTTACCTTCTCGAAATTAAAAAAAAATTCAATATCTTTTAAAAAAAGTCGATAACTGGAATTCAATTAATTAAATAGTAAAAAAAAAAAATTTGTCATTCATATCACAGATTCCCAAACTACCAAATGACATCCATTGTGACTAATTTTTCTGGAGTCCTTCTGATGAATTGTAAAAACCTTTTGGATGCTTGCATATAGGGATAAAGGGTCATAGTTCAATATCGTCCAAACGGTTCACACCAAACCGTTCCGACAGTTTAACACTGCCAACTTCTGTTCAAACGGACCACCGTAAATTATTCCGACGGTTTAGTACTACAAACTTCCGTCCAAACGAACCACCGTAAACTATTTTGACACTAGTGGCGTTTCGAGTCTAGTTTGGTCTGCAAAAAAATTATGACTAATACAAAATTTTGAAACCGTTTAAATGGAAATCTAATTCGTTGGAACGAGAATCCTACTATTCATATAAAAAAAATATAGTTTGAGATATGTGCACTAAATGTCGAAAGTTTCTTTAAATCACATTTTTTCCTATTTTTTGTTATTTTTTACCGCGCCAAACAGAGCTTTAATAACTTAAATCAATTATACAAAATATAAATGAGTCAGATGATAAAAGTACCTTCCCAAAAAAATAAAAAAAAATGATAAAAGTAAAAATTATTTTCCTCAATTTCATAAATGAAAGAACGTTGATTAAAGTAAAAACCCAAATTAATATCATTTTTGTGATTCAAAAAAATCAATTGTGCCACAGCAAAAATGTGTCGACATTTTATGAATCAACATTGAGAAAAAGAATAAGCATTCTATAGTACTCGTTCACCGAAAATTACCTTTATTGAATCAAAAGAAACATTCACACAAATCCCCTAAGTATGAGCTTAAGGTGGGTTAGTTATAAGTCATTAATGGGGCATACAACTATAGTTTGAGAAAGAAGAGCTTAGAGGGGAGATAAAAAAATAAAAAAAAAAATAAAAACTAATCTATTTATATTTTCTTCTTAAATTTTAAAAAATAAATGTGGAAAAAATAAAAAATTACAATTAAAATCTGAAACTCAACCATTGAACTGACAGAGTATTCGAACGTTCTTATTTCTATTTGAATGTATTTCACATTTTTTGAACTTGATGCTTACTGTCGACTTGTGTTTGAACAGAGTTAAAGCCGTCCGAACATTATGTGCTAGTGTGCTACGTTTGAGATATTTCAACTAAAATTAGTTTCATTTCTGACTTCCAATCTTTTTTTTTTTTTTGTGGATAGAACACATAAGTTTACAAACCAAGTTAAAAACTTGGTTTAAAGATTGAGGCTATAAATTCACGCACATTAACACGAACTCTAAATGACAGAGCTTGCCTACAACTCATAGGCCACAGCCCAGCTCAATGAAAAGCCCACAGAATGTAAAGAGAGGACAGGTTAGAAAAGTTAAGTAAAGCTCAAAAGTTGTTTGTTTGTTTGTTTTTTTTTTTTATAGAACACTTAAGTCCATAAACCAAATCAAAAACTTGATTCGGAGATTGAAGCTATAAACTCACGCACATTAACACGAACTCCCGATACGAGAGCCAACTTCCAATCCTTTTTAGTTGTTATATTATTCACCTTAAAAATCATGACACCAATAAAAAATATCAAGTGCGGATATCTAATAAAATAATGATATAACTAATATCATAACTCAAGCAAATGAAATCATTAAGTTTTAAAATTAATATAATGTATAAGAATAATCAAATGTATATTGGCTATTTGAAAGTCTAATTTTTAATAATTTTTGACTTTTTTTTTTTTGGCCAAAGGTTTGTTGTTGAAATTTTTGGTGTATTTGATAAAATAGGTAACAATTTTTAGCAACTTTTAGTAATTTTTGACAATTTTTACGTATTTAATAAAATTTTTGATAACTTCTGTAATTTATGGTAACTTTTTGTATATTTAGTAAAACTTTTAGTAATTTTGAATTAAGTAATTTATTGTTGTTGATCAAAAAAATAGATAAAATTTAATATTTTTCCAAATACGAAAATCCTGAAAAAGTTGATAAATTTATACTAAAAATTACTCTCCAAACGGTACTTATTTGACCTTACGGGGTTTTTTTTCATTTTGAAGTAGGAGTCCTCGTGCTTTTGCGACTAGGGCGCGCCTTTACTTTTTACCTTTTTATTTTTTTTTTAATATAACTAATTTAGAGTGGTAAAAATAATATAAAATAAAATAATTTTTAAGTTCATAATTTATATAATAAAATAAAAAATAAATAATTTTTAATAATTTTTAAATAAATTAAACAGACCTTTAGTCACATCTAAATCAACCTTCAATCACACCTAAATCGTTGAATGATGATTCAAGACAAGTCCTGGCAGATGGTGTGCAGTTGCTTCAATTTCTAAGGAATATCTTTGTAAAGCCCATTTTTTGACTTGGCCAGAAGATTTTGAGTTCCATCAATGGCTACATTTTGATTTAAACAAAATAAAATAAAATTTTAAAAATTTCTACAAATACAAATTACAAAAGAATAAAATTTAAATTTTTTATTTAATACATAAATTATGAGACATTTACTTTTACAATTTTATTTTATTTTATTTTATACATTTTTATACAATTCTAAACACACTCAATGTTGTTCGTAACATTGGCTCTGTTTAGAATTCTCCAGAAAAAAATAAAATCTTATAAATTTCTACAAACATGAATTATGAAATTATAAAATTTAAATTCTTCATTTATTACATAAATTACGAGATATTTACTTTTACAATTTTGTGCAATTTCAAACACACCCACCACAGAAGTCTTGATACTGAAAGCTTGTGGGCTTCGCCTACTTTTGACATAACTTGTGCTGCTTTTAAATGCCATAAAAAGGAAACAAATGATGTGTTTAGAGTGGTAAAAAAATAAGATAACGTGTGAGATAATTTGAGAATTTATAATTCGTACGATAAAATAAAAAAGTGAATAATTTTTAAAAAATCTTTAAATAAAAATTTTAAGAATTTTTAAAATATTTTAAACGTTTTCAACTTAAAACAAAAAAAAACCTCTAAATAAGAAAAATAAATCATTTTTTATTCTCTTATTTTGAGCATAAAATAGAAAATAAAAAAAATAAAAAATTAAATCAGACGCTACCTTAATTTTTTAAAAATTTTAAACGCCCCCAAATTATGTGTATATCTATTACTAAATTTACAACTGTCTTCGAAACAAACAATTGAAACGGAAGAAAGGTTTTGACTTGTTGGTTCGGTAGTTTCTAGAGTTACAAAAGAATTGCGATTTAGGCACACACAAATATATAAATATATATATATATATATATAATTGAAACGGAAGAAAGGTTTTGACTTGTTGGTTCGGTAGTTTCAAGAGTTTCAAAAGAATTGCGATTTAGGCACACACAAATATATAAATATATATATATATATATATATTTGCATATAAGACTGATTCACATACAACACTTTAATAATTAATTGGATATTTGATAAAAATTTATAAAATTAAAAAAGTTAAAAAATTTAGTAAGATTTGATTTTGTATTTGTTAAAAAATTGAGGAAAATTAATAAAAATTATTTTTATTTTATTTTATTTTTTTAACGTGTCAAACGCCACTTTTCCTTACCTTACTTGGTGTATAGGATTAAAAATAAAAAATAATATTTTATTTTTCATTTTTTCTTATTTTTAAAGTGCATTTAGTTTATAGAATTAAAAACTAAGAAAGTAAATATATATAATTTTTCGCATTTTACTCATACAAAAAATTGACATTTGAATTAAATTTTATAAAATATATCAATCATAATTATAAAAAAAAATAAAATTTTACCAGAATAACATTTATCATTCGTATTATATATTTAATTTAAAAATAGTATATTATTATTTCTTTTTCGTCATCTCTTTCTCCATAATGCCCACAATTCCCAAGAGCAGAAGCGTTGTTTCATTGACGTAAGGGATGACGTAAGGGAGGCTATCTTACAAACAAGATGAAGCTAGAGCCGAGCTGATTAGAGGGGCAAACCGGCTGACCACTGACCAGCCAGCTGCAGCCCTTTCACCAGCGGTTGGTGAAGGAGAGAGTTGATCGATCTGTTTAGTGCTCTAAGACTTTCGAAAAATTTAAAAATAAAATTATTTCAAAAAAAAACTTAAAAGTTATCAGTTTTCTTTAATTAAAATTTGTCACATTTTATTTTTATATTATTTTAACATCAAATTTTTATTTTTTTTTACGTGGGAGTTGTTTGAAAGTCTAATTTTAATAACTTTTGGTATTTTGGGTAAAAGTTGATAATTGAAATGTTGGTTTGTTTGGTAAAATAAGTAGTAATTTTTTATAATTTTTGAGTATTTGATAAATTTTTTGTCAACTTTAACAACTTTTAGTAATATTTGACATTTTTTGAGTGTTTGGTAAAAATTTTAATAATTTTTTAGTTGAACAAATTATTATTACTAAGTAAAAAAATGATAAGTTTTAATGTTTTACCAAATATCTAGATCTCAAAAGTTAAGTATTTTTTAACAAAATTAAGCCTCCAGATGGTACCTTTTTCAAAATTCCAAACAATATCTATATGGAAAAATGAGAAACTAGCATCAATTGTTGTGATATTAGTCCCATGACGTTGGTCTTATAGGTCATGGAATCAAAATCAGACGGTTCACAATAAAAATAAGTAAAAATTTTTAAATTTACTTTTACTGTAGGCCAATCAATTTTAATTTTTAAATTTATTTTAATATAAACCATTTAATTTTAACTTAACGGCTCATAAGATCAATGTTACATACTAAGGGCCTCTTTGATTGGTCAAATTTTTGTCAAAAAGTACAATAAAAATAAAAAAATATGATATAAAAATAATAAATATTAAAATTTAATTAAAAAAAATATAAAAAATAATTAAAAATTAATAAATTTTAATAAATTTTTGTAAGCGAAACAGGCCTAACATCACAACAAACTGACGTTAGGCGACCCAAATCCACCTATATGGTGCCGCATGTGCGCACAACTGCCTTGTTTGGGACCCACACACCTTCCCTTCCACTTCCGGTTCCTCGTTCTTTAATTATTAGGCATCGAAACAAATTTTAAACTTTCGATCGCCACCTCTGTGGGCCCACCTAATTTGGCATCCTAGGTGTGATCCATGTCATCTTCTTCGTGTGGCACGTTTCGAAATTCCGAATGACAATAATACCCATTCCTCGGTTCGCCCGGACACCCATGAGAGCCCGTTTGGAGGCTAAAAAAATAGTAAAAAAGTATCAAAGTTACATTTTGTAACTTTTGATACATCTGGTAGAGTCATAATTTTTTTTACTTTTTTATTCTGTTATAGTAATTTATTTTATAAAAATTTTTATCAAACACACAAATATTACCACTTTTCTGTTCTACTACAGTAAAAAACTTACCAAATATTTAAAAGTTACAAAATTACTAAAAATTATATTTTGTTCCATCAAATGCACCAAAAAACTATAACTATAAAAAAAATTACAAAAAATTACAAAAAATTTTATTTTTTTTATTTTTTTTTTAAACTTCCAAACGGGCTCAAATAAAAATATATGATACCCTTGTATTTCGTAAGACTGCGGACTCATTACACGCAACGGATCAATATAATAGAAATATATATTTATACAATTTCAATCACTTGATAATTACGTTTTTGAATTTCAAATTTTCTAACTTTTCTAAAGTCAAATTACCTATTTTCTAGTTCAAATTATTAAAAACATACCTATTTTATTGAACAGTTATAACATATCAGTGCAATAATATCATAAATAGTCGCAATTAATATATATATATATATATATATATTTGGGAATAGTTTTCAAAGAAAAAAATTTATCTATTTTGTTACTTTAAAACTATTCTTAGAATATAAATTTGTAAAAGAAATAAAAATAAAAAAAGAAAAGTGATGGTGGCAATTGGCAAAATAAAATTATTAGTTTGTTTTTTTCTTCACGTTTCATCGAATAAAATTTAAAAGTTTTTGATAAATATTTATTTTTTATTTTCATTTTGTTAACTCAACCAAAAAAAAAAAACTAAAATAAATTTTTACTTATTTTATTTTCTTACTTTTGTTTTACACTTTTCCAATTTCTTGATAAATTTATGTCAGCATGGCGTGAGTTGTTATTTTTCCTTCATTAGCATAACTAAAAGGGGGAAAAAAAAAAGTCATACATGATCCTTCGACCAAATCAATTTTAATTAGGTACAATCGGGGGCGAAATTAGAATTTTGAGTCTGGGGATCAAAAAAATTATAATTGATATTATAAATTAATAAATAAAAAATAAATTAATATATATGTATAGATAGTACAATTAATTAATTTTCAATTTTTGGATTAAACATAATAATTAAGAAAAAATAATTAAATTTTAGGAATACTGGTCTTTAACTTAAATTTTTGGATAAATTGTTTTGACCTAAAAATTTATATGTACAACTAGTGTTATTTTTTCAGTTCAAATCAATTATTTTTTAAAATTTTAAAGGGAAACCGAATCATAGTATAAATTTTTTTTAGTTAAAATTTTATATATACGGTTACTTTTATATAATAAATAAACATTAAAAACCAAGTTGGGACAATTCACTTTAACTTTAGGTTGGATTACCCAAAAAAAAAAAATGCTAATTCAACAGTCAATAATTTTAAAATTCAGAACTAGACTGAACTCACCTTTAGGCTGGGGCACTAATGGAGGCAAAGACAGAAACGTTAATTATTAAATGAGGATAGAAATAGTAATACTCTATTTGAAATAGTAATTTTATGGGATTTGTTTTACTTGGTGAGAATTTTAAGATTTTGTGAATTTTATTTTATTTTATTTTATAATTTAAATTTTTAGATTTTGATGTCTTTTTCTCAAGACAGCTAAGTAAGTAAACAAATTTATACTCTCATATCACATTTAATATATTTTTTATTTTTTATTAATATGGTTAAATTTGATATTTCTCTAAAATTAATTCAATTTAATTGTTAAATTCAAATATGTGTTTCAAGTATAAAATTTTATTTATCAGATTAAATTAATTTTTTATTTTAAAACTATTTTAATAACAATAATATTTTCAAACATGGGATAAAAAAAAAGAATTTTTTTCCCGTGCTTAGATTGCATTTGACAGCCAAACTAAGCTGCTCAAGTTAAAAATAGTCGGCCTTTTTTTTTTTTTTTAACTTTTTTTAGAACGTCCATATTCACCGCACCACGTCTAGGGTGGAGCAAGAATGAAGTCATAATGAAGTCAAAGACAGAAATGTGAATTATTAATACCTTATTTGGTAATGTTTTTATTTTTTTTATTTTTTAAATTTTATAAATTAATAACAAAAATATATTTATTAAATCTATTCATATATTTTTATTTTTTAAAAAATGAAAACTTAAACAAACAAACTTAAAACAAAACAAGTACTTTCATTTTGATTTTTTTCTGTTGCAAATATTTTATCAATTTTAACACTTTGTCTGTTTTGTTGCATCATATTAAAATAATTATTTATTCAAATATTTTATTAAACTAAAATTATTTTTAATAAATAAATATTATTTAAATTAATATTTAATATATTTTTATTAAATTTATTTTTAATAAATAATAAATTAATTTAATTTAAATCAATTAATTTAATTAATATGAAATATATTTTATTAAATTATTTTAATAAATGATAATTTAATCAAATAATTAACTTAAAAATTAATTTAATAGTTAATTTAAATTAATTAATTTAATTTATATTAATTGTATTTTATTAAATTATTTTTATTAAATATCATTATTAAATTATTTAAATTATTAAAAGATATATATAATTAAATTATTTTAATAAATAATATAATTAAATTATAATTGAATATATTATTATATTATTGAATTATATGATTTTTAATAGTAAATTAAATTAAAATAATATGAAGTTTTTTATTGGATTCAATTAATTTTCAAAAACTAAAAAAATTAATTATTTTAGTAAAATAAAAAAAATCAGTTATTGTAAACAAAATTACATTTCTAAATGCAGTTTTAATTTTTATTTCTAAGAAAAAGTCATAACAGAAAATAAAAAATAAAAAATATAAACACATAAATATAAATAAAAAAATGACAGTACCACCAAACAGTTCCTAAATGACACAACCAGTAAATATATATATATATATATATATATATATATATGCCTTGCTTGCAGTTTGTAAAAAAAAATATAAAATTTTACAAACACGAATTATGAAACTCTAAAATTTAGGGAGTGTTTGGTTGAAAAAAGTTGGTCAAAAAGTACAATAAAAATACAAAGATTTGATGTAAAGGTAATATGTAGCAAATTTTAATTGGAAAAAAGTATAAATTTTTTGTAACTTTTGGTAAATTTGGATATTTGGTTGGATGCCAAACAACCCCTTAAATTTTTTACTCACTGCACAACACACGAGACATAAACTTTTATAATTTTATACACTTTTATACAACTCCAAACATATCGGGAGCACAAATAAAGTCAAAGACGGAATTGTGAATTATTTAATGAGGACATAAATGGTAAAAAAAAATTTCCATCTCGTACTTACTCCACTGATATCTCCATGCACAGCCACCACATGGCAGGTTTGAATCCTCTCATAGTTTCCACAAAAAAAAAAAAAAAGAGAAAAGAAGGAAAAAAATTCCCCTCTTCTATTTCAGATATTTAAAATATTATAGTAATTTGCACCGAGCGTAGTTGAGTTTTTTTTTGGTAAGTGAGCCTAGTTGAGTTATTTCCGATGAATGGAAAGTAATAAATGAAAAGAAAACGCGTACACGTGTTTATGGGTGTGTTTAAAATTATATAAAAATGTATAAAATAGTATAAAATTATAAAAGTAAATATCTCGTAATTCATACAGTAAGTGAAGAATTTAAATTTTATTATCTCGTAATTCGTATTTATAGAGATTTGTAGGATTTTATTTTATTTTTTGAGAGCCTTGAACAGAACCTATATTTTTTGTTGTCGTTTTCTTTTTTAAAATAAAACTGAAGCTGTATTTGAAAATATAATTTTATTTATAATAATTAATTTTTTATTTTAATAAATAGTTAATTTTATTATTTTTTCAAATGAATTGAATTCTTTAAAATATATTTCATATCAATTTAGTTTAATTTAATTTAATTTCTAAAAATCATATAATTCAATAAATATAATAATGTATTAAATTATAATTTAATTATATTATTTAAAAATAACTAAATAAAATATAATTATTATATCATTTAATTTAGTAAATATAAAATATATTATTTATAATTTAATTATAAAAAATAATTTAATAATATATATTTTGTAATTATTTAAATAATATAATTATGATATTTAATAAAAATAATTTAATAAAATATATTTCATATTAATTAAAATAATTGATTTAAATTAAATTAATTTATTATTTATTAAAAATAAATTAATAAAATATATTACATATTAATTTAGATAATTAAATTAATATTTATTTATTAAAATTAGTTTTAGTTTAATAAAATATTTGAATAAAATAATTAATTTTAATATGATGTAACAAAAATGGATAAAGTGTTAAAATTGACAAAATGTTTGTAATAGAAAAAAATAGAGTGAGAATATTTTTTATTTATGTTTTTCTATTTAGGTTTTTATTTTTTTAGAAACAAAAAAACTAACAGATTTAGTAAATATATTTTTATTGCTAGTTTACAAAATTTTAAAAACATAAATAAAAAAAGGTTACCAAATAGAGTCATAAAAACTTTAGCCTCATATAAAAAAATTAACCACCCAATTTCCAATTTTACTTTTAAATTTTAGGATAATTATCCCTTAACTCATTGAATTTTTACTCGAAAAAAAAAAAAAAAGATATCCTTATCGTTTAATTGTCTAGTAATAGACTTCTCGTGCTTTAAATTAAAGTGAAATGCTAATTGAATTTGTGTCACCCAAGGGAAAATTTGTTGCAAGGAAAATATTTGCATAAAAATAAATTCAAAAAAGTACATTTTTACCTATTATAATTATAAAATGAAACATTATTTTATTTTTAAATAAACTTAATTTTATCTTTAATTTTTTAAACATTATTTTTTGGGTCATCGCATATAAATCTATTGGCATATATGGCACAAATTTAGATAAATTTAACATCTTCTAACAATTTTGTGCTCTAGTAAAGATTATGTGAAAATTATTTGTTGACTTCTAAATTAATAGATCTTGTGTTTTTTTGGGTTAAATCTCAAGAATATAAAGTGTCATTATTCTTAAATTTTAATATTTTCATAATTTCAACCTAAGTTTGGAATCATGTGAGACTAAAAAAAGAGAGTTCTATAAGAGCTAGTTGCGAACTCCAAAAAAAGAAAAAAAGAGAGAAATTTTTAGCATATTTTGCTTTTCTTTTTAGTATTTGGAAACACCTTAAAAGTTTTTAAAAATTATTAAAAATTTTTGTAATTTTTTTTTAGTGAAACAACCAAAAGTTTATAAAAATTTATAAAAATATCTTCAACTTTTTATAAGTTACTTTTAGTAACTTTTTTAAAAATTTAAAATTTTTATCAAATATATAAAATGTTAAACTTAATAACTTTTTTTAAAAAAATTACCAAAAATTTTTATAAATTTTGTTACCAAAAGAGAAGCTAAGTAGGTAAATTGACTTTAATAAGGAAAGTAGGTGAAAATGAGGCGGGCAAGGGGATTGCACGGGCCGGAATAGCTAGACTCTAGAGCCTCATTAGTTGCTTGCTTCGATAACTTGTTCTTTTCAACTTTGGATTAATTCTTAATTAAATTTCCTAAATAAACAGATGACAAACAAGGCCAATAATAATAATAAAATCCAGACTTTGATTCTTGTTTTATTTCTCCGAAAGTTTTGGGGGACAAACAGGGCCTAGCTCCGATTTCCCCGTCTAAAGTGTAACTTGTGCTTCCTTAGTTTTTGCCTCCCTCTGCAATGGGAAGATCCGCCAACTGCCAAGCAAGTGTTCCGCCTGCAAACTATACTTGTGAATTTAGAGTGATAAAATATGATTTAAGGAAATTTTTTACGTTTAGTACATACATCTCAAATTGTATTTTTTGAAAATGAATAATAATATTCCTATTCCGACAAATTGGATTTCCATTTAAATGGATTCAAAATTTTGTATTAGTCATAACTTTTTGTATTACAATCCGTTGAAACAGTTTCTAAAAATCCGTTTAGATGGAAGTTAGATATGCAAATTCGTCAGAACAGTTTTTTACAATCTATCAGGACGGTTTCTATGACCCAAAAAAAATAGTTAAAATAGATGTCTTCGGTAGTTTGAGAGTTCATAGTGAGAATGGTGAAAAAAATTTTGCTATTTGATTAACTGAATTCTAATTATCGACTTTTTTTTCAAAGGTATTGAACTTTTTTTGAATTTCGAAAAGGTAAAAATGTGTAAAAATGCAATAAAGATTTTCAAAGATTATTAGAGATTTTTACCAAATTTTTGTGCATCAAACAGATTTATTAAAGCTTTTTTTTTTAAAATATTTTACATTAAAATAAATTAAGGATGTGTTTGACATATTAAAAATTTTAAAAAAATTTTAAATTTTATTTATTTTTTATTCCATTGTATAAATTACAAACTTCACATTAAATTTTTTTATTTTATTTCACTTTCTATGCTCCAACCGTTCCTGGATGCAAAAGATCCCTGTGAGCCGTTCAAGAATTTAAGTCGGTGTGAATCGTGTGATGGATTTGTTTAGAGGGTTTCTGGGAAGGGTAGCGTTGGTCCACCGCTAGCTGCAGGCACGTAAATCAAGGTCTAAATGTGTTAATAAAATTCGTTCAAAAAATCACAAAATTTATTGAAAAATGATATACCCTCAAAACTTTTTATAATAATAATAATAATAGAATTCGTGTGGTAAAAGCACGTGTTATTAAATTATTATTTTAAAAATCATAAGTCCATAAATACTCACAATGGTAATCAAACATTTTGAAAATTTGTTAAACAGATAAAATTTAAGATAACATTTGATTTATTTTTTTATTTTTTATTTTCTATTTTGAGATTCATGTTTTAAAAATATTGAAACGTGATTTGATATTTTTTATTTTCTATATATTTGAGATTCTCCATATTTTTGGTATAAAAAAATAAACCCGTTTCAATTTTTCAAAATAAGTTTTACAAATATAAGTGATTAAATGTGTTTTAAATGATTTTTTATTATTTTCTAAAAATGTAAAATAAAAAAGAATCTAAAATAAATATATCAAACGAATCCCAATATTATGTTTGGAATAATTTCTAAAGAGAAAATAAATAAAAAGAAAAGAAAATATTTAATTCATGTAATTTTGATCAAATAAAAATTAAACTTTATTAATAAATATTTATCCATTTTAATCTTATTTTTAATAAAAAAATAAAATTTAAACTTCTACTTTCTTTTCACAAATCTATATTCCAAACATACGGTAAGCGAATTACCTAAAAAAAAAAAAAAAAGAAACATACGGTAAGCGTTTTCTAACTTATCGAGCCTATTTATGTAATTTTACACTGTCACGTGCCCCTCAAACGATCTGCTAGACTGCACCTACCCATCCTTCCAATCTAGAGGGCGTAATGAACCTTCGCTCTTTTGCCACGTCACCAAACTTTTCCTCTTAAAAATTGACACGTCACCACGTGTCCCCACAAGCACGGACACATACACTATAAATTACCCGTAAGAGAAACCAAAAACCCTCGCTGTCGTCTCGATTTTTTTATTAGTCGTCCCTCTC
Source organism: Vitellaria paradoxa (assembly GCA_019916065.1). NCBI lineage: Eukaryota > Viridiplantae > Streptophyta > Magnoliopsida > Ericales > Sapotaceae > Vitellaria > Vitellaria paradoxa. The sequence continues at coordinate 14,902,624 of CM034243.1, read as the reverse complement.
TCTCTCTCTCTCTCTACAAAACCGATTAATCGCAGAAACTTCGGCCGATACTTAACGACCAATACGACGCGATACGACACGCTCGCATTTCCAAGTATTCAACGAGAGGGGTTGAGAGAAGAAGAATTAGTACCTGAGAGTTAGAAATGCCGCCGGCGGCAGGCGCTATATCACCATCCAATAAAGTTCCGACGATGCCGACGACGGCTCAAGCATCTCCGACGATGGTGTCGGAGGCGTACGTGAAGGACAAAATTCTCGCGTGGTACCGGGGCGAATTTGCGGCGGCAAATGCCATCATTGACGCGTTATGTAACCACCTGACGCGGCTGGAGGGTGGAGGATCGGAGTACGAATCGGTCTTCGCTGCCATCCACCAGCGGCGCTTGAATTGGATCCCGGTTCTTCAGATGCAGAAGTACTATTCCATCGCCGATGTCGCGCTCGAGCTTCGACGAGTGGCTGAGAAGAAAGTGGAAGAGAGGGAGGAAAGCGGAGATGTGAAGAAAGGCGAAGAGCTGAAGGTCTCCGATAACGAGCGGGAGAAGAGTCGAGAAGTTTCTGGAGAGAAATCGACTGAAAGCGATGAAAATGGCTGTGCTGTGACGGTGGATGACGATTCGACGAGAGATGAATCGCCGGAGAGCGAGATTACTGATACAGGTAACTTTGATCCCTTAACACTTGCGCAAATATTATATATATATATACATATAATTTCCATGTTTTGATTTTCTCATCGACGTAAAACTATTTCTCTTTTTGATACATTCTTTCATTCTTTGATGATTTTTTCTTGGATTTTCATTAGAAGACTGATTGTAATCTGATTCTGTGGAATAGGATCCGTTGTAGGTTCTCGGTACTCAAAAAATATCTCTTAACTAGATGTCTGAAAAAAGGGACCGTTTGATAAGAGTAGTCATCAGCGTGTGCTAAATTGTTAATAGTTATTTTAATAATAATTGAATTTTTTATTTTTTTATATTTTAATTTTTTTAAAAATTTTTGAAAATAAAAATATTAATTTATCCTTATAAGTTAACAATATAAAAAAAGTAATTTTTTTTCTTAAACACAAAATTAGTTAATTTTTTTAACTAATTACTAACCTAAATTTTTTTTTTAGTTACTGACAGCACATGTTAATTTTATCGAACGGTGCCTAAATACTCCGAAGGTATTTAATAAATTAAATCCTGTTTCCAAATTTTGGTTTTCAGTAAAAGGGAATTAATTATTTGACATAAGAATTTTTCAGAAATTAATTGTTAGTACGATGTGGTGATGGTATTTTTTACATTAAAAAATATTTTGAATAATATTTTTAATTAAAAATAATAAGCTGGTTTGACATATTATTTTAATAATTTATTTTGATATTATTTCAATAATATAATATTACTCTTAATTTATTATCTTAATTTTACAAGTGCCATTGAAATGTTAAATTAAGGCCTGTTTTCGAATCTATGGTTCTCTAGTGGCTCGTGGCTCGTGAGTTGCTAAACGGATAGACTATTACCCAAACGGACGTCACGGCTGCATTTAGGAGCCAATGGACTATTAATTAAAGGATCTGCTTTCAAGCTGCTTGCAAGAGGATTCTTGAACCAACAATTCATATTCAGCAGCTTGAACGTTTGTTACCGAGGGTAGTTTTAGAGTGATAAAAAGTGGAATAAAATAAAATAAAGTGAAATAAATTATGAGTTTATAATTCGTGTAGTGAGATAAAAAGTGATAAAGTAAAATAAGTTGTTAGTTTATAATTCGTGTAGTGAGATGAAAAATGAATAACTTTTAAATCTATTTTTTAGGTTTCGTTTGGTATTCTAACAAATTAAATAAAATAAAATAAATTTTCAACAATTTCTAATAAATCACTCAAATTTTTTATTACACATCTATAAATTCCTACTTTTACTAATTTTAAAAAATTTTAATATTTCGTTAAAAAAATAAAAAATTCAAAAGGAGATTAACCAAATGCGTAAATTTTTTTTGGTAATCATATTCTTCGAGTCGAAATTTTTTTAACAATTATTATTGCTATTTTATACAAATTTTTTTTGAATATATGAGAACGGATTCAAAAAACTGTTCTCATAATTTGAGAACGGATTCAAAAAAACCGTTCTCACAATTTGAGAACGGATTTAAAAAATCGTTCTCACGATTTTGACATTGTGCATCTCCAAAACAGAACAATTAAGTGTTTTTTTTTTTTTTTTTGAATTTGTGGAAACAGTTTTGAGACAACCATTCTCACGATTTATTACTATTCATATAAAAAAATACGATTTAGAAAGGAAACATTAAATATTAAAATTAATTTAAAATTATATTTTATCTTAATTTATTTTAATTTATTTTATTTTTTTACTATCCTAAACGTTACTTTAATATTTTTTATCATTCCAAAAAGTCAAATTTTCACATCTCAGATATAGATTCAAACCGGGTGATTCGGTTTTTTCAACTTCTTTTTTTAATTATTATTTGTTTGATAGTTCCTTGGAAATCTGCATTCGACAGTCTTTTGATAAAAACTTGCATCATAGACAAGAAATTTGAATTCCAGAAAAGGCGTTGATTTAGATTATTCAAAGTTTCAAATCCATTCCAAGATTCCAGAGTTTGACGGCTCTGTTTTTTCCTATTTTTATCTATTATTGGTCCTGTTTGTCCCACTAAAAATACCAAAATTTATTAATTTTAATTATTTTTTATATTTTTTAATTAAAAATTTTCACATTTTATTTTTATATCATATTTTTTTACTTTTATTAAACTTTTTACTTCATTTTTTTTTACTCAAACACTCCCATTGTGAACCAAAAAAAAGTGCAAATTTTGATAAAAATTGAATATTAAGGGCTCGTTTGGAGTCTCAAATAAAACAAAAAAATTTTAAAAAATTTTAAAAATTTTTAAATTTCTCCAATCACATTTTGTCATTTATTATTTTTACATCACATCAATTCAATCCATTAATTTTTTTTTTATTTTATTTGAGACTCCAAACGAGCTCTAAAGGAGTTTGGTAATTTCCCGAGATTTTAGTCTTCCAGACTCGTTGAAACTGGAAAGGTCGTCGGCAGCCCGGCATTGGTGTCACGGTCGGTTCTCAGCAGGAGCAGTGAATAGACATCAATTTAGCTGATCAGACGTTAGTTTTGCAGGGCGGTGAATAGATATCAATTTAGCTGATGAGACTTCGAGATGCGTGCATACTGCTTTTACTAGTCGTGTGACGTCACGGCTGAATTTAGATGGTTTAAGGCGTTTAGAGTAAGGAAAAAAAAAAATGATACGAGACAATTTGAGATAATTTGTGAGTTTATAATTCGTATAATGAGATTAAAAATAATAATTTTTAAAAAATTTTAGAGATTTTTGAAATTTTTTAGTATTTTTTATTTTATTAAATGTACTTTTAGAGTGTGTTTTGTAAAAATATTTTAAAAATATCTATATATTTATACATTTAATCATGTATAATTGTTTAATTTTATTTTTATGCATTATCATCTTAAAAAACTTATGATACATATTTAAGTTAAAGAATAAAAATGTTACAAAATGAATCAAAATAAATAAATAATAAAGTAATATATCCATTAATATGTTGGATTATTATCAATAAAGTTGTGACATTTAAAACTTTTTTATTGATTAATATTAATTACTTTATAGCTCGTGCTAATGATTTGGCTACTTCAAGTCAAGCTCGATTTATATAATTAAATTACTTAAATTTTATTTAATTAAATTTTATATTCAAAATTTAACAAGTTAAATTGAAAATTAAATTTTAATTCAATAAAATATTTAAATTAAATTTAATCGGCCTACTGGCTAATTCCACCCCACTTTGCTCCAACCTAGAGACCGTTTGAAGGCTCGAAAAAAAAGAAAAAAAATATAAAAAGTTGTATTTTGTAATTTTTGGTGTGTTTGGTGGAATCACAATTTTTTTCACTTTTCTATTCTGTTACAGTAATTTATTCTACAAAAAGTTTTACTAAATACATAAAAATTATCACTTTTCTATTTTGATATAGTAAAAAGTTTACTAAACACTTAAAAGTTGTAAAAAATTATTAAAAATTACACTTCATTCCACCAAACATATCAATAAAATTATAACTAAAAAAACATAAAAAAACTACTAAAAATTTTACTTTTTTACTTTTTTTTTTTAATCTCCAAACGGGTTCTGATTTTTGACATTTCTTCATTGGTTTCCCACCAACCTAGTCTTTGACATTTCTTCGTTGGTTTACATTCCCGAGATTTTGTGAGCGCTGCTTTGCGGGCAAAACCGAGTCCAACTCTGCGTTGGTTGGTATTGAATTTTGGTATATCAGTACATGCCCATTTGTGTTGTTGACGTGAGATCTTGAAAAGCTGCGATTCGAATAAATGTTGTTTGGAAATGTGGATTAACTCTTCAGTGCTACCGTTTGAAATTTCATGTCCCCGTTGAAGGCTCCGTTTGGTTGGACCGCCTCCCACCTCCCAGCGCTATGCCTTTTTTATGTTTGGTGGAATGGGATGGTAGAAATGTTAACGGCCAGGTATTGCTATTATTAAAATAATTTATTTTATTTTTTAATTAAATTTTTTTATAAATAAAATTATATATTAAAATATTTATTTTATTAAAATTAACTTAATTATATTAAAAATATTAATTTATTATTAAAAAGATTTATTTTATTAGATGAAAATTATTTTTAAAAAATAATAATTACATAATAAAATAAATTTATTTTATTTAAATTAAAATTACTATTAAAATAATAATTTATTATTAAAATGATTACTTTATTAAATTAAAATTTTTTAATAATAATTACCTCTTAAAATGATTTATTTTACTAAATAAAATTAATTAATATAAACGAAATTGCGTTACCAAATACCTTTTCTATTTTTATTTCGGAGGAAAAAAGGATAACTGAAAATAAAAAATTAAAAATAAAAATAATTAAAAATAAATAAAAAAACATAAATGTTACCAAATGAGCCAAATGACAAATTTTGATGCAGTTTTGACTTGAACAAGTCCAATTCTATGTAAAGTATGAATTGGCGTCACTATTCTTAGAAATGTGAATTGCTATGAAAATAAACTAGCACATAGTAATGCAGAGATGGTTGAACAGTTATTTAAAGCAGCAAATAAAATATTTTAACTATTTGTTGGTTAGTTGATCATTTTTTAGACTGAAAGATTTGTTTTTGGACAGAAGCTAATGACACTGACATAACAAATGAGGGAGGCTTTTTTCCTCTAACAGGCTTCCATGAAGTTAGTTTTCTAACCTGAAATAACAAAAAATCTGAAATTAATTACTCCATTTCCTCTGGTTTTACATGTTTCTCTTTAGATTACAATCAGAATAGGTTTTAAAGCTCACCTGTTACCGTTACGTAAGGTATTTTGACCTCTCGATTCCCATTAAACGCTTTCTTTTTTTTTTTTTTTTTTTTGGGGTTATACCTCCATTACATCCCGTTACGCTCATTATTTTTCGTTATTGTTACACCGGTTATTACAGTTTTTTAAAACCCTTCTACTTACTGAAATGCAGGATCTCAAGAAGTCCAGCACATGCTAGAAAATCTAAGCTTTTGTTGTAACCATGGAGATTGTGATTCACGTCTTGCCCAGATCAAGATGACAAAGGGATTCGTAGCCAAGGAAACAGTCAAAGGGCGCTTGGTGAGTTCTTTCATTCAAAATTTTTACATTTTTTCTAGAAGCAGCAGGGAGCTGAAGAATAGATCTTCCAAGCATTTGTTATCACTAAAGAGAACTTTACATAGCTGTTATATTATTAATTGATGGTCAAGTGGACTGGCAGGTAAATGTTGTCAGAGGTCTCAAGTTGTATGAAGACATATTCACTGATTCAGAGCTCTCTAAGTTGAATGAGTTTGTGAATGAACTTCGGGTTGCTGGTCGGAATGGAGAACTCTCAGGTGGATCCCCGTGCTTCGTGATGCTTTTATAATTAAACTTGTTGTTTGCTTTGGGACCAAAGTTTTGAGATAGTAAAGCACATCCTCTGTAGTTTTTGGTTGAACAGGTTTGGCTTTTATGTTTTTCTTCAATTTCTGATTAATCACTTCTATTCAATGTTTCAGTAGATTGAGTCATTCCTTCCTCGAGATTCATCTAGATACGGATTTAATTACAAAACACTCAATCAGCCCGCAGTATGCTATTTGAAGAGGAGATTGAGTTGCAGACCTCCCTCCTTGAAAGTTTCTTTAGGTGTTTAGTTTTTGCTTTTGAAATTTTGTACATATGTAAGATTATACTTTTTAGTTGTCAAAATTTTTAGCCTTTTAATTTTAGTAAGTGGTTTAGAAAATAAAGTTAGTAGCTAACACAATTTAGTTGGGAAAAGGCTAAGTTGAGTTGAGCTAATAAAATTAGTCCATCTGTTCAATCTTACTTCAATTAACTTGTTAAAACCATTTTAAGGCTCAGCTAGTTGGTCATTTTTTTTTTTTTTTCCTTTGATGATAGGATATCTGCATATGTTGCTTTGTGGAATATGACGATTACTGTAAGTTTTTTGAATTGTATTTCTTCGCAACATTTGATCTGATGTTATATGAATGGATGTATGTATATATATATATATATATATAGGTGAAACCTATATTTTATACAACCAACAGACAAAGAAGAACAAAAGAGAGCTAATTCAACTTGGAGTTCCTATTTTTGGACAGATAAAGGAGGAAACATCTACCAAACATGCAGAGGGTAAGACAAACGTCTCTGGTTAAATATATACTTTTCCCCCTTCATGAATCAAGCTCTTTGTGCATACTCTCCAGGGACATTTTTTAAGTAGGATATATGCTTGCAGATCATATTGAACCAATTCCTACACTTCTTCAAGGTGTTATCGACCACCTGATTCAGTGGCATCTGATCTCAGAAAATAGAAAACCAAATAGCTGCATTATTAACTTCTTTGATGAGGTATATATTCAGTCTTTTTCTGCATCATTGTGTTCGCTCTTCTTATGGTCAAAAAGCTAGGCTTAGAAAGAAGGGCACTTCACTAACTTATATCCATTTAGATGAGTCTAATTAGAATGAACAGTGTATGAACTAAGCTCTTAATACCTATTTATGTAGGGGGAATTTTCGCAGCCCTTTTTGAAACCTCCTCACTTGGACCAACCTATCTCAACTCTTCTCCTCTCTGAATCAACCATGGCTTTTGGAAGAGCTCTTGCGAGTTATAGTGATGGGAACTATAAAGGGCCTCTCATGCTTTCATTAAAGGAAGGGTATGTACCCAAGAGATCCCTTTTACTTGATGCATTTTAGTTCTAACTGGGATTTTTGGTAAATGACACGATTCTAGCATATACCAAAAAGCAAGGATTGACGTGATTTAACTAGCAAATAGCACCTAACTGAGTAGAATGATATAAAAGATCCATGCCAAACTAATTTAGTTGGAAAAATTAATGCCAAGTAAAGAATACGCAATTCTGTTTTGTTACAGGTCTCTTCTGATCATGAGGGGAAACAGCTCGGACATGGCAAGGCATGTCATGTGCCCATCTCCAAACAAACGAGTGAGCATCACATTCTTCAAAGTCCGGTTAGACATGAACCCAAGCAACTCCTCAACAACTCCTCCTCTGACTAGAGCTATGACCTTATGGCAACCTGGTGTCCCCGGCTCCCATGCACTTCCGAATGGGGATCTGAATGGCTACAAGGCAATGTGTGTCCTCCCTGATTGGGGAGTCCATCGTACCCCTGTGGTCATGTTGGCTCCAATGGTTCTGAGCTCCAGAAGTATCCCACCTGGTGGTACTGGGGTTTTCTTACCCTGGACCGTTGGATCAAGGAAACGGGCAAAACAACTTCCTCCCCGTGCTCAAAAAGGGCGTCTTCTTGCACAACCTTCCCCAGCTGATACACATGTCGAAGAGCCTGGTTTGGGTCCAGGCATCAGTATTGAGGGCTAAAGGGCGTAAGTTTGTGCAGTGGCAGCAATGGAGGTGGAGTAGATAGTCAACTTGGGGGATAACTAATGTTGATTATAATCTCAAAAAGCGCCTGTCTTAACGTACTAACAAGTCTCAGGTGCTGGTAGATGAGTGTGCACATTTTTATTTTATTTTTTTTTTCTGGGTCCCTGCCCTATTTTCTCTGGCTTTTACTAGTAAGAATGAAGTTAGGTCAGGTGTTGGTTGTAATATATTTTCTCCAGTGCCAATTGTGTTAGAGATAGTTAAAGTTAAAAGAAGCGTGGATTTGCCCTTTTAGGGGGCTAAATTTTGTCATTTTAAAAAAAAATTAAGGGACAGATGCAGATTTTTTTTTTTGGTAACTAAGTGATACAGATGGGTTGGACTTGGAGTTGCATATTTAGTTTTTCTTCTTCTTCTTCAGGAAAAAGGAATCGTGCTTCGAGATTGCTTCATTACCTTTCTTATAACCTCATCTATTGATGATGTTTTGTCAATTTTTTTTTTAATTCTCATCTTTCCCTTCCTATTTTATTTCTTATTATTATTGTTTTTGGCAAAGAATTTAATTATACTTTTAAATTGCTCCGTTTCTGAGTTTAGAAGAGAAAAGAGAAGAAAAGAAACATTAGTTGAGAGAGAATAAAAGATGAGAAATGATAATATTTTCTTTTTATTTGTTTGTAAGTTTAGAAAGGAAACGATAATAATTTTCTTTCTTTTTATTTGTGAGTTAAGAAGAAATGTAAATGAAAAAAAGTTTATATTGTTATTTTACCATTAAATCATTTGAGAAGTTGGGGGGTTATCAATTTATTTAACCTTATATTTGTAATTTTCTTTTTCTTATACTTTAGTTTATGGGCAAATTTATCATTTTGAAAGTTTTATTTATTAACTTTTCTTTTCTCTCCGTTTTTTCTCAGTTTTGGGAAGATGAAATTTTTAAAATTTCAATACTCACTTTTCTATCTATATCTTTTAATTTCTTTTTCTAAAAATACTCACAAACAAGAGATTTAAACTTTTTTTTTCTCTTCTTTTCTTCCCATTTCACTCCATCCAAGTAACTTAATAATGTGGGAGAGTTTGTCAATTGTTTTTTAACCTTACACATTGCTCCCCAAAAAGTGCACCCACAAATCACAGAGACTCTCAATGAAGCACTCCAACAAAATTCTTTTAATCTGTTTAGATGAGCTACAACAGATGGGATACTCTAGGGCTCCATTTGATAACCTTTTTGTTTTCTGTTTTTCTGTTTATATTTTCAAAATTTTTTAAACTGGCAAAAGAACATGTTTGTTAAATCTATTTACGTTTTTTTTGTTTCCAAAAAAATAAAAACTTAAACAGAAAAACGTAAATAGAAAAAATATATTTTCACTCTATTTTTTTTCTGTTGCAAATATTTTGTCAATTCTAATACTTTATCCATTTTGTTACATCATATTAAAATAAATTATTTTATCCAAATATTTTATTAAACTAAAATTATTTTTAATAAATAATATAATTAAATTGAATTAATTAAATTAATATGTAATATCTATTATTAATTTATTTCTAATAAATAATTAAATTAAATGAGTTAATTTAATTAATAAGAAACATATATTATAAAATTATTTTAATGAATAATAAGATATAATATATTAATTTAATTTAATAAATAATTTAATTAATATAAATATATTTTATTAAATTTTTAATAAATATTATAATTAATTTTTAGGTGCGACAATTGCGAGCCAATAAGTATTTAATATTTGTAATTTTCGTATTGAGTCTTTATTGGTCAAGTTGTTCCTCAATGCGAAGATTGCTTTTCCATTGAATTAGAAAGTTGATTCATTCCAAATATGGTGTACCCGGGATTTGAGTAGTTTGCAATTTTCTGACATATTCGATTTTTATTCTGTTTCTATATTGGGAACGAATTGAGCGAATATAAATATTATATATTCTGTCAAACCTAATGATCACATTTGGAGATGAAAAGAAAACACTTTGCGGTAAAGGCAATCAAAAGTGGAAATATAAAGAACAACAATTGATTGTGACTTGAAGGATTTGAAGAATGAAGAACATCTCTGGGTTCTAGGAGGTGTAGCTCGAGTTCAAGAACAGAGTCAATCACACGGGTGAAAATTAATTACGGGTTCTAGCAAGCAAGAGGTACTTATACTAGGACGGGTGTCGAGTCAAGTCATGTACGGTAAACTCTTGTAATATTCGATTTTATAGTGAATTGATTTTCAGGGATAGTCGCCTTATAGACTCGAGGTTTTTACCTCGAAGTGGTTCTAGGGTTTTACCTCGTTAAATCGTGTGCCTCTTTTACTTTCGTTTGTCTACGTTTACTTTTGAGGTTTTCTCCATATTTTTTAGTTTTTCAATTGGTATTGGAGCGAGTCATCTTAGATTTTTTTTTTTTTTTTGTAAAAACAATTATTTTGGTGAGATCCATATTTAAAAAAAAATTATGGAGAATTATAGAGAATGTGGGTTGTCAATTAGACCTCCTCTATTTGACGAAACCAGTTATGCATATTGGAAAGTCAAAATGAGGGCCCATCTATAGTTTATTGATGACAGAGTTTGGGAATTTGTTGAAAAGGGTTGGACTCGTCCTGTTAAGGTCTCTGCTGATAAGAGTACTACAGTCCCAAAACTTGTTTCTGAATGGGATATGAGTGAACTTGAGAGTAGTGGATGGAATAGGAAAGCAATGAATTCTATATTCAATGCTGTCGTTGCTGACAAGTTTCGAAGAATCTCGACTTGTGAAATTGCAAAAGAGGCTTGGGATATACTCCAAGTAACTCATGAAGGCACTGGCATTGTCAAGAAGTCTAAACTTCTTAAATTGAAAGCTGTTTTTGAAAATCTAAAAATGGAACAGAATGAAACTTTTGATCAATTTTATGCTAAGTTGAGTGATAATGTTAATTCTCATTTTAATTTAGGCATTATTATTCCTTCTTCTGATGTTGTGAGTAAGATTTTAAGATTTGTTCCTGAAAGATTTCAATCCAAAGTTACTGCTATTAAAGAGGCCAAAAATATTGAATCCATAAAAGTGGAGGAATTAGTTGGCTTTCTTCAAACATTTGAGTCTAATCTTACCTCTTCTAAAAAACAAAAAAGTTTGGCTTTAAATACTGTGAAAGAGGAAGATGATGATTCAAATGAAGACTTAGATGAACTTATTCTTCTTGCTAAAAAGTTTAAAAAGTTTTTCAAAAATCAAAAATCAAACAAGTTGAGCAAAATGAATTTTGAGAAAAAGAAGGAAAAGAATAGTTCTTCAAAGAAGGAAAATAGTTTTGAAAAGAAAAATTCTGATAAAAGATTTGAAAAGAAGAACAATTTAAAACTGATGAAATGTATGAAGTGTTTTGAATGTTAGGGTTTTGGACATATGGCTCAAGAATGTCTAACTAGATTGAAGAGAAAAAGTAAGGCACTTAAAAGTGACATGGGATGATAGTGATAATGAAGAGTCATCAGCTTCGGAGTCGAAAACTGAACAAGAGAATTACATGGCATTTACTGCATCTATACAAAGCTTGAACAATGAAAGTGCTGGAAGTGATGCTGAAACAATTGAAACTAAAGACTCAGATGAGGAGGACCCAGATATTCGAGAAACATATAATGAGTTGTATAAACAGTATCTTAAACTCCAGAAGGCAAAAACAAATTATCTTTGAAGGTAAAAGTTGGAGAGAAAGAGAAAAATAGCATGAAGATGGAAATTGAGGAACTAATTCAGAAAAACATTGAGTTTGGGGTGAGAGAAGCTACTCTGTTCTCAAAACTTGAGGAAAACAGAAACTCTCAAAGGCAAACTGAAGCTTTGAACACCGAGCTTGAAGGTAAAATTTCTTCTCTTGAAATTGAATTAAAAAATTTTCAAGTTTCGTTTGCTACATTTGATGCAGGATCTAAACAATTGGATGAAATCTTGAGTGTTCAAAGACCTTCCTAGAACACCTCCGGACTAGGATACGAAGGAAAAGACAAAGAAGAAGGTAGAGATTGAGTTTGTCCCATCAACTTCAAAAACTTTGGAGAATGAGCTTGGATCAGAAAAAGTAACAGTGAGTACTCCCATTACAAAAGGTAAGTCTCTACCCTCTAATGCAAGATTCAAGAATAATTTTTTTAATAATAAGAGGGAAAATAATCAAAGCTTTCATTCGATAAAAGCCTTTCAGGAGCCTTCACCCATTCATAGGAAATTCATTCCTATTTGTCATCATTGTGGTTTAAAGGGTCATATTCGACCTAAATGTTATAAGCTCTATGGTTTGCCTAAGAGTTATACTGCGGAAGGGTTGAAAAGTCCTATTTTCAAAATAATCACAAGAATTTTTTTTTTTTAAATCGATTTCAAACTCTTTTGAATGAGATTAAACATTTGACTCGAGAGATAAAAAAAGTTTGAAAAATCTTGTAATCTCTCTTTGAACCAGAATAAGACTAGGAGCACTTCATTTTATGTTGCTAAAAATCATGAACAATATTCTCATAAGACTAGACGTATTTGGGTTCCCAAATTTGAAGTGGTGAAAACTGATTTTTTTACTAAACCTCTTGATCTTAAAAGATTTAAGTTTCTAAGGGAATCCCCTAGAAGGTGTTCTTTGGGTTAATATCCATATATTTGTTCATTTTTTATTTTATACTTTTTATATTCATTTATTTATTTATTAACTATTATTATTATTATTATTATTAATTTTTGCCAATTTCTGATGGAAACCTGTAACTGAGGTTAATCTCAACTTCAGGTATAACAAATCCAATACTCTTCACCGAGTGGCACATTTATATATATATATATATATATTTATATTTAAAAAAATGGAGCCATGTTATTATGTTTATTTTATGATCTTGGAGAATTAAAACTTTTTGCATTTATCTCTCACACTTGTATACATTCTTTTCGATATTGACTTGATGAGTACTATTATGCTTTTAGGATGCCTTTTAAAACACTACTTCGGATCTTAATACTTCTCGAACTATCATGTGTGTATTACTCAAAGTTTATACTTGATCCAGTACCTTGTCTATATACCCTCTATATGCTTAGAATAATGGTCAGACTTTTTGGAAAGGGCTACCACAATGGATAGTGTGAAGTCACCGGCACCATTGCACATTAAGTGAGAAAAGTCACTAAAGTGAAACCAGGAGGGCTACTTACTTTTGAAGTGAGAGAAAGCCGCCAAACCATAGTAGAATGAGGGCGGTTAAGTTGAACATTGCAATCTCAAAAAAAAAAAAAAAAAAAAGAATGGCATAATTCAAAAAAAAAAAAAATTTGTGTAAGTATGTAAGATTGTAGGACATTCTCAAGCATACAAAGGTGTTCTAGACATGGGTGCAGGTGATAGGAGATTCTATTCTTCCAATACACTTTTGATAGTCTTTGAGCTATTGGAATAGATTGTCATGAGTTCCGCACACACTGCACAGGCATTTGTTTCCTATTAGTATGATATTCATTCATCTCAGTATTCATAATTGCAAAGAGGTTATATAAGTTTGAGTTTAGGTATTTAGCAATTGGTTTTTCTTTCTCTGGGTTCATGAAATAACATATTCCATGTTTCTATATTTTTCTATTTTTTATTTTTAATTAAATTGTTAAGTGGATATTCTCATAAACTTTTCCTTGGAATAACCTATTAAGCTTAATTTTTTTTTAGGTTGCTTGGTTTTGGTGAATTCAATAATTTTATTTGAGCTGTTTAATTTTTTGTCTTACAATGGCAGTAAAATTTTTATTGGTGTAACATTTCTAGTTTTTTTTTTTTTATAAAAAAAAAAAGGTTGGTCAAAATCTCTTTTTATTTTATTCGCTCTCTCTGTCTTTGGTGATATTCTTGAGCTTCAAATGAAACCTAGTCCCCCTTGGTCTCTATTTTCTCTAACGAGAACGTTTTGGTTCTTAGATTTTCTTCTTCGCTAAGCAGGTTCTTCATTGAATTGAGGGAGATTTCGAGCTGTGTCTTCCTGTGGGAGTTTGGTACTTTCAAAATCAAATTCCTCTCTCTCTTTAATCTTCATCTCGGTTCTAAGGCTTAGGTATTTGGTTTCTGTTTTTGCTTTCAATTGGTTACTCTGCTCTTGTTTAAAACCATTCTTGGGTTCAATTGTATGGGTTCCTTTGTGATTTGGATATTTCGGTTTCTATGCATGATTCTATAGCCTTGTGCATAAGTTGTGATAAGAATGCCATTTTGCCTGTGGATGTACATGGTTTTAGTTTCAAAACTCTATTATCGGATGATGCTCAGACAAATTTCTTAGAAATTAATATGCCTATTGATAGGGTTGTTTTATTAGAGGTATGATGTTTGTTTGTCTTGGTGTCTTCTTGGTCTAATCTAGGTGTCGTACACCAGCTTGGTTAGATGGATAATCGGGGCAATTTTAAGGTAAGAGTTTCCTTTCAAATCTAATTGATGATTTTGGTAGTTAATTGATATTTTGTTTGTCTTCACTGTGCTCGTGTTTGTTCGGGTTTGCACGCATTGATAATCTATTAAATGCTATTGTTCTTGGCCTTTGGCTCTATCTATGTTGGGCTTTCTGTGATTTATTTGGATGTGTCTGCAAATAGTGAATAGTTTAAGTTGTCACGTGAAGATCTTTTTGCTTAAAGTGATTTGGTCTCAAATATATATATATATATATATATATATATATATATATATATATATATATATATATTTGCTTCACTGGTTTTAGTGTTTCATTCAAGTGAATAAGTTTAAAAAATAATAAATAATTTTTTTGGTTTGTCTTATTTGCTAGTTGCTTGATCTTTGATCACTTTGTGAGTGTTGTTAACAATTGAAGAATTGATGGGTCTTTGTAATTCATGCTTGGTATTGCCAATAGTTACAGATGGTGTTTGGCTAGTATACTAAGAGCCTTCAGGTTCCAATTTTTGATTTTTTTAACATTTCGAGAGTTGACATTGCATGACAAAAAAAATGGGAGATATCATATTTGTTTAAATTTAAATCAAAATTTTGGCATAAATGGAATTGTTTTTGGAATTTTGTCTCTTCTCATTATTTTGGATTATTTTTTTATTAGTGATTTTCTAACATTTGTGTTGCAGGTGTTTGGCACTAATGAATTGTTTTGAGAAAATGATATGTCTCGGGAATTTAAAAGTACATCAATGGTTAAGGAGGAGATTACAAATATTGTTTGTGCCATGTGTTGAGGGGGAGTCAAATGCTCAGATTTGAGCATGGGTCTGTAATTTTTTTTTTTGTTTGGTTTTTGTCACACAATTGTCAAGAAGAAGATTGTAAGGTTTAATTTTTAGGTGTGACAATTGCGAGCCAATAAGTATTTAATATTTGTAATTTTCGTATTGAGTCTTTATTGGTCAAGTTGTTCCTCAATGCGAAGATTGACTTTCCATTGAATTGGAAAGTTGATTCATTCCAAATATGGTGTAACCAGGATTTGAGCAGTTTGTAAATTTCTAACATATTCAATTTTTATTCTGTTTCCATATTGGGAACGAATTGAGCGAATATAAATATTATATATTCTGTCAGACCTAATAATCACGTTTGGAGATGAAAAGAAAACACTTTGCGGTAAAGGCAATCAAATGTGGAAATATAAATAACAACAATTGATCGTGACTTGAAGGATTTGAAGAATGAAGAACATCTCTGGGTTCTAAGAGGTGTCGTTTGGGTTCAAGAACGGAGTCAATAACACAGGTGAAGATTAATTGTGGGTTCCAGCAAGCAAGAGGTACTTATACTAGGACGGGTGTCGAGTCAAGTCATGTACGGTAAACTCTTGTAATATTCGATTTTATAGTGGATTGATTTTCAGGGATGGTCGCCTTATAGACTCGAGATTTTTACCTAGAAATGGTTCTAGGGTTTTACCTCGTTAAATCGTGTGCCTCTTTTACTTTCGTTTGTCTACGTTTACTTTTGATGTTTTCTCCATATTTTTTGATTTTTCAAATACACAGTAACACAGCTCTTTGGTCAAGATGAAAACCTATTTTTATCTCATTAATCATTGCGTGTTTGTTTGATTTTGCATAATCTTTATGGGCAGAGAGGTCCGAGAAATGGAAAGTGAGTTCATATGGAGAGGTAAGGATTTGAAAATGGACAGCAGGGATGCAACAGTACGTCGGCAGGTGAGGAACGGATCGAGACCCAAAAGCTTCCAAAGTATGAAGTGTACTACAACAGGCGCGAGATGAACTTAGACTAATGGTCTCTGGCTCTAGGAAAAAGCCTCTAAGAAACAGGATTTTGGATCACCTTGTGCATAATACGATTTTCATCTCTCATCCGTATGTTTTGGAACCACTGAACTTGATCGATCACGTGCTCAGAGGACACGAGTGCAGATGATTGCTTCTTCTCACTTTTCCAGGTCGTAAATAATCCATTGGAATCCTCTAGGAATCGGAACCTAAGAGGAAATACAAACTAAAAAGAGGGAAGGGAGGAAGGCTGACACCATTTTCAATGTCAGCTTGAAGACCGTGCACCTCTAATTAAAATACATTTACATATTTTTAAATCCCCCCCCCAAAAAAGTATGAATGTGTTTGGATAACCAACATACTATCACTGATCTGACATTGCTCCCAATTTGAAGAAGGGGAGCCACATTCGACAGATGTATACTTTTACATAGCCAAAAACATTTCCCTATGTTTCTTTCCATTCCAAGTGCACTAACTTAACTGCCAGGAGCTTTTCTGGCCGAAATCTCCATCTGTGGTGTTTTCTGATTAGTCTTTGTTTTCACAGTCGTTACAGTAAAACAAATACAGCATAGGGTGAGACAAATATAACAATTATACTCACACACAGAAGAGAAAGAGACTGGTCTCGTCTCCTATATCTGTTCAGAAGGCCAGCAAACAAAGACCTGATTGCTGCCCTCCTCTCCTCTTGCTCGGGTTAGGAATCAATCATAAGACAGCATAAGATGAAGGAGATCAACTGAGAAATTACAATAAATTCAAACTATAATTCAAGATAATAATAAAATTAAACCAGTAAAGCAAGGCTATTGTAGTTTCAGGCAGAGTGAGTTTTAACATCCATGTTATTATCAAAACCTACAATGACAATAAGCTAAATGTAGAGGGAGTTATTATTATAATTACAATTGCTTCAACTCCCAGTACAATACAGAATCAAACAAAACAATTCTGTGGTATAAACTAACCATAAAGGAAAAAGTCCTCCATCCAAACCTCTTGTTAATCAAAATGGTAATTACTTACAATATTCTTCCCATTCATTTTTTTTTTGTTTTCTTACCAATATGTGCTGTTTAATATCTCTAACTATCCTTTTAGGACATGACTTTATATGATCACCTAAATGAGAAGTCCCATCTGTAGGTTTTGCTGTAAGTGTTTTTGGCAAAATAGTTGCATTGTGCTTTAGGATTCCTATTTATTGTTAACCTCTTAAAGTGATTCCAAACAATAAAAGTTAGTTTTCTCTTCTTACTAGATTCAAGAATTTCAGTGGAAGAATCAATTGGAGAATTAATTGAGTCGTTCAATTGTAAGGCTTCTTCATTAGTCCTTATTGGAGTGTTACTATTAGGCACTAAAGTTTTACTATATTGAGTCTCCATTTACTAATCCTGAAAAAAAAAATGAATTATAATTTCTAATAGTTTCATAAGCTCTGCAATGGTTGAAAAAAAAAAAAAAAAATAAAGTCCGTGACAATTTCCTTCAAATCATCCTATAACCACCTCAGCTACTCTCATCCCTTTAGGTAGCAAACAAGGCATACTAAATCAGCGAAATAAGCTAAACTAGACAAGCAGTTCAACTATTTTTATCCCCATCCTTAAGATACCAAACATATCGGAATTCATTAAATAGATGAAAGTAAATAAAATAACAATCATTTTTCCCTATTTTCTAAGGGATTACATGTTTGAAATTGTATTTGGTTGCCAAGATTTTCAATAGGGTAATATGTTTGTGTAATTTGTTTGAGAATTTTATGCAATTTCTTATTTCAATTTGACGTCATGTCAAATTTTTAGAATTGAAGGTCAAAATCGATAATTCGTTTACATTTTGATTTATTTTTGGAAAAAATTTAATTCAGATACCATTTTATTTTTTATTTTTTTAATTAGCATTGAACAATGAAGTCTACATTGAGAATGTGAAATTCAAGTCAAATGAGTGGCATTTACTATTGTCCACTGCCAACGAGTGGCCTTTCTATTATAAGTTTCACCAATGTTATATGACTTGGTGTGGGTTTGACAATATATGCAGAAAATGGAAATATTTTGCATATTTATATAATTAACTCTTTATATGTACTTGTTGAGTGCATCTTTAACTACATATATTGAACACAAAACCGAGAAGAGATTTCACCATCAAGATTTTAATGACTTTTTTTTTTTAACAGTGATTATCTTAAATTAAAAAAAACCCATAAAAGAATAAAAATCAGAGTAAAACAAAACAAAAATCAAAAGATAAAATATCTATAGAGAAAACCTAACAACAAATATCAAGGTTGGAAAGGGGAAAAAGCTCAAAATTTGTTCAAATACCTGAGAACGGAGAGGAAAAGCTTGAGAGAGACGATGGGAAGAGAGAGAGACTCAGGATCACTTCTCAAATTGGAGGCTTAATAGAATTCGCAAGTTTGCTACTTCGCTTTGATTTATGATCTCACTCAGTGACTCAAGCAAGAAAACCCAACAGGCAGTGGCAGAAAGGTAGAAAAATTAGGCTGCAGGATTACTTTTTGATATATATATATATATATATATATATTAAATATTAAAATAAAAAAATATAAATTATATTTAAACTTGTATGTGGCAGGGTGAGACTATCGTATCGGTATTCGTCTCTGTTCCCGTTTAGGGATCACTTCAAATCTTCATACCCATTATCTTCATACTCACCCCGAGCAGGATGGGTACAGCAGGTACCTGATGGGTACGGGTAATTTTGATATCCCTAATTTACACGACTTTTTGATTTGAAATTAGTGCTTTGAGTTTTTTTCAAGCCCCTAGTGTGTTGGTAAATGTTATTTTGGGGATTTGAGATGAAGTAACCCTAAAACTGAGATTCTAGCCATCCTTATCTTTCTGCTACCATCTGTGTGGTCCTTTTGATGTTCTAATGATGTTCCTGTGAAGTTTCATGAAACTTGGATTTGAATTAAATGTCTCAATGATTTTTTTTCTCTTGTTGGGGATATAATGATAATTTTTGTTGAACAATTGATTTGACCGAATTTTGGGGTTTTAAAGTGTCTCAAGCTTATAAAGTATGATCAATGACATTTATAAATGATTATTTACTGTTAAGTATAGTCTAACATCTAAATAGTTTTTATAATTGTTCCAGAGACAAGACAAAAGAATGAGGTGCCTATAATTATTTTGTACACCAAATTAATTTTAAATGAAGAGAAAGAAACTCTAGGAAACTAGAAAAACAGAATAGCTTAGAGAAATGGTAATAAAAGAAGAATATGGCTACGAAGGGTGTAAGAGATAATGGGTTAATTATGAAGAGTGTGATTTAACTGATTTTCTTTTATTTAACACATGTCACTAATACTCATCTTTAATATAGATTGATTCTAATAAGTTATGTGGTTGGCAATTTATAAAACCTTGTGAATTGTATTCTTACTATTATTTTATATTTTGGAGAATTTTAAATTGACTGTCCTTTTGTTCTAACATACTTTTTACCATTTAAAAAAAAATTATATATGAGAACCAATCAAATTTCCTTACTCATAAGTTCAACTTCGTGTATAAATAATTGTAAACGAACAATTTTTTTTACTCCTAACCACTGTCAAATTAAAAATTCTTAAATAAGTTGTGGATATTATAGATTATAAAAAAATATAATTAATAAATAATTTATTATGATTTTGGTTCGGACTGTCTGCTTGTTTTCTACCATTTTTTCCATGTTTGTTGTCTTGATGTATTTTTGGGTTGTGTAAGGGCATTCCCAAGAATAAGAAGATTTTTGGAAGGGCAAGAATGTAAAGTTAATGCAGACAGTTCACTCCCAATTTCACAAACCAAACACAGGATTGGATTATCTTATATGTTATCCCAGGTCTTGTTTAAACGAACTACCAATCGGCTTGTTATGTGGGACTACTAATCCCACTGGTTCGTCTAGGGTTTTGAAAGAAAAGGAAGGCAGTTCACACCGCACTTGAAGCCTGAAACCTAAACCGTGGAAAAAAAAAGCTTTTTCCGATTAGTCTCTCTCTTTCTATATATATATATATATATATTATATTCATCGTATTTGCAGCCGGAAAGATGATTCGGGGCGGAAAAAGCTTTGTTTCATCGCCGCCGGCGTTCTCAAACGACGGAAAGAAACTGCTAGTTTGCACCGGCGACAACGTCTCCGTCTTCAGCTCCTCCACTGGCTTACAGGTTCTGCTTAATTACTTCGCGAGCATTGAGTACTTACATAAACTCATGAACACTCTTTAATTGAATTAATTCCAATTCCTGCACTGCGTTCACTCAGATTACAGAGTTGGAAGGTCACGAAGCGCTCGTGACATCGGTGATAGTTGTGCCGGCTTCTACACCTGCAAGTAAAATCTTGTGCTATTGTTGGACAGCCTCCCTCGACGGCACCATTCGATATTGGGACTTTTCAGTTCCAGAATTGATGAAGACCATCAACATTCGGTTTCCAATTTTCTCGATGGTATTTTGACCATTTTGTTGTTCATTTCTTTCTTTTTTTTTTTTTTGGGTACAATTCCACTGTTGTGCAGTGTTATTTCATTTTAATAGTTTACCCCAAAAGCTCTTATGGGAACAAAGATGATTGAAGAGGTAAGAAGAGAAGAGAGATGCTAGAGAGAGAAAAAATTAGAGAGGTGAACATTTTCTCTCTAATTAGAATCCTTAAAATTTTTGAGATAGCTTCTGGTCTTAGGATTAACTTGAACAAGTCTTCTTTAACTGGGATTAATGTGGAAAATGTTGAAGTGGAGAATATCAATAGGAAGATTGGATGTGTGCCTCAGAGACATGGTCAATGAAATATTTGGGTCTCTCATTGCGTGGAAATTCTTCCTCATGTAAGTTTTGGGATCTTGTTGTGGATAAAATTAAAAGAAGTAGGATGGGTGGAAGAAGTCTTTTTTGTGTAGGAATGGAAGACTTACACTAATTCAGTTAGTACTATTAAATATTCTCATTTATTACATGTCTATATTCAAAATGCTTTCCAAAGTTAGCCATAAAATTGAGTCTTTCATGAGGAAGTTCTTTTGGGGGGGTTGGGTTGAAGAGAATAAGGACCACCTTGTAAGCTTGAAATTGGTCTCTCTACATAAGGTTAATGGAGGTTCCGTAGTTGGGAATATTGTTACTGGAAATGGGGTCTTGTTAGCTAAATGGATTTAGAGACTTCCCTGTGAACACAACTCTGTGGTTTTTGATCATTAGAGTAAGAATGGGTTATTGAACAATGTTTGGGACCCTAGGACAGGATAGCAGTCGAAGGAACACTGAGGAATCCTTGAAAGAATAAAGATTCTCTTCAAGTTTCTCACAGTATTGCATTTGGGCTGTGGGTAATGGGCAATCCATGTTATTTTGCAAAGACAATTAGAGAGGACACATGCCTTTTTGTATTCAATTTCCTAATCTATACAGATTGACCGGAAGGTTTTTTTTTTTTCGGTTCCATTTCTTATCTAGTATCCAATGTTCCTTCTTCATTTATGTCTCCATTATTTTGGGAATTTAACTTCTCTTGATATCTGACAGATAGAGAGGCATCTGAGCTTTCTTTGTTTATTACTCTTTTAGAAAGTGTTTCTATCAATCCAGGCACTCCTGGTAGAAAAGGTTGGTCTTTGGATAAGTCTGGGCTGTTCTCCCATAAGTCTTATTTTGTTACTCTAATCAAATGTCCTCTTATAAATTCTTTCCTCCTTGCTAAGATGATTTGAAAGGCTAAGATGTGAATTAGTATCCAAATGTTTGCTTGATTAGTGTCCTGTCATAAGCTTAACATTGGTGATATGCTTTTAAAAGAGAAAAAAAAGAAAAAAAAAAAGAAAAAAAAAAAAAAGAAAAAAGACCTGGAGTATGATTATCTCCAAATTGATGTGTGATGTGTAGAAACAATGAGGAGCAGTTAAGCATTTATTCTTGCATTGCCTAGTAGCTTTGGGGTTGTGGCACAACCTTCTTGCTTAATTTGATGAGGACTGGGTGTGTCCTCTAGGATGCAGCAGTGTACTTGTTACAAGATATTGGGGCTTTGGTAGAAGGAAGAAGCAAAAATTTTGTGGAATTGTGCTATTTTGGTTGTGGGGTGGATTTTATTGAAAGAAAAAATTGGAGAATTTTTGAAGAGAAATCACCAAGTTTTGAAGAATTGTGGTATAAATGCAAGTTTCAGGCTTCTATGTGGGCTTCAGTTTTTGCTGACTTCAAAGGAATTCCATTATCTTTAATTCGATTGAGTTTGAAAGGTTTTTGTAGATAGAGTCCATGTAGTGATGCATTACTTATGTTTGGGGACGCCTTGTCCTCCTATTATTGTAACCCTTTTTCTCCCCTTATTAATGAAAGTATCGTTATTTATCAAAAAAAAAAAAAAATCAGATACAGAAATCATATAGGAGAGTAGAGAGAAGAGAATCACAAGAAGTAGAAGGAGAAGAAGAAGGGGGAAGGAAAATCAGCACGTTAGCTGTTCACATTATAATTGAATTTAGTTTCATCATAATCTGTTTTACATAATCAATGAATAAAATTTAAATAAAAAATTACAAGGGAATATTGACATACTATTCTACGAAGTTAAAAGTCTCTCCTGGGGCAACCAACAGACAATCCAAGGGGATGTCATTATTAAAATTTTATTTGGGAGTTTAGTGGAGAAAAGAAAATATTGGTGGGGGAAGAGAAAAGAAGAGAAATGATAATAATTTTCTTTTCATATGTTTGGAAGTTTAGGAGAGAAAAGATAATGATTTTTTTCTCGTTATTTGTGAGTTGATAAAAATGAAAAGAAAAGAAAGCAAGCATATGTTTTATTTTACTATTATATCTTTAAGACACGTGTGATTTTGTTTTCTTCGTTCTTAAGTTGAGGGGAAAATGATGTACTCTAGATTTTCTTTCCAACTTTGGGTAGATAAAAATGGAGAAGTTTTGACGCTCTATTTTCTGTCCATTTATTTTTGTTTCTATCCTAATAAAACTCACAAACACGAGAGATCTTTATTTCTTTTCTCTTTTCTTCTTTTCTTTCCATTTCATCTCATCCAAACAGTCTATAAATGTTTGGTTTTCTCATCAATTATCCAAAGCTGGGAAGAAAACTTGAATCCTTTTAGTTAAAACTGTAGGCTTCTCCATTTAATCACTGGACACGAATGAAGTGAGTGTGTAAGCTCTCTCAAACTTCATGGACAAGCATTAGAGGTGGCTTGAACCTAGTTCCCCCACCATGTCTCTTGGGATGGAAGGAGGTCACCTCCAACGAGAAATCTTGTTGACTCTGAAAGAATTCCAATGCAACTATTTCAAATTGTAGAAGGAACACATTATTAGCGATGATCTTACAAACTTTCTCATTGATTTGGACAACGTAATGAGGTAGTGTAATGATGTAAGGTACCACAGTCTTCAAGAATAGGTCCAAAAACCTACACTTCTGGACAATCCTTAACAGTTTTTTTTGTACTTTCCTCAATGATTAAAGTTTCCTTGGAGCAATTGTTTGGCATATGATCAAACCCTTTCTAGTTGAAACATTGCACTACTTCAATCATGGCATCTTATTTTCATTAGTACTCATTGGTAGTGCACTAGGAGGAGGAATTAGTACGGGCTTTGGGTTTGATGATAACACTTGATAGAAGGATAAAGACTTCACAGCTAAGTCCAAGGATACTCCATTGGTCCAAATAATTACCATGTAAAATATGAGTAGATATTTGGCCTGAAGACATAGTTTCATCTCATCTCATGTGCCAAGATGAGATGAATGGTGCTTTGTGAAGAAATTCTGTACGAGCTTCCAATAAAATTAAGCGTCCGCATTTAACTTTGTACTAGCATAATTCATTTTCCCATCCTTAGTTATTTCTAACTAGTTAAGGAATCGATCCATATCTTCAACCCATTGGCTAAAATCTCGAGGGTCAAGACAACCATTGAGACTAGGAAAACTTCTTGAAGAGTTGCTTCTCATGATAATTAGAAGCCTCATCTTCACGGTGTTAATGACCAAGATCCCAGTTATAAGCTCTATATCCATGATCATACTTGTGTGCATTCTTCTTTCCCTTTCATCACTGTGGTTGAGGTTGTAGGAACTGAACGAGACCATCTATCTAACGAATGCATCTAACTTGATATATTTCATGTATTGAAATACGATATCCCAATTGTTGCAATTGAATGACTTTATCTGTAATAGGATATCCCTGGAGTGAGATATTCTTTATTAAAATGAGATATCCTAATGTTGGAATAGGATATCCTTGTATTGGAATGGGATATCACTGTTGGGGTCGTCGTATGGTTGTTGGATTTGCATCAAAGCTCAAATATCATAGAAAAGACATTGGAAGGGGGTCGCTAGGGAGAGGCAAGTCTTGGAGTGGGTGGTAATCGGACATGAGACACTCCCACATGCAAGTGAGAAGCTCGCTAGTAATAGATATGACGTGTCAACGGACTGTAGGCATGTCGATGGTTGCTTGGTGTCAGGTTGTGGTCGCTGGCTTTAGGAGATTCTTCTGGTGGCTATAGATGAGTGTGCTGTTGTCTAGAGAAAGTGGCTTCAAAATTGGGTAGTAGCATTGACTCGTATTCTTTGGCTTGGGATGATGACAACGAGTCTAGCTATTGCCATAGGGCTTGTTGGTAACTGATGGAGCTTCTAGTGAGGCGTATTATCTGAGTTGACAACAGAAGTGGGGATTGCAAAGTTTTGCCAGGTAGCGACAATTGACTTTGCTTGAAATGTTGAAGATGACGAGATTTGGCACTTTAACAGTGAAGAGGAAGGGTTGGTGGTGAGATTAGTGGGATGAATCGATACACAGTGCAATTAGGGCTTGGGTTGTTTATGACGACAGGGGTTTTTATTCTGGCATTGATGGAGATCACGGGTGGGGTTCCCTATTTTTGGTGATGTTGCATGTATAGTGGGTTTATTGTTTTGATGTTGGAGGAGCAGCTCTTTGTTAGCACTAGATTGTAATGAGGGTTTAGGATCTTCTAGAAGAGATGATGATGGTGTGTCCATCATTTGGATGCTTCAGATAGTGTTGTTGGTTATGCGCTATGCTTCTGGTATGGTGGGTTTACTTTGCTGATGGCTATAAATGGTGGTTTTTTTCACAATAGCAGCTGTGTTGATTTAGGAGGGTTGAACGATGGAGAAATTTAGAAAATTCGGCTTTGATACCAAATATGACACAGAACAAATAAGATTGAAGTTAAGAAGAGAAGAGAGAAGAAGCTAGAGATAGAAACCAGGTTGGAAGTTTTGAGAAAAGAGAATTGCCAAAGGAAAAAGAAGAACAGGAATGAAAACCAGCACATGGGCCATTCACGTGATCATTCAATTCGTGTTCATCATAATCTACCTTACATAACTAACAAGCAAGATCTACAAAGGAACATAACAGATTGTTTTAGGAAAACTTAAAAATTCCTCTCCACGCAACCAACAGACCATCCATGGGGGACATCAAAATTTAAATGCTTGATGTTCTCATCAATTCTCTTGGGCCGAGAAGAGAATTTGACTCCATTGAATTTAAACTGCACGCTCCATTCAATTACTAGGCCACTAACAGAATGGGTGTGCAAACTTCTTCCAAGTTCATGCATCGTCATTAGGGGTGCCTTGAACTTGTGGCCTCACCAAACTCTCGGGTGAAAATATTTTATGGTAATTAGATATGAATTATTATTGAATATATGTGAAGAACACTTGATGATGCGCTGAATTAAATATTTAGTAAGAAAAGATATTGAAATTTCAAAATATTGGATATTATTCTTCCAGGCCTTGAGAGAAGAAAAGCCTTTTCCTCACTAGCCTAAACGAACTATTTGGCTAAGCTGAGTGGAGTTTTGGAACCTTTTCTTTTAAAACATTAAAAAGACAGGATTTAAATTTGGTTATCATAATTTTATTTAGGAAAAATGCCAATTGCAATCGACTACTAGTGTCTCACATTTCATTCCCCTCTCACAATGAATAGTGCCTTTTGGAGTGTGAGAAGCTAAAAATAGAATGCATTTAGTGTCACTTTTTTATTTATATACGTCAACAAGGAAGTAACATGGCATAGAATCTCTCTCTTTTTTGTGGAGAATTTGAATATATACAAAATCATCATGTTGAATGGGCACATTTTGGGGGAAAAAGGACCTAAAAGTAGTCAGTGGACTTGACAACATTGGATCAATTTGGACTTCCATGGATGATGGGTTTCTTAATGATTAGCTATATAAATGGAGAAATTTGTATACTTGTGGTAGAAGAGATCCGTTTATTTTCTAATTGCTGTTTTCTGCTGTTAGATCTCTATTAGTTGTTTGAATGGAAACTGCACATTTGTCTTTGTGATTTTCAGACGATTCCAAGTTTGTTTGGCCAACCTCAGGAGAATCATGAAAAAGCTCCGGATCTTTTTGCTTATATTTCTATTGGAGATGCAAATCAACAAGACAAGCAAAATAAAGGTTTGCGTGGACAAATACGGAAGTGTAACTTAACAAAGTCTCGTCTAGCTGGTGGGGTGACCTTGGCACAGGTGCGTATTGCTAACACTCTGATGAGCATGTGCTTACTTCACATTACAGTTCATTTCATTTGCCACGCATGTTATCATATGGATATTTCTTTTATAGGTCTTAAACACGTGTCTTTTTCCTCATATGCAATTATAGAATATGTACAGGCACATGTATGATTACTAGAAATCATGGTTCTACGGGAATGATTAAAGAGTCATCTGAAGATAATCATGTAAATAAATAAGGAAGAAGTATTTCTGTTTCTTGACGGAAATTAGTAGCGTTGATGGGAGATTGGTATAACAATGATTAAATGCTGGTAATGATATTATTTTGGTGGAATTGTATGCTGTTAGTTTGCACAATGCTTCGTATTAGCCTGAACATGATGCATATCTGTATGTATGATGCACCTCTTTTTTTTTTCCCAAAAAAAAAGAAAAAAGAAAAATACTAGCTGATATTTATCCTTAAAGTCATTGACAAAAGAACATAAAATTATATATAATTACACTAGAGTATGAGTGATTTTAGCAAATGATCAGTGAGCATGTCTGTAGAAGACAATTAATTACCAAATAAGCAGTATTCTTTCACTAGTAAAAATGTTCTGAACTTTTAAGTCATTGTCATATTCTTCGAGCTACCGTGCATATATTTACATTTAGATGCTGCATTATTGTGGACTGTCGTCATAAATGAAGTTCAATTCTACTGCTTCTCTGTTCTGCTTGCATTGATGTGTAATAGATGAAAAAAATGAATCTGTTATTTTTATTATTTTGCAGACTAAAAATCCTGTATTTGTAACCACTTGTTCCTCCGGGGAATACTTTGGCATCCTAGATGGATGCAGGCTTCGTATATGGAATGTCCCTGCCAAAGATGCTGAGCGTAATCAGATTAAGAGGATAAGGTTGCATCACACTAAAAGCTTGACTGCACTTGCATTTCATCCAAATGAGAGAATTGTAGCGGCAGGTGATGTAACTGGGAGGATCTTAATTTGGAGGGGTTTTGGCAATAGAACATTCTCCAGAGGTGAAAAATTGATAAATGGAGGATTGATGAAAGATGAGGATGAAAGGCCTGGGGTGAGGGGGTGTGATGCTGAATCCTGCACTACATGGCATTGGCATTCGGCTAAAGTGAACCTTCTACTTTTCTCATCTGATGGAGCTTATCTGTATTCAGGTCTACTGAAGTTGTTTCTTACTATACAAAGCCTGATTTATTTCATAGGTTACAATTATTCATTACTGATGCAGTCTATGTAAGATTTAAGAATGTGGTTTGATTGCAAATTTTTAAGTTGTCATTTTCTCTTGTTATATTCATGGAAGACTTTACATTCTCGAGTTTTATTAGGAATCCCACTTCAGGCCTGAGTTTTTTTTTTTTTTTTTGGGGGGGGGGAGGGGTAACAGTTAATGGGCCTCAATGATTATTTTACTCTTGAAGCCCAGGTACTCTCAATGTTAACTGTTCAACTTTCAGGGGCAAAATGGTCACTAATGTCCTTAATTGTTGCCCAAAAAAAAAATTCAGGTCTTGAAGTGAGATTTTGGTCAAAGCTTAGGGGTGCAAAGTGTAATTTACCCCATATTTATTGATGATTGCTGCTTAAGATACAAACGTTGTGCCCACGTTTAGGTGGCAAAGAAGGAGTTCTTGTGGTCTGGCAGCTGGACACAGGGAAGAAAAAATTTCTACCACGAATTGGATCCCCGCTTTTGTTCTTTTTAATTTCTCCAGATCCTTCAATTTCCTGTGTAAGATCTTGTTTGCTTGCCCAATTTAACAGGGTGTTAAGTATAGATTGTGTCTGCTATGACTATTATAGTTCTTATCAATGCTCCTTTTTGCAGATATCTTGTGCAGATAATCAAATTCACCTTCTGAAAATGCCTTCATTGGAGATTTTAAAGTCCATTGTTGGGATCAAGGTTTGTGTTAATCAGTTTGTTTCATTTTTATTTACAAAATTAGAGGCCTTCTATTATGTTATATATTTTCTGTTAAACAAATGTCGGTGATCGGACCTGGATGAGAGGATTTGACTGTCTAAGAATAATGTTAGTCGTCGTTTATGACGGAGTCACCGAAGGCCATTGGGGTGAGAATTAAAGAGAGTAATTTTGGTGATGTTAGTGATGATGATATCCTTGGGAAAGAGATGGGTGTGTATATATATATAGGCAAGGAGGAGCCTTATAAGGCATGGGTTAAGGCACTATATCCGCCTAGCGGGAATTTAACCCTTGATTGGTTTACCCCCATATGATAAGCACAACTCCTAGAGATCTCTCTCTAGATCGATTGAGGGAGACTCGGCGAATCACTTAATTCTAGCCACCAAACCATTGATCCCCAATGATTTCGATAAGTGAATGAATGGGGATTCCATATCGGGAAAATCCTTTAACCTTGCTCCAGATCTAGGAAACTCTTGTTGTGTCCCTAGTGAGAGTTCTTGAGGGATGAGTGCCCTTGGGATGTTACCATGCGGTAGAATCCCTTCTGTTAGTTGATTCCTCCCACAGTGGAATTCACCTAGAAGCTTCCTCTTGATGGCTAAGTCTCTCTTCGCGGCAACATATTGTGGAAGGCTTCTCCCTAGTGTCTCCTTTGGGTATGGGCGTGTCTTGGGTCATGTTGACATGGCCCAAGTACCCACAATTATGTCCCCTATGCACATGCTTTTGATTTAGTCAAGTGAAATGCGTGTATATCCTAATTGCAATGACTTGACTTCTAACAAGCATCAAATGGGCTGTCGCGAGAGAGTGAAATGTCTTTCCTCGCTTTTGTCAAATGCCTCTTTGAATTTCCAGGGTATGTCCCCAAGTATAAATAGGTTCATGGGAGTTTTTGTGAGTTCATTTCTTTCCTCTTAAAGTGTTGAAAGCGATCCTACAAGTTACTGGAGGACCACCACAAAAATCCAAAAGATTCTTCATTGTGCTCATTTACCCCCAAAAATTGTCATGGGATTTTGACTTGTGCCTATAAGTATTCCAGTCGCAAGAAACTCTTCTGATTCCAAAGTAAAGTTTGGCCATGGATCAAGTTCATTTTCCCTTTCCTCGTTCAGAGATCAAAAGCGTAAATTTCTACGGAACTCCTTCAAGTCAAAATCCCTTGGTTGCCATAGCTTTTGACATTTCTCCTAGCGGAATTCCTGTACCTTTTGTTGCCGCACCTTTATTGTGCCTTGCTTAACAAGTTCCTTTGCTGTACAAAGTTTCCCATGTGATCTCTCTAAGATGAAAGTAAAGTGTAGTGTTGATAAGCTTCTTGCAGTGGTTCCTTAGAAATTTGAAGGGTTCTGTGCCCCCTAGCTCCAAGGAGACCAATTTTTGGATTAAAATGTCCTTTTTTTTTTTTTTTGGTTGTGGATGTTGGGGAACATTTGTTGGATCTTGTGGTATAACCTCAAGTTGCAGATGAGAGTTTGTGGTATAACCTCAAGTTGCGGATGAGAGTTTATCTCCTCATCCTCCATTCGTCGTTTGGGCTTGGAAAGGGCTCATTTATTTCCCTATTTTTTGAGTTATGTTGCTTCTGCTAAAGGCATGGAACAATGGCCTAAATGGATTCTGTCTACGAGTAGTTTCAAGATAGCCAAAGACTCGTGGGGCTACCTATGGAATCGTAATGAGTAGGAATTTTAGCGGGGAGGAATTCTTGGTAAAAGAACATCTAGGAACTAAGCATGAGAGGCCCTTAGGGCAACCTCGGGCATTCTGAAAACTAGGAATTATTGCGGGGAAGAATCCCTATTAGGAGAATCTAGGAACCAAGTACAATGAATCCTAGGGACAACCTTCAGGTTCTGAAGGAGCATAAATTCTCGCGGGGATGAATGATATGTAGGAATCAAGCATGAGTGACCCTTGGGGCTACGTTAGGGGTTCTTAAGGAGTAGGAATTCTTACGGGAAGGAATTCTTTCTAGGAGAACATCTCGGACCAAGCATGAGGGATCTTTGAGACAACCTCGAGGGTTTTGAATAAGTAGGAATTCTCGGGGGGAGGAATTCCTTATAGAAGAATATCTAGGAACCAAACACGAGGACCCTTGAGGCTATCTGTGGGGTTATCAAGGAGTACGAATTTTTGTGAGGAGGAATTCCTGAAAGGTGAACATGTAGGAACCAAGCATGAGGGATTGGGCTACCTCGGGGTTCTAAAAACTAGGAATTTTCATTTTTTGGGGGGGGGGGAGGAATTCCTATTAGGAGAACTCTTAAGAGCGTAGCATGGGGGCCCTATTGACTACCTTGGGGATTCTGAAAAGTTGGAATTTTCGCAAGGAGTAATCCCTGTTAGGAGAGCTCTAGGAACCAAGCACAAGGGGTCTTAGGGACTTCCTTAGGGGTTCTGAAGGAGTAGGAATTCTTGTGGGGAATAGTTCTATTTATGAACCAAGCACAATTAGGGATAACTCGGGGATTCTAAAAACTAGGAATTCTCGCAAGGTGGAATTTTTGATAGGAGAATATTTAGGAACCAAGCATGAGGGAGCCTTGGAGCTATCTCGAGGGTTTATAAGAAGTAGGAATTCTCCTAGGCGGGGAATTCCTGGAGAACATCTAGGAACCAAGCATGAAAGGCCCTTAGGTCTACCTTGGGGATTCTAAAAAGTAAGAATTTTCATAGGGAGGAATTTTTGTTGAGAGAACTCTATGAACAAAGCATGAGGGTCCTAGGGGCTACCTCGAGGGTTCTAAAATGTCGGAATTTTTGCGAGGAGGAATCACTGTTAGGAAAACTTTAGGAACCAAGCACAGGGAGTACTAAGGACTACCCTTGGGGTTCTGAAGTAGGAATTATATCTAGGAACCAAGCATGAGGAACCCTTCGGGCTACCCTGATGATTAAAAAGAGTTGCAATTCTTGTGGGGAGGAATTCTTATTAAGAGAATTCTAGGAACCAAACACGAGGGTCCTAAGGACTACCTCGGGGGTTTTGAAGAAGTAGGAATTCTCATGGGGAGGACTTCTTGTTAGGAGAAATCTAGGAATCAAGTACAAAGGACTCTTAGGGATACCTTGGGGGTTTTGAAGAAATAGAAATTCTTGAAAGGTGGAATTCCTAATAGAACACCTAGGAACCATGCACGAGGCACCCTTGGGGCTACCGTTCTAAAGGTGTTGGAGTTCTCACGAGGATGAATTCCTGATATGAGAACATCTAAGAACCAAGCACGGGAGACCCTTGAGGTTACGTTGAGGGTTCTCAAGGAGTAGGAATTTTCGTGGGGAGGAACTCCTCATAGGAGAACATCTAGAAACCAAGTAGGAAAGACCATTGAAGCTATTTCAGGGGTTTTGAAAAGTAGGATTTCTCGTGAGGAGTAATTCCGATTAGGAGAACTCTAGGAACCAAGCACAAGGAGTCCTAGGGACTGCCTTGGGGCTTATAAAGAAGTTGGAATTCTCGCAAGGAGGAATTCCTAATAGGAGAACATTGAGGAATCAAGGACGAATTGACCTTGGGTTACCTCGGAGGCTCTTGAGGGGTAGAAATTCTTGTGGGAGGAATTCTTGCTTGGAGAACATCTAGGAACCAAGCATAAGGGATCCTTAAAGCTAGTCACATCAAATGGAGTTATGGAACTTTTCATTGCTTTAATAATTACAGCACATTTTGATGACTAGGATTGTGGTGACTAGTCATCTGGAATGACTCCATCACTGTCTCACTCAAGTTCTTGACTACTACACATAAATTTGAAAAATCCGGGTATAGATGATTCACCATATGCACCTTGTATCGCACGAGCATCGATTTGATGCATATATTCACCATATGATATTCTGACAGGGGATCCTAAATCTCCACCGTTTTCTTTTTAAATCGCTTAACATAGGAAATGAGATCCTCCTTCGTATCTTTGAGTTTCTCGGATAAAGTGAAGTGTGGTCAACCTCTACTTCACATAGAAAAACTTACCTTGGAATTTTCTTATCAAGTCCTCCCACATGGAGTCAAAAACCCCGCGGGGAGGTTTCCATGCCTTGTATATGCCTTGTCAATTAAAGATTTGTCTGGCAATTGCAAATTCTTGTCTACATTTTCCTAGGCGTATTCTCGCTTCCCATCAAATCTTACGAACTTTGGCATAGTATATCCTTTAGGATAAGCCAATTTAAAAACTGCTAATGGGTAAGGAGATATGTGATGCAAATCTAATTATGCGGTGGGGGTGGAATTCTCTTGTTGGACTAATCCCCAACATAGAGTTTAAATTGTTCCAAGGTAAGTATTGGTTCAAAATTTTGGTAGAGGGAGTATGGTTAATTTGCAAAAAAGTAGTTATGGGAGTAATAGGATTGGATGCTTTTGAGAAAAAGGAGTGAAATTGATAGGAATTGTTGGGTTGGAAGGTATTAGAAGTTGGATTGGCAAAAGGGCGAGGGTTAACTTGCAACCCATCACTACGAGGAGGTGGGGTGAAGTAAGGACCATTCTCGTGGCCAAAAAGACTCAAATAATCTCAGTTGTGAAAGATATTGACTCTGGAGTGGGCTGGAACTGATGATGTCAGACCTGGGGTTGATGAGGAGGATGACACAAAGCCGTGCAGGAGGGCCACAAGGGCTTCCATCATGGCCTATTGAGTAAGTTGTGTGGCCATCTGGGATTGTTGGAAAGTTAACATTCGCTTCGTAAGAACTCGAACCTTGTTTTTTGTAGCGGCAATGGGTGATCAAATTTGAAGTCATAAGAAAATAGTTCTTTGAGGTTTGAAGTCGTAAGAAATAATTGACACTCTTCCCAATGTAGTATGTTGTGGGTGATTAGATTTGGAAGGGAGGATCTGACGATGTGGAAACAATGTTAATCGTTGTTTATGGCGGGGTCACTGGAGGTTGATTGAGTGAGAATCAAGGCAGTTTTAAGCAAGAGAGATATTGTAGAGGGAGAGTAAGTCTGGTGATAGTAGTGATGATGATCTCCTTAGGAAGGGTATGGGTGTGTGTATATATATATAGGCAAGGAGTTGTCTTATAGGGCATGGGTCAAGGCATTGTATCTGGCTAGAGTGAATTTAGCCCTAAATTGAATCACCCCCACAATAGGAAGGGTATGGGTGTGTGTATATATATATATATATATAGGCAAGGAGGTGTCTTATAAGGCATGGTTCAAGGCACTATATTTGGCTAGAGTGAATTTAGCCCTAAATTGAATCATCCCCACATGGTAAGGATACCTCCCAAAGATTTTTCTCTAGACCAATCGATGGAATCTCGACGAAACCGTTGATTCTAGCCACAAAATAACTGATCCCCAATGATCTCGCCAAGTGAATGAGTGGGGATTCGCTATAGGGGAAATCCCTGAAACTTGTTCTAGATCGAGGAAATTCTTGTTGTGTCCCCAACAAGAGTTCCCTCACATTGTTACCATGCTATAGACTTCGTCTTGTTAGTTGAGTCTCTTTGTGACAGGATTCTCGCGACTTCCTCCTGATGGCTAGCTCTCCCTTGCGGCGACATCTCGCAGGAGGCTCCTCCCTGGTGTCTCCTTTAGGCATGGTTGCATCCTGAGCTTGGCTGAGGTGGCCCGGTGCCAACGGCAAGGAAACCCTTTGGTGTCTGTATGTCTAGTTGATTGCGATGACTTGCTATATTGATAAAGGCTCAAACCATTACGACAGCCTTCTAATTTTTGAAAATGTCTCCATTCCTTGATCTTCTGTTTAATCTCAAAATTAGCTTACAATTGTCACTTATCATCTTTTACTCTCTCCAGTTTGTGCCTGTACACTCATGCATGAACATTTTTTTCATATTTAATTTTATTTACATCAAGGCTCAGCGTTAAGCCCGTACTTGTTTGATTTAGTTATGGTTGAGATTACAAGATATATTCAGGATAAGGTGCCGTGGTGTATGCTATTTGTAAATGATATTGTTTTAGTAGATGAGACGAGAGAATGAGTGAATGCTAAGTTAGAATTGTGGCGGGATATGTTAGAGAAAAAGGGTTTAGGCTAAGCTGATACAAGACGGAATATATGGAATGTAAGTTTAGTCAAAGTAAGATAACGGGTAGTATAGAAGTAAATTTAGGCACGCAAAAGATTGTAGAGAAAGATAAATTTAGGTACCTTGGATTTATGGTACAACAAGATGGAGGGATTGATACTGATGTAAATCACAGGATTCAAGCTGGGTGGACCAAATAGAGGAGTATTTCGGGGGTTTTGTGCGACCGAAAAGTCCCCCTCAAGGTGAAAGGAAAGTATTATAAGGTAACGGTTAGACTAGCACTGTTATATGGATCAGAGTGTTGGGCAGTAAAGCATAATCATGGTTAGAAGATGGCAGTTGCGGAGACGAGGATGCTAAGGTGGATGTGCGGGATTACAAGAAAAAATAGGATTAGGAACGAGGAGATTAGGGGCAAAGTAGGAATAGCACCGATTGAAGATAAAATGAGAGAAAACCGATTAAGATGGTTTGGCCATGTTAGAAGGCGTCTAGCAGAGGCACTTGTTAGAAGGTGTGAAAGTATGGAGATTGCCAAGAGTAAGAGAGGTAGAGGAAGACTCAAGAGAAGCTGAAAAGAAACTATTAAACATGACCTGACTTACCTAGATTTATCGGAGGACATGCCCCTAAACAGATCTAATTGGCGTCGACAAATCCATATAACCGACCCCACCTAGTGGAAAAAGGCTTAGCTTGGTTTGGTTTGGTGTGTGTAATATATTCGTTCTTTACTTGTACCTAGCATGACATTTATGCATTTGGAAGACAAAATTATCTTCAGAAAATTCTCATGCTGTATTTGCAGCCTCCTTGTTCAGTTCCAGAGACTTGTAGGGGCTCAGGCATTGGAGTTGTCTTTGATTATAGCTCTGGATTGGTTGCTGTATGTTCAGACAATTACTACGTTCAATTCTACAGCTTGTTTGATGACCATGAAATTTCGAAGGTGAGCATGTTAAATTGACAAGTAGGAATAGGTGCTTATTTGGTATCGATTGATTCCCAATTAAGCTTTTTGGCAATTCTATCTGTGATTGTCATTTAGTTTAGGCATCATTTAGAAACAGTTGTTCTTGTGATTGTCCAGTAAATATGAATGAATTCTATAATTTTTGTTTTCATTTTTATGTGCCTGTCTGTCTCAACAATATGTTTTTCTCTCTTTTGCCCAAATCGTGACACTCAGTAATAAATGGAATTTATGTAGTACTCGGGGACTACGAAACTATATTTATGTTCCCTAGAGAAGCTGTATGGTTAATGTTGTATATACATTCTTATTGGATATTTGACCCTATTACATTTGCTCAGAATCACTTTACAGTTGAGAATTTTATATATTTTTAGCAGTTGTCAAAGTTCCAAAGTTTCTGATTTGTCCTTTTGCAGGTTCAAGTCTGTGAAAGAAACCATCAACCGGGTGATGAACTCAGGGTATAAAAGTTAATCTAGCCTTTACTATCCCATCTTATGCTGTTTCATGTTTTATGCATTATTAAGTTTTGAAGTGTGTGGGCACGGAATGAATTATACATGCAAGAGGATGTAGATTGAAACTTTGTATGATAACAAAATAATGTTACTTAGTTTAACACCTTGGCATCCATAATTGAACATGTTCCCACTAGAGGGCCAACGTGACGAATGTTTTTAGTTATATTTGTTGTTTAGTTACATGTCTTTAGTTATATGTGCACTAGTTTTTGATCACATAAATTATTTTACTTTTTGTAATTCATGTACATTTATACGTTCCACATCCAATAACACTACCAAGATGAAATGGTTCAAATTTTGTGAATGCAGGTGATAGTGACTTTAGTGGCTCTCTCTCTCAATGGTTCTTTCATGAGTTCTGTTGAAACTAGGCTTCCAGAAGAAGGAATAGGAGGCCTTGTTACTCTTAAGTTTTGGAAATGTGGATCACAGAATAAAGACTTCAGCTTGTCCACTGTCATATATGAACCACACAGGTCTGCCTATGGCTTTATTCATTCAGAAACTGGAAGGAAAAATATTCAGAAATTTTAATTATATGATGCTAGAAACAGGGCTTAGGCTTTGGCACCAGGAAAGTTAATTTTGCTTGGTGATGTGGTCATGTTTTTTCTTTTCAATTTACTGAATCTGCGATTAGAATGTATTAAATACGAGAATTTCAGAAGTGAATATTTTGCTACCTACTGAACTCTGTACAGGAACGCTGGTATTTCAGCAATTGGTTTTCATCCTACCCGTCAGATGGCTGTAAGCAGCTCCTATGGTGGTGATTTTAAGGTAGTTTGGTTAACTGGAATGTTACTTTTTAATCAAGCTACTTCTATCTGACAACCCTTTCAATTTCACAGATTTGGGTTGGCAATAATGCAATTCAGCATAAAGATCAAATGCTTCAGAAAACTGGCTGGACATGTCATGCTGTTGGTTCATACAAGTATGTTCTTGCTTTAATCTACTTTAAAGGCCATTTCTCCTTTTCTTTGCTAAAGGGGACAATTACATGTAATTTTGAAGATTACCATTGAACAGCGTAAGAGTTGATCAGAAAAGTGCTGTTCAAGAAAAGTCATCTGTTGTGAAGATGTTAGAAGCTATTCTCATGTATAACATGTCTAGTTATATGGTTGTAGGTGTTTGGAGCCACACGTGCCACAGGAGGATGCCCCTGCACCACTCTCCGCCGTGGAAAGGTGGCGTCACCCACAACACCCCCACGGCCACACCATTGCCATGGCTACTCGTTACTCCAAGCCTTCCTCTCCCCTAGCTGGGGGCATTTAGGATTAGTGGGCATTCCAAATCCTCACCAGGGTACTCTCCCTTGGGAACTTCCAAGGTTGAACACCCTAGAGCCTAATCCCACTCCCAAGGGCTAAGAGCTAGGCCTAGGGATTGCCCAATCAAAGAGCTCAAGAGCGCTCATACACTTGTGGGACCATCTGAGGGCTAGCGGCTTGGTTGCTAGAGTTGGGAGATCCATTGAAGACTTTCAACTAGCCTACGGAGAGGGGATCACTATGTGATAAAACCAACTCCGTACTATACAACCACTCCGTACTTATTCGGCCACGATTCTTATACTAGCCGACCATGCAGTAATGTTACCACCCCTTATGTAGGTGTACCTTCAGCAACAGATATGTCAGACTAGGCCACCTGACCTTTAGATCATTGTCCTTAGTGTGTGTAGCCCAACCTACTTGTCTTGACTCACCCCCTGTAAATACCACTATACAGTGATGCCTTATTCATATGATACACTCCCTCTTTATACAACCAATCGACTAGTAATCCCTCTCCCTCGCTCCAGGCTGCCCCAGCTTTCATGCCATCGGCCTCTAGTGACACTATACCATTGACGGTGTACAACGCTATTCCCAGACAACCGGGCCTTCCACCCTCACTCCAACCATCCACAATGGTTTTTATCAGAATGAGGATGTTACTTCACATATTGCTATCATCACTTAATTGGCATCCTGAGGCTATTTTTCTAGACAATTTTGAGAGAAGTTCGTGTCTTACAAACTTGTAATGATATCAACCCAACTTAGCCTTTTCAACTAAATGTGGTCGGCCATTTTTTTCCCCCCTCCCACTCTATCATATCCTCCATTAAATTGCATCAAGACCTGTCATTCTTTATATTAGTTGTGGTCCACCCCGCCTTGTCACGTTCTTTGCAATTTGGATGCTTATTACTCCTAATTGGTGTATCTACCGGCTCCATTGTATATGATTAAGCCACCTTGACTAATTTTCCCTCAATTTATTTTCAATTGTTGCTATGTTTACCATCTCATGAATACAGACATTCATAATACCTTCTTTTTCTCGTTTTACCAAGCATCCACTTTAACATTCTCGCCTTGGCTATATTCATTTTATTAACATGCTAGATTTTCCTATTGCCCAACATTCTGAACCTTGTAACATAGCAGGTTATCACTTAATGGAATTAATGGAATAAAAATTTGTTTACGAACTTCATGCATTCTACAAGCCTGTTCATGTTAGAATATAAATGTGGATAGGCTTCTGTATTGTACATTTAGTTTAGAATCTTGTGCTTCAAGTATAATTTCTGTTGTTTCAATGAAATATCTGTTTCTTCCAGGAAAAAGCCCATGATTGCTGCCACATTTTCTGCCGATGGTTCTGTTCTGGCTGTTGCAGCAGAAACTGTAATTACATTGTGGGATCCAGATAAAAATGTTCTCGTGGCTGTAATTGGAGATAGTCTAGAGGTTAGTCTCTGAATAAGCCAACAATCGTTGCTTTATGTGTGCTGAACAAACATGCTCCTTTTGACACTTGTATATCTTATCCTTGTTTCTGCTGTTTAAAAAATTAGTGTCGTTCATAGTTTTGCAAGCAGCCTTGGATATTTTTTTGTGGAAAAAGTGCTATTTCTGTAGTCACACACTCTCATTTAATTACTTTTTTTTCAGCCGATTACGAGCCTGTTGTTTGTTGGGAAGTCCGATTATCTTGTGTCGACAATCCAAGGTTCAAGCCCACAAGTATCTGTTTGGAGTATGTCAAAGCTTTCAATAGCTTGGTCATATAAGCTTCATGTAGAAGGTTTGGATAAATTAGTCTTTCTATTTCAATTAAAAAAAAAAAAAGAAAGAAATAAAGAAAATGACGAACATGTAAATACCCCCCCTCCCCCCAGCAAACACACACGCGCACATAACAAAATACCCTGCAGGCTACATCAGTCAAGCACCTCAGTGTATAATGGGCAATCCCGCAAACTTCTTGTTAAAAAGAATTGGAATTTTTGGCTTTCTTGAGTGGGGATATGAGCCCTCACATTCCATTTGAATTGGAAGTTCTCAGAAATAGTAATTCCTGTTAGCTGTGGCATCAATTAAATGATTCCCGTACCCTGCAGTTTCACATTTCCCCGCACAAACACGCACTAGACTTTAGAATTTCCTCCATATCCATAACTCCCTTTCTCCCCAACAGGTGCCTAGGGACAAAATTAAATGGAGGACTCCTGTATATCTCACCCATGTATCATTCCTACCCCACTTTCCTTGTACGCCTTTATTGTCACATTGTCTCTCAATGTATGTCTTTCATTTTGCTAATATTGTGTGTATTCATGCAGCTATGTCATGTACACAGGATAATTCTTCCTTTGCTGTTCTTGCCCTTCTTCCTGAATCATTTAAACTTCCTGAATCAACTAATACCATATTGCGGAGTGAAGACGGAGCAATTTTATTTTTCAATGCTGGCAATCCAGTTCCTGTTGCCACCTGGTTTGTAAAGAATGTAAGGAACCTTTCTTCTTTCAATTTATTTGTTAGTCTTGTTTTCACTTTTCCCAGTCCCATCAAAATTACTAGTGAGATGATAGACCATCCCTTCTTACTCTTTGTTCTAATCTGGAATATATTTAGGGGATTATTTCCCTTTCCATATTTCTTCTACCTTAGTTTTAGAATCTTCTATGCTTTAGTGAAAAGGCTTTCTGCATTACTAGTAAATGTTTTAATTTTGAATAATTGGAAAACATATATTGTATTTACTCTAATTTATTGATATACAGTTTCAAGTAAAAGTTCTGTGTTTTTAATTGGGAATATAAATATGGTTACAAATGGTTGGATTTCTACATGAGAAAAATACTAATCTTCCTTGCTTATATTGTTGTTTCCCCATTACTTTCAGTTACAACTCAAATTGAACCAATCATTCATGAATCAATTATTCTCTAACAAGACTACGTGTGGGCTTCTGAATTATCACAAACTTTATATGCAACTTTTGTTGTCAATCATTCCAGATTGCTGTGATTATTACGAGATTTTTCAGACGTTTGTGTAGAAGAAAAGAACATTGGAGCACTGCTTTTAATTAGTATGCTTAGCTGCTTCACCACCATTAATTCTGACATTCTCATATTGCAGGCCCAAGGAGGGGGGCTTTCTTTTCTTCATAAAAATCCAGCTTCCTTGGAAGAGAAGGTTTCAGATGAAAATCCGGCCTCATTGCTTGTATATATGAATGGCAATCATGAGTATGTCATTTTCGATCCATATGGTGAGCAAGTCATTGCTCCGCAGAAGAGTCTAGGCTTTCAAGAAACAGGCAAGACTTTTACATCTTTTATTGTCACCATATTCATGTCCTGTTACATGAGTTCAATGTCGCTGTGCTTGTAAGCTATCATTGTTATAATTGGTTTTGTCTTGTGGGGCATCATCTAAGAATCCCTTGCACTCTCTGGGAAGTCAGAATTGTCCTGAAATTATTGTCGTTAGGTCATGGTAAAATTGCCACTTCTTGTTATATTTGCAGCTGTAATTGCATTGCATCTGCGAAGTAACTCATGATTGCTGCAGCAAGAGTTGGCTGACTGACTTTTCTGCTCTCTTTTTCACAGGCCAATTTGGGTACGCGTCTATTTATGGGGAGCTGCCAGAGTTTGATTTGAAGAGAAATCAATCTCTGCCAGCCCCAGTTGTACCATCCGAGAAGCCGTGGGAAACCATATTCAGTGGATCATCCCATAGCCTTCCTTCTCTAACCAAATTGTGCTCGACATTTTTGGAGTCATTGTTGGAGAAGAGAAGTGCTGCTGTGGAGTGATCCTGTCCAATTGCAACAACCAGGCGGCAGCTAGGTGTGATATATATATATATATATATATGGCATTTCTAAATTTCTAGTTATCCTTCCTGTTGGAAGTTCAGGTTGATATAAAGCTGGGTCGAGGTGTGGAGGCTGCAGATTCATGCGCATCAATGTTGCCATATTGAAAAGCAAAAAACGGTTGAGAGAGGGAGAGGTGTGCCAGCAATGCCGGGGTGGAGGAAACCCTGGAGGAATTGAATATCAGGGCGGCAGTAACGAATCTTGAATGTTTTGGCTTATATCAAGAGTATACGAAGTTGGATTTTAGCTTAATTGTGTTGATTAGATGAGTTGGAACTGATTAGCTGTTGAATGACGAGCCTTTTTGTCGGTTCAGTTTTGGCAAAGTAATGGGTTTTGGTTGCATCCATTGACGCCGTGCAGGCTGCCATTTTCTTAATGTTAACCACAAAGCATCTCATATTTTGCAACAACAAAGCTGCATTGGAAACGGGAAAAATTAAGGGATAAAATGGACAAAATTTTGATTTTAGAACGTAAAATTAGTAAAATTTTAATTTTGTAGATGAACTAGTAATTATCCGTATATAGAAGTTTAGAAATATAATTTGATGTGTAAAGAGCTCAAATTTGAATTTATAAAGTAAACTTCTATAAAAAAAAAAAGAGTATAAAAATAACTTATAAAAATAAAAATAACTAATCAAAAGAGATTAAGGTATTTATATAGTGTTTAATATATGTATAAAATTTTATTATTTATTATAAATATTATCATATTTTTTTAAATATTAATTTAAGATTTTTTATACAAAAAGTATTAAAAAAATATTAGAAGAGTGAGAAAGAGAAAAATAATTTTGATCACTGGAAAGTACCCTAGTTGTAAAAATCTTAAATTCAAAATTAAAATTTTTTTATTATATAAATGATACAACGAGTGTAAAAGTGTATATATTTAAAATTAAAAATTTAAGCATACTAAAATTAAGATTTTAATTTAAATCCTTATTTTTTAATAAAATTTTCAAGAAAATTAAAGTTTAAATATATGTTTTTAAAATAAAAAATTTAGTTAGCTTTGTTTAATAGGTATTTTCATATTGTTTAATAAATATTTTCATATTTTTTAAAATATTAATTTAAAAACTTTGTATTTTAAATAATTTATATATAAAAAGTATTCAAAAAAATATATCAGAAAAGTGAGGGATTGTGTTTTCATGTGATATGATTGAAAAGACAATTAAAGTAGAAAAAGCAAAAATAATCCTGACTATTAAATAAATCTAATAGTTAAAAATATACAAATGTCAAATTAATAAGTTATATTGTTGTATAAATATACGTAACATTCATTTATAAATAATATAGTTAGAAAGAGAAAGTTACGATAGTCGGGTTTGTTAATCTATGTTCATTAATTTAAGTTTCACATGATGAAGTTTTAATGATGTAAGATAAA
Organism: Vitellaria paradoxa; assembly: GCA_019916065.1. Lineage (NCBI taxonomy): Eukaryota > Viridiplantae > Streptophyta > Magnoliopsida > Ericales > Sapotaceae > Vitellaria > Vitellaria paradoxa. Next base: position 14,859,643 of record CM034243.1, on the reverse strand, counting down.
TGTCAAAAAAATAATTAATTCTTTGTTTATTTAAAACTAAGAATTAATTTGAGTTTCACATGAAGAAGTTTTAATGATGTAAGACGAATGTCAAAAAAAAAAATAATTAATTCTTTGTTTATTTAAAACTAAGAAAAATATAATTTATACAATTTTACAAAATATAATATACACACATATATGTATAAAGTTTGAATTTCACCATTCGGGGGTGATCGAGTGGAAGTCGGGCTCGCCTTAGAGCTTGGGCCTCTCGAGGTTCTGGGTTCGACTCCCCCACGAGGGGTGGGTTACCGCTGTAATGGCGGGTGCTTAATGGCCTCCTCTCGGTCGTACCGGTCAGCCAGGGCTTGCCTAGGCTGGTTAACTCTCTAGGAGCCTTTGCAGGCTAGGGTCCTAGAGCGTGTTTCGCCCTGTGCGCACCCCAGTACAGGGTAGCGGTTGCGGACTTCCATGTACCAGAAGTTTGAATTTCAAATATCAAAATTTAAAAAAGAAATTATTTGTGACATTTAAAAGAAATTGATCCCTCACCAATGTTGAGCCATTTCATGTGGGACAATTGTCAAATCAATAAGTGGATTCGTGGTATAGATTAGTCTCATTTTAACCTTTTGTTCATTCATCTCACCGTCCACCGTCACTTTGTCACTTCATTCATTAAGGCTGCGTTTTTTTGCGGGATGCGGATGCCGAATCAGTTGACATATCCGTGGAGCCCGCAAAAAAAAGTAGTGTTTGATTTACAAAATGGAGGACGGGATGAGACATCCCGCTGGATGAATAAAAGTTGACATAACCTTTTGGATTTGTTTTTCACTGAGATATAAAAGTTTAAAATTATTTTTTATCATTTCACACGTCAAATCATATCTTTTATTTCACTTTATATCCCATCAACTAAACACCAAAAAAATTAATTTCACATAAAAAATTAATTTTATATTATATCCAATCTAATATATTATCCCATGGTATTATTTATATCACATCGTTCAATCCCTTAAAACAAATATAACCTAAAGGTTTGGAAGTTTGGGTCTAGGGAGAGCATAATTTAAGAGCGAGAGAGAGTGAGCTTGAGAGAGAGGAAAAGAACTTGGGTCGTTGGTAATGGAGCGCCATCGTTGTCTTGTTGTAACCAGAAGAAAAGAGGAAGGAATGGGGATGTAACAACTTGCTAAGGGAGATGTAAGAACCTGATTATTTTATTTTCTCATCTTTTATTTATTTGGAAATGCTTTACTCAGTATTTTGAATTTATTTAAAACTTGAGCCTTTTCATTTTGGAACCCTCATGTGTGTAGTGCGCGGGTGAATTTCACTTGGCACGTTGAGCCACGTAACCTATTCCTCCTTTTTTTTGGTTTTGTTTCTCAGTTACCAGAACCACTTTCCTTTTTTATTTAATAGAGCTTGACAGAGAGTGTGTGTGTTGATGTAGGTGAGTTAAGAGGAGGAGGAAAATAGGAATTGTTGGTTGAGTAGAGTTAAGGTGAGCCGTTGTAGGAGAAAGAAAGAAATGACAGGTTTGTCTTCAAATGAATATGAATGCGGCAGTAATGAATCTTGAATGCGAACCATGGTTTGAAAATATAATAATTGCTGTCTGAATAAAAATATTTGCTAGAAACTTAGAATACTGTTAATGAAAACACAATATAAAAATACATTTTCATTAAGTCTACGCCTGAAAACGCACTTTCATTTTTCATTTTCTATCTATTTTTGTTCGTCCAAAAAATGCATTCTGAACATACATTTTGAAATTGTGTTTTTTTGTGTATATCTATTATTATTTCTATACTCCTCTTTCTTTCCTTCCTTCTTGTACTGATGTGCATTGTGCATTTCTTTTATATTTCTTGACTACCAATGCGTTGTGATTTATTATCCATATCTGCATTTTTAAATAAGAATAGATCATCCATTTTCATACTACATTCTATCCTTATATGAGAATATAAGAATAATAGATTTTTAGCATATCTCTTCACTTTCTTTGCTGTAGTAAGAGTTAAAGAGATAATCTTAAAGTAATGGCAGTTGAAGAAAAGATTAATACAGAAGAGAATAGGATAAGAATGAAAGAAAAGAATTAGAATAGTCTTGAATAAAATTAGGATAAATACTAATATAAGGATAATATTCAAGCTCAAATGAACACTGCTCTGCCCAACTATGGGCTTGCGGCTACAAATGGTTAGCATCAATTTAACGAAATGGCTAGGCAGGATGTAACGGGGAAAAGAGAGTTCTAGGCCAGAGTGAAGTAAAATGAATGATGAAAAAGGAGGAGCTTATAATACGAACTCGAGCTCTCATGTTTACAAACTTCCAAATTTGAAAGCTAAGTTATTACCAACATACATGAACTATTTAACTTGCTTAAGGTGTTGGTACAAAATTTATCTAAACTAGGTTCGTCTTTCAAGAAACTCTAATCATGTTAAATTTGTATACACCTATTTCCTATCCCTCTACCCCACCAAAAATAAATAAATAAACAAAGAAGCTACATAGAAAGAGTTAAACCTACCTCAATCCCCTTGTTGCCCCTTTCCAGGGGACCCAAGGGGCTAAATGTAGATCCCACCATATCATAATAGCTGGTCAACCATTTCACTTCCCGACAAACCAATCAAGATTCTCATTTTTCAAGTAAACAATTTTATATTTTAATCTTGCTATCAGAAGTTTTTAGTAAAATGCAAATCCACCTATAACGAAAATAAACAGTTGCCCATCCATCACAAGCATTATCAATGGTAATTTTCATTTTCTTAAGCTCTAGTCAACATTTGAAACTAAAATAAAATGCATTTATCAACGAGATTGTTTCTCTCTTTACGAAAAAAAACAAAAAAAGTCCTCTTGAGATTGAGGATCCCAAGCTATCACTCCTCTAACAGAAGTTACAAAATCATGTTGATTACAATCATGAACTGGGCAATATATTCCATTGGCCTGAAGAGAGTTGACATTAAATTGTTTTCTCATAATATAGTTGAGGACAAATCATTCACTCAATTTCCACAATGAGGCCAACTCTAGACTGTGATAAGTGGGGATTAATTGCATAAAGACCATTTGCAGACATAGTTTTGGGGTCTACACCATTCCATGCTCAATAACCTTTTAGCTATTTATTAACTCAAAACACAAAAACCTCTTCGTTAAATGCATGCCACATCTTTACCACTATGTTATAGCTGCTATGATACTGTATGCTCTGCAATTCTAGTCTCGACAAGTTTAAAACGGTAACACCCATTAATTATTTTAGTAGTAGTCAAAAATGCATGATTACATAATAACGACATTTGCATATTAAATCCATTATTTGATAGAAGGTAGGAAAGAGAAATTGAAAAGCAACACAATAAATGTCTGTAAAAGCTAATGAAGCATTAAGCTCCCTTATTCCAACCAAAATACATAAATGTTCAAGCATTACAAACCTGTTGCAACATTCTAACAGAATGACAGTGGTAGTAATCGACGCAATCCCAATCCTTGAAAGACTTCTGAGCTTCCTGCATCAGTGAAACAAAGTTATTCATTTTCCCTCTCTCACTCACTTCGCAGAATCCATCTAAAGAACCAACTTAGATTCATGACTAAGGAGAAAAGGAAGCAGAATCTAATTAAATCCATGGGGAATCGACCTTAAAACTGTGGTTATTCTATATTTCCTTGAGTTAAATATGCTATAATAATAAATAAATGATTAAGACCACAATTCATTGCAAGCAAGTATAGGCCCATCAGCAATGATTGTCTTGCCACATCTCACATTAGAAATATGTATTACTTAGCAGTAGCTGGAAACAGTCAACATATCTCTAGGCAATACGAATCAACTTGGAATAAGGACGACAATTTTTAGACAAACAATTGCCACCAGCTTCGTAGGGAAGCCATGACAAGACAACAAGAGGTTCTGCCGGTAAAGTACAAGAGATTATCACGATAGCAGGCCACAAAAGACACACAGAACCATCATCTGTCCTACTGTGCTTCTAGGCTAAATTAGGTCTCCTAGTTAGTGCTTACCACTTACTGCTTATCCGTAGCACCAGAATGAGACTATCGTATCAAACGTTAGAGAAAGTCACATCTTAATATTACTTGCCAAAACTTTTTATTAGAAAAATATATATATATATATATATTTTAATGTTAATTTTAGTCTGATGCAGAAATAATTGCATTACAACCCAAAAAGAAATTGATGACGTCCAATATTTCAATTAGAACTTCAGTTGAAAAAATAATTATGCAGCAGTTGTTGCAGGGGACCAAGAACTAGCTGGCATGAAATATTATTGCATGCTACTGATATTAAACTCCGTTTCTTCAAGTTTCCATTTATAATAATAGTACTTAATTGCCAATCTACTTTAGCACCAATCTTTTGATACACCTCAAATCCTCTAGTTCATGTGATTTGTTTTTTTCCACCCATCTCCAAAGTGAACAATCCTGTTTGAAGAATTAATCATCTAAAGCTTGATTATCAGTTATTCAGAATCAACTATGAAATGTGCATATAATCAACACCAATGATCTCTAACAATGCACATTGTAAGCTGTGTTCGGAAAGGAGTTACCATCTATCGTTGACATCTATGGTAGAATCAGTTAGGGGACCTGAGATCTTGTTTGGAAGCATGCTAAATCTCGCCAAAGTTTATCATCAAAGTAAACACAGATTAAATACAAGAAAGTACATAACAAAAATGCAAAAACATCAGTACTTAAGTTTAATTGAGAATTCAATTTTGTGCACCACGTATCGGTGCAATTTTTCTAAACATTGAAAATGTGATGACTGATATCAAAAATTGATGAACTATAATCAAAGTATTAACATTTGGTAGAGAAATAAAAAACATTGCCCTATCTCAAACTACTGTATACACACACACACATATAACAAAGCATACACACATATGCATTCATACTTGTAGACACATGCATCTAAAGGATTTTAAAATGAAAAACTTACAATTTTTAATGAGAATACTCGAACTAGGTGTCATAAGCATGTTGAAGGAGGTCATCATAGGGAACACGCCAACCAGGGGCCTGACTAATCTCATAGGGACGGAGAGGATGGCTGTGGTTCTCCCTTATCTTCTTGCACTTACCCTTCAGCTCATATAAATGCTCTCTAAACTTGCGATCTCAATCCTTCGGGTCCTCCTACATCCTCATTATCAAGTTCTCAGCAAACTAACCTGATGGTTAGCTCAACTGAAAAGAATTTTGTTTGCCCTCTAGATCACTAGTTCGAGTATTCTTAGGGTTACACTGAAAGGTTTATCTGGTCGCTAATTTAAGGATTCAGGATTAGTTGTACAATCTAGTCAGGACATCTTCGGTTAAAAAAAAAAACAAAAAGAAAAGAAGAGGTTCTTGGCAAACTCCATTACAAATTTCGTCACGTCTTGAGTTTCTATGCCTTGGAAAATTCAAAACTTCCACACAAACACGCACACGCACACACAAAACCCTAGGTTACTTCATTGAATCAAACAAGACAACCATGCGAACTTGGTACGCCAACATTCTAACAAACTAAAGATTATACCTACATTACATTCTCCTTAAAAAAGAGAATAGAAAATAGTGAATTGACAACAAATTTGATGACAACAATCGATACTTTTAAACTTTTACTAAAAGAATTCGTAAAAGAGTTATACCAAGCAGAAATTGCATTTAGTTTTAGGAATATATGAACTGTTCTATTTTCATAATCATTTTTTCAAATGAGGCACTTTTATGTAAGACAATGACAACGTTTGGAGTATAAAAAAATACAAAATTTTACAAATCTCTCCAAACTCTAATTATGAAACTGTAAAATTTAAATTCTTTATTCACTGTATAAAACACGAGACATTAACTTTTATAATTTTATACAACTACAAACACACCTTATATAAGGAAGGAAGATAGGATTTTTTGGTCCAGGGCAAAATGTTTTTTTTTTTTTTTCTTGGGTCAAATATAAGTTAGAAAAAATTATAATTGATATTATAAATTATATTTAGTAAATAAAAAATAAATTAATATTTATTATCCATGATACAATTGGTTGAGTTTCTAAGTTTGGGATTAAGTGTAACAAATAATAAGAAAATAAAATTTAGGGAGGTTGGTTTATAATTTAAATTTTTTATTACAAAATTTATATATATTAGTGGTAGTGTTTTTTTCATCGAGACCAACTATTTTTTAAAATTTTACCGAGGACGAAATCATGGTATAATTTTTTTTTGAAGTAAAAAATTTACTGTACGTGATGAAATGTTCTGGTCGGCGGAGCGAATCTCGGAATGTAATTTTTCAGACACAATGAAACGTTAAACATTCAAAAACATCGTACCATGATTGTTAAATCACCAGATTCATGTCAACCAGGGAAAAATCACAAAACCCTATATTTTTTAAATTTTTTTTTCATTTTCACTTCAAGAAATAAATAAATGAAACAAATATTCGGAGAATTTCAAGGTTGTTTCCCTTTTCTTAATTTTTAAGAAAAGCTGTACGCTACCGTCCTCGCATTCAATCAACACAAACAACCCCCATGTGATTCAGGGCCTTCTTCGATTCTCTCTCTTTTGCGCCTCGTTCGCGAAATTCTCCAAACGGAACCACATCTTGCGACGTGGAGAAAAGGGAAAATTGCTTTTCTTTGGTATACAAAGATTTGATTTAATTTGATGTAATAGTGATATGTAACGAATTTTGATTGAAAAAAATATATAAAAAATTAATAAAAATTAATAAATTTTAATAACACCCTCAATTAGAGGGGGCCTGTGATTGAAATTCAAACGAGCCATTGGTTGGAATTGAGGAATTTAGACCACCTTATTTTAAAATTCAAAATTTCATGCAAAACAAACCAACTGAACTTTAGGCTTGGTTCGACTATCTCTGCGGGCAGTAAGAAAGCGCATAATGTCAAATTATTCTAAAATTGGCCAAACATTTTAATTTTTTTTTTATTTTTCTAAGTTTTTTAATTTTTATTAATTTTCTCAAATTTTATCTAATTTTTTCATTGTAAAATTTTTTTTATACTTTTCAAAAAATATACTAAACACTTAAAAATCTAAATTTATTTATTTATTTATTTTTATTTTTATTTTTATTTTTTACTAAAATTTGACACTCTATATATATGCTAAATGAAAAAGAGGTTGGCGAGATTTAACTGGAAGTACTATAATTTGCCAAAATATTGTGATTTTTCATAGACCATGAGTGGGGATTGAGATACATACGGGAGCAGAGATGATCATAGAAGAGTAACGATAATTGCTCCACTCATTTCTTTGAAAAAAATTATTTATGCATATTTTTCAGTATTGATTTTACTAAAATTATCTTTTAAACCCATTATCTTAATTTGCCCTTATTTTTCTATAGGTTATAGACTGAAAACAACAACTCAATTTAATATGCATACATCAGAATATTTTGATTGACTAAATACTAAAAAAGATAGTTAATACTATTATTATCCAATCAATTGTCTTTTTTTTTTTTTTTTCTATTTCATTTGTTATTTGGGAGGCAAGAGAGAGATAGATAAATATGAATTCAAACAAGAAAAAAAAAATAACTAGTAAAAATATTTAATTTTCTAAAAAAAAAAAAAAAAAACATAAACAACTAGTTCGATGACAAATAGGTCTCATATACGTATGATATGATACGAAAAAAGAAAAAAAAAAACGAAAAATAAATGAGAAACTAAATACTTTACCCTTTTCTGGCTGAAGTGACTAGAGCCTGTGTGGGAATATGTTAAAAAAAGGGGACAAATTCTAACAAATAAAAAAATAAAAAAAAAAAAAGTGAATAAAGACACCTCACTGACGCAAGTAATTAATACTTTGGTTTTGTTTCTTTCCTCTCTCCCTTTGATTCCAAAATACTAATAATGCTAATTTTTATTTTATTTTTTTCAAACAAAGAGCTGCTTCTCCATTTTGTCGGATCCGAATCTAACCTAAACGAGTCTCTAGTTGAGATAACCACAGCAACTCGTACATAAAGAAAGACAAACGGGGAGAACAAGATGATCTAATTGTACATAGTTCTGTTAACAATAATGGTTTCTGATGAAAAATGTATCTAAAACTTTCAGATCAGATCAAAACCATACACGACCAGAAATTCAAAGCATATAACGGCAATAAACTATAACGTGGAAAAATGCAAACTGTTGTAACAGCCCTTCGCATTCCAAGACGACAACAACCAGCCAAAGGATATCTCAATCAAGCAACCACTAACTTTACATCTCGGAGACGGTCCCTTGCATGCCCGAGAACTGGAAAATGTTTATAACCCTCTACAGAAGATAACTGCTATTTTTTTTTTTTTTCATGAACAAACCGAATAGATGTGGGCAAAGCAATATTTCATTACAGTCTTTGCTTCACACGTCTACCATGAACGTCAGTGCCGTCTAGGAAAGTGTCGTTCCCATGCTTGCTAGCAATGGTGGAGTGCTCGTTGATCTTCGCTACATACTCCAAGAGTTCTGTCAGGACGCAAGGGCAACTTTCCTTCAAGTATTCAAAGCCATCTGTCTGCATCACAGCTGCACAAAAAGAAAGAGAGAGATTGAACAAGCTTCACCAGATCAGTAGTAACAAAGATAAATCGAGTCCATGCAGGATAATCGAAGGACATCATTTTAACACACAATGAAGGAATTAAATTTGCAAAGAGATATATATATATATATACACATATATAAACACATTAAAAACTAACTTCCTTTCACCGATAACATGGGGTAGAAAATCCTTTATCAATGAGTGGATTTTAGAGATATCAAAAGCAATGCTATGTTTGAAATATGAATTTGTAGAAGGAAAAGAGAAGGGAAAATAAAATTACTAGTTTATGTAATTTTTGTACACTTATACAACTAAAAATTAAACTTATACAAATAAAAATTAAACTTTTTTGATAATATCTATTTATCTTATTCTTGTTTTTCTAATTCAACTAAAAAAATAAAATAAATCTAACTTTTTCACTTTATTTTGCATTTTACCATTTTCTTTCGCTTTTTCTTTCCCTTCACAAATCCATGTTCCAAACATTGCATTAAAGTTTCAAAAAATCCTCAGTTCGTGATTTTGATGCATGCAAACATGAACATGCAACTCCCAGCTCCTGTGCAGGAGAGTGTGAACTGCAGCTAAAAGCCATTCTACAAAGTATTTTTGCTATTTTTTCCTGTCCTGCTTTTTAATGTAGCTTAAGGGGTGACAAATCGAGAAGAATGCAGATTAGATGATATTCTAAAATGGTTTTATCACTCTCTCCCAGGTATGTCATTCCCAGGGAAAACACACACACATGCAAGTGCAAGACCTTTCAGTGGATAACATTTTTATTGTACATTGCAGACAATTTTAGACATCAGATTATCACCAACAATCACTTTCTGCCACACTTCGCACATAAGTTAACCATAACTTACATAAATAAAATATATATATCATTCCTCATCAAATTTCAGATATTAGAACAAAAAAAAAAAAAATAGCATGAGAAGAACAATGAGTAACAATAAAATTCACCTCTGAGATTTTCAGGCATTGCAACAAACTTGAGACACACAGATTTCAGCTGGAAACAATGATGCTGCTCTGCCAAGGCTAATGTTGTTGCCACTGTGTTTATGGCAACATCTTCGCAAAGGTTAGCTTCACAGAGCAACCTAAGCCTCTCCAAACCATATCGATCAGCTGCTGCAAGCAGATGCTGCGACATCAAAGTAGAAGCCCATTTCAAGTTCAAACCGGTAAGTTCTTCCATGTCAGGCAATTCATCCCAGTATATAAAATGAAGTAAGGCCTGCAAAGCACAATGTGCAGGGAATCATCAAGAGAAGCCACAACTCCAAGTCAATGCCAGGCAAACTAAAACATAAATGGATGGTTAATTTAAATATATCCTGATGCCCATCTAAAACAACCTGCCCCTGAAATACATGCAGGCAGACATCGGGATCCACAAGAAAAATGATAGGATCTCTCCTTTTTCGCCCCTTTTACATAAAACCCCACAAACCTTGGGCACAGAAAAAAAGACAGTAATTAAGACAAAGTTTGCACTGTGCTGACAAGCTGAAAATATTAAGAGGACACAGACAAACTTATTAGCAGTATTGTCTTTTGCAATTTTTATGGGTCTACCACCAATCTTTTGCTATACTGCATGTCTTAAAAATGATCACTTATGTTTTCATTTTAAATTCTATACGCTAGAGGATGTGGCCAGCTCAAGTGCTCATTTAATCAACTTTGTGGTGCAAGTTTCGGTAATGGGAATGAACCTCCTGGGGGTAACAGTTGTTTACCTACTTCCTGCCCTGGACCACACAATGCAATAACCAACACCACAAGCTGTTTACTACTCAAATGCTCATTTGACCAACTTTGTGGCACAACTTTGAGTCACGGGAATCCACCTCTAGGGGTTAAAGGTTGTTGCCTACTTCCTCTCCTGGACCCAGAAATGCAACAGTCAATAATGCAAGCTTACCTAGTTCTACATGACTTCTCCAAATCTCAATTACTTATACATCACATCCAGTGCAAATACTAGTTTATACCATGACCATTCGCAAAAAGAATCCACACAGGCAGCTATCTCTGTCACTTCTCACATGCAAGATGGTGTCTAGCATAACCATGTGCGGCAAGAAAAGATATTGGCACAAGACACGTCAGTGAAAGTGACAATTTCATTGAGTCAGATATTCATATTCAATTTTTAATGTTTTACCTCCATATGACAGCATCAATGCTTACAAACTTGCAGGGCATATACAACAGTATTTCAATATATTTATATATATATAAAGAGAAACAAACAAACAAACATTTACAATGGAAAAACAATTTCAAAAATGATTTAGTGAACCAGCTTCATAGGCAAGACATTGACTTGTGATATTCATAAAAACAAGAACATTGAATTACGATGAATTTATTTCTATTTGTCCTTATCTAACTGCTAAATCACTCTATTCAGTAAATTTGAGAGTTAATTCTCCAACATGCGGCACCATACCCCTCGTTCGTAGTACTCAGCTAAGGGACGCCTAGCCTCACTGCACCCTCCTGTTGAATTTCCCTTGCCACCATTTGCACCTCCATCACACTTGGCCTCCATAGAACTTCCGTTAGACTTAGAACAACGCCTAAGAACTTTCCTCCCATTAGCACCCCTATGGCCATTCCCTCCGCACAGGATCACTTAGAACGAGCAATTTGGTGACTTGAGTTTAGGGATTCTTTGAGACCCCCTTGATCGGTCTAGAAAGACATTACAAGAGAAATCTGCTGTAAAATCTTCACCACATTAAAAGGAAGTAATCCTTGCAATACCCACCCGCACAACAGACAATGCCATTCATTTAGCCAAATCATCATCTTACTAGCATATATTAGCGTGCCTGCCTCCTATATATACTCAACTTCATAAACCTACAAGGCACAACACTATATCAACCCTTCACCATAGTCACAGTCTCTACTCCTACATGCCCTCCCCCCCCCCCAAAAAAAAAAAATGCTCACTCTCTCCCTGCTCAGCTTCAACAACTGCCATTGATGATTACGGTTGAAACCTCTAGTTTGGCCTGACCATTCACACTTATCAAGCCAAATCTAGGGCCCGTCCACTGTCAACTACATGGATTTTCATCATTTGAAGATAAAAATTCCTCAAGTTTTTTTTTGTTGGGGGAGGGGGGGTAAATACATACCACAACACATTTTAATGGCACCACTTTCTAAAGCCATGAATAACTAGAGAATGAGAGATCTGAAGAGTAAGGATTAAATACATTAAAGTTGTATAACTGTATGGAAAAGATGAATTGTATCGTAACATAATTTAGAGCTCCCCATGACACTCGTAAACGAACACAGACAAACCTTCCAATAAGTTAAATGCGGAAAAATTCTTCAGAATATGCAGCAAGGGGACACAAGTCTCTATATTACTATACTCATTTCTCCAAGTAATACTCATTTCTCCAAGAAGAGCCCTTATCATCCATGAGGATTACAACACTTCTGCTCGTTACATATTAATCCCATATTTATTCATTGTGGTGCAAGATCCAAACTAAATTCTTTAAGTTTGATTTGGGTCTTCTTCTAAAGGCTTAAAGAAGTAATCATTTTTCATGAAAGGAAACAGCTGAAGAATATACAATATTAACTAATCTAGTATAGATTGATTATGCAGGCAGTGAAATCAAAAAGGGGAGGGGGGAAGGAAAACAAACATTGGAAAATCCAAACGATGTTCACATGTACAAAAACCACTACACCATGCCAATATAATATAAACCATGTACCAGTGCAAATAAAACTCCCCAGATTTGGCCACTTTTTAAGTTCGAGTACCATGAGTAAACAGTAAAGGCTACAAAACTTCTACACAAAACAACTGAAAATCAACTTAAAGCAGCAATTATTTTTCACGAAAGGAAACAGTTGAAGAATATACAATATTAACTAATCTAGATAAATTGATTACGCATGCACTGAAATCAAAAGGAAACCAAACAGAAAACAAAGATAGGAAAATACAAACAATGTTCTCATGAACCAGAACCACCAGACCATGCCAATATGGTATAAACCATGTAACAGTGCAAATAAAACTCCCCAGATTTGGCCACTTTTAAGTTCCAAAAGAGCACCCTGCGTAAACAGTAAATAATACAAAACTTCCACACAAAACAACTAACAATCAACTTAACGTGTTAGGTTAAGCAAGTAACATGGTGCACAGTATAAACTAAGCAACCACGCCACAGAGTAACATTCATTATGTACAAATATGAAAAAAGTAAATATACTGAACCTTAAAAACAGGAGCCTCAATGTCTTCTACTTTTATGCACTGTGTATTCTGATCCTTCATTGGGCCAAAAAGTTGAGCCCTAAAAACAGGTGAGCGAGCTGCAAGAATGAGTTTGTGAGCAGCAAAGGTTTCTCCATTCACTTCAAAGTTCACATCAGTCCCCTTTCCACTTTCCAATAGCTGCCCAAAATGCTGACCAATGTTGGATGGGGGTTCTGGGATAGAGTATATCTTAGGGCCTTCTGTGTGTGACGTGACAATACCTACGCTACAGTGAACCGAAAGGCAATCATCTTTTAGGTAGTCTGACGTCTCCAGAAGAGTTCTTTTGAAAAAACGCTTATATCCCCTGCAGCATCAAACACATTATTTTCTGTCATTAATTCACCCTTTGACAATAAATTGCGTGGAATTTTTTCCAGCAGTAGCCTCAATTAGAGGTAGAACAAGCCACCAGCATTATGATCATAAAGCACTGGGATCCTAGCTAATAAGACTACAACAAATATCCATTTACATCCCCATTAATGAAAAGAGTAGTGTACTGTTTTTCTCTTTTTTTTTTTTCCCAAAAAAAGAAGGTAAATTGTTCTCAAAAATCATGTTTTAATGCATTATATCAAGTTGTTGGGTGCTTGTGCAATGGTTGCATCTACAGACTGCGAGCACCATAAATTATTCTAGTGCTGACAGGAATATTTTCACTACCCCTCTCCATCTGCTATGAGGTACAGTAAAGTTGCATGTATTTATATTATTTCAATGGAATAATGCTAACACGCCAACATAATCAAATTTCCATTATGCCTCTTATACAATTAATTGAACTTGCCGTTAAAAACTAAGTACGTTGAAGTTAATAACAATAACAATCACAAACACCAAATATACATGCATATTTAGCCACTCAATTATATAAGAGTATGATCTTTTGTTTTTTTTTTTTTTTTTTTTCTTTTTCAAATGCACAAAATTTTGATCATTTATGAAAAAAGAAGCAATTGCACAATTTTTTGATTGAGCTTAAAAAACACTAATGCAAGCACCGAGACACTACCTTCAACTTAAGAGAAACTTGAGAAAATTTTCATACTGCTATAATTTATCCATCTCTGTGATCATAATCAAAACAACCCTCTTAGAAATTTTAGTTAAATTTTCTTCATTTTCCAGTATATGTTCTGTTTTTCTTTGGTTATTCCTCCCCCTTTATCCATCAAAAGAACCCAAGTTATTCTTATTGATTTATTTATATCCTCTCACAGAACTTCCAAGAATACCGCTCAACTCAAAGGAATATTTATAAAATATTGTAGTATGACCACGCAATCATTTGTCAAACAGTTAATTCCAGAAAATGCAAACAACACCTGCAAAGGTATTGTACTGCCAAGACTGAGCATGAAGTTATGGTTATAGTGCGGTACTCCAAAGTCCAATCCAACAGTGACCATATGTCGATATTGAAGATCCTATGCCAAGCCCCATGGGAAGACTGAAAAGCAGAAAAATTATCTATATTATTATATAAAGAAACAAGAGGGGTAGTTGGTGAAACTCAAAAGAAAAGGCTTTTTTTTTTTTTTTGTCATACAGCTCAATCAATCAGTGGAATAGCGCTGTCATCCTAAGCCATAATTACCTAAAACTTAAAGAGATTGGAAGTAGTTTTACAAAAACAATTATCCATTTAAGTAATTTTCTCTCAAATTCTTTTTTACATTCCTTCAATACCCTTACTTTCTATTAAAAGAATCGTTTGCCAACGGGCAATAACCATGGGCATCATGCATGCACCTCCTAGTCAAAAATCAAAGCACAAAATCGCAAATTCCTTGAGCATGGAGTGATGAAGCAGGATGTGGGTATTCAACTTGAATTCATGATAAAGCAATTTGTCATCAAACATCTAAGATGCTAATTTTCATCTTAAAAGAACTTAACTCATCAATGCCATAACAAACAAACTCAACTATCAACATAAAATTCCAACGATAATTCATACCTCACACTTGTACATTTTTAAATTCTAAAACGTGTTGATTTCTACTAACCTAATTAACTGCAGTCGAAAATACACAAAAACTCATGTTGACAATATGACAAGAAAATATTACATTAACAGTGATATCTAGAAGCCAACCAGAGGAGGACACCCTCGAATCTACAAAATTTATAAAAGCTACTACAAGATAAGCAGGAAAGTCAACAGCAAACATTCTTTAAAAAAAAAAAAAACGTGGAACTGAAAGCCAATAGCCAAAAAACCTATAGAACTTACCACATGCTTCCACGATATTTAAGAGTGTATGGCCCACTCTCCAACGCCCTCCCAAAATGGCTGTGAACCTTGTGCCTCTCCCTCCCACTCTGATCCAAAAGGGTCAATTCGAAAAGCGCCCTCACATCCGTCCCTTCGCTCGCAAGAGCGATGAACAGCGACACGTACGCAGCATTGTCTTCAGTGCTCTTTCCATCCGGGTAGAAGTAGATCGCCCACGCATAGCCACCGACCATGAACGTATCCGAGGCTATGTACTTCCCAATCCCAATTCCCTTCGATAGCGAGTACCCAGTTATCTTGAATTGGTGCGACCCATTTACAGTCTCGGTAATTGAGGTCGAAGTGGTGACAACCGGCGACGACGAAGGCGACGATGACGAGGGCTTGGAGGTTTCCCTGTAAACCCTACCCATGCCCTTGCACAATCAGCGAATACTCTCGCCCCAAAATTCCCGAGCCCAACCAATTCACAATCAAAGATGTCGAGGAATAAATGAAATCAAACAGAAGGAAAAATATCGAAAGGAAATGCAAATTGCGATCAGATCTAGGGTTTATATGAAAAATTCGAGACGAATTTGACCGGGTTGGACGTCGAAAAAGGTAAATTCTGAGAGGGCTTCGCTGCAAAAAGAAGAAAAAGAAAAAAAAAAGTGTTAATTGTGAGCAAATCTAGAGCTTCTGTTAAAAAGAAACTTCTGCGATTCTCGAATTTAAATTTCTAGGGTTTCGACGTAGAGGGAGACAAAGGAAAGAAAAAAAGAAAAAAAAAGAAAGAGGCGAAGGAAGACACTTGACAAGAATTGATCGTTGGGAAGTTAAATGGGGTTTTTAATGTGACAAATTGGTGACGCTGACGTAGAATGATTGGTAGAGGACGGTACAAATTGTATGCTGACGTAAGAATTATCACAGAAAATGAGAGCTGAAAGTACAGGGGTATTTACGTAATTTAAACGAAGGACGAGGCCGCCCACCCACCGCGGAGTCGGAAGATCACGCGGTGCATCTGTGCTAGTGGAAAGATGACGTTGGCCGATCAAGCGGTGTCATATAGTCGTCGGCTGTAAGCCGAGGAGCGGCGGCTGCTTTATAACAACTTTTTTTTTTGGTAATTATGCTTTATTACAACTTGCTAATAAAAGTAGCGATCTTTACAAAAAGTATATATAAAAATATTTATTTTTATTAATTAATTTTGTTATATATTATTTTTATTATATATCATTTTTATGCTAATTTTTTATTTTGTTTAGTCATCCAAACGTGACTTCAATAAGATTTGGTTTAAAAAGAAAGTTAGTTAACTTATTTTTAACTAGCTAATTTTGTATTTGGGAAGAGAAAAAAGTGACTTTTTTTTAGGTAGATTTTTAATTTTTGTTAATTTAACTTTTTTACTCTTGAAAGTTTAAAAGAAAGTTAAAATGTAAGAGGGTAAAATTGATCAAACACTATTAATGCTAAAAAAAAGTCGACTACTAGCCAAGTTTTCCAAATAGGCCCTAAGAAAATGTACTCATGCCTACAAAATTGATCTATGATTATAATTTTTTAAAAATTAAATTAGAATATAATCATTAAAAAGATTTAAAGAAAACAGAAAAATTAAATATTTTAATCATATACATGTATCAATAAACAAAATAAAAGAAAAAAATATTGTATATCAATAATATATCAATAGTACAGTAGTGTTAATAATAGCAATATTAACTTTTGTTTATCAAAAAAATTAAAAAAAAATTAATTTTACTACCTTTCTCCACTAATAACTATCAAATTTCTTTAACTTTTACGAGCTTTTATCAACATTTTTTAATTTTTATCAACTTTTACTAATTTTTACTAATTTTCTCTAATTTTTATTATAATTTTCACACTTTTTGAGTAATATACCAAACAACCAAAAGTTCAAAATTTATTTTTACTTTTTTTTTTTTTTTTGGCCAAAAGTTGGCAGAGTACAAACAGCCTCTATATTTTTTTTTTAACTAAATTAATATCGAAACCCAAGACTAGTATTAGATGTTATTTAATGAGTTAATAATGCATTACTAATTATATAGTTCTCAACAAAATTTTAGTGTTAATGTTTAGAAAAAAAAAATTAACACAATCGCTTTCATTCTTCATTTTTAGTCATGATAATATCATATTAATATGAGAGTGTAAAAAACAAGAAAACAACCTAAATACTAAGTGCTCTACAAAGGACATAAAAAATTTAGATCTACTCAAATAAAAATAATAATTAAGAACACTAGCTACACCTAAATTGTAAAGGAATCCTTACTCTTTTTCTTATGATATAAGTCAAGGCATTTGGATTAACTTACAAGTATCTCAACTACTTTCTAGGGTTCTAAATTAATTTTTGAGTTCTGAAATTAATGAGTAGGTAAATCCTTAATGGCCCTAAGAATTTGAACTGGTGATCATTGCAGAACAAATTCAATGCCTAATCAATCGTGTTAACACTTACGATTAAAAAAAGAAAAAAAAAACTTTTACTCTCTTCATATATATTTTTTATATACAAAATAAAACTTCAATGGATATCATTTTTCATTCTCAATCCATTTCCATTATAAGATAAACAAATAAAATTACAAAAAGGGGAAAGAAAATGTGTTTAACATTGTAGTTAACAGTACTTATGACTTTTTATTAGGAAGATGATTGTATCATATAAGAGAAATTGAGAATTATTTTATTTAAAATAAGATAATTTTTTTAGCAAGAGGAGAGGTAGAGAGAGAGATGTTGTGAGAAGATAAAAGGGAATGGTCAGTTGTTAAATGGTAAAAGAGCAAAAAAAAAAAAAAGAAAAGGTCATGTAACAAAAAAAAAAATCATCTCAAGGATGACTTGTATACATAAAGTTACAAATAATAATAATAATAATAATAATAATAATAATAATACAATGATATTTATAAATTATAATACAAAGCAAGGTGCACTTGAAAGTTTCATAAATAATATTTATAATTTTTTTTTCTAGTATGTATGTGTGAAATATGACATACATAAGTGGAGAGAGAGAGAGTGAGAGATTAGACAAAAATATAAAAGAATTAGTAAAAATTCCGTGCTTTGCTACGGATATTTGTAACATAACTAAACTTTTCATAGTTAAAAAATGAGTATATACAATATAAAACTAATTATCATAAATTTATAATGTAACTAATAAGTAAACTTGAACAACATTATATTACCATAAAATCTTTAATGAATCATCAAAATTCTAGCATATAATAAGAAATTAATGGTACATGTTAATTAAGAAAAAAAAACTTTCACTAATATATGTTAATCAAGAAAAAAATGATTTAGCAAATATATATATATATATATATATATTACCAAAAAAACGTTTCGATAATGAAAATCATAAAAGTTTTGAATATGCGCAAAAAAATTTAAAATTATTTTGTTTAAAATTGTTATAAGTCAATAACTCACCATGTAAAATGACATTTAATATTCAAACACTATAAAAAATAAAAAAAAACTTTTAATTTATTAATGAAAACATATATATCGATTAATTATTTTAAGAAATAACCCAAATACTTAAAAAGAATAATAAAAATGATGCACTATAAATTTACTCACAAAAGTTTAAAATAATAAAATAAAAAGTAAAACACGTATTGATTTTTAAAATATAAAAGAAAATACAAAAAAAATCTCAAAAAGTAAGAACACGTGTTAATGTACGTATATTGTTATGGCATGTAACCTTTGAAGGAGATGTGTATGTTACAAGAACCAAGTTAGTGCCATACTAAGATAATCATTCAATTGAGATGTCCAAGGTGAACATTGGACATAATAATAATTTCAATAGTAGACAGTTGTCAATTCAACTGTAATCCTTCATGAACAGTTGTTAAATATAAAATGTTTTAATTTTGTGTTGTGAATTTTTATAATATATTTAAATTTTATGATAAATAAAAAATTATCGTATACAAAATACAAAACAACATTCAATGAAACAAACATGTTACTGTTAAACATTAAAAAAAACAAAAATATTTTAGATATCTAATTTATAATAAAATAATTCATTATAAACTTATAAAAAATTGTAGCACGCGTTGGTACTCCAAATAAAAAATAAAAATAATTTAAAATATATGCATCACTCCTTTACATCAAATAAAAAATTTAGAATATCACTGTCACTCTCTCGTAAACTCGTGTGTTGCTCTCCATCTTAACCTATCAACCTGTAATTAAAAAAACTACTTGATCTGGTTTAGTTGATTTTTATATCCTATTTGTTAGTAAATGTAAAACTGATAAAATGAGTATAAAATTAATTCAATTCCTTGCTTGAACCCATTTTGTAAATAAAAGCCACCAAAGAGTTTGTTTGACGATAATTAAAAAAATTCTAATCACTAAGCACATAATTTTTATCAAAAAGTGACATGTTGTAATATCAAGATAAAAGTTAAAAAAATTTAAATTTTTTTAAACATACTCTAAATAATTGAAAAGCACTAACATCTCATAATTGAATTAATAATTTTATATACAAGTTGCTCTTTTGTAAATTAAAATTATTATACTTATATACATTAAAATCATTATAAATATATAACATATTTGAGAACTCACTATCTAATTATTTACTTTGTCACTGTTATAATTTAGAAGAAATTTTGTTTAATTATAGTTTTATAAAAATAAGGGAATATCATTAATCGAAATAGAGAAAATATTAGATGAAATATTTTTTTAAAAAAATTGATATATTTTTAGGTAATTTTGATTAATTTAATATTTAATTTATATATAATATTTAATACATTTATCAATATCACATCTTAATTTTTTGTAAATTTGGAAAGCCCCATATATTTATATAGATGTAAACTCTTACTTTTTGGAAAAAGGGACATTGATCTAGAATAGTTGGATTAAAATTCAACAGTTCAAATATATTCACACTATGTTAATTCAAAAAAATTATAAATATATCTAAATCGTTAAATTTTAATCAAACGGTGCACATATGTTCAACTTCAATTAGAGTTAAAAAGAAACAGACGTGACGGATAACAATTATGTAAAAAGATATAAAGAGATTGTACCAAAAAATCTAACAACACATGTCAACGTTCCATAAAACCAGTTTCAATCATTTGAAGTCTTTCTCAGATTTTAGTAGTTTAGTATAGATGACTAAAAATGTGACCGATGTTACTTGAAATAATCATAATTCATATAATTACTAAAATAAAAAAATAAAAATATAATTTTAAATGAAAATGAATAAAATATTTTATCACTTTTTTCTTGATAGAAAATCATATGCATTAAATATGAACAAAAAGAGAAAAATAATACTTACATTTTAAATGAGTAAAAGGGTTGTTTTTCCAGGAAGACAAAAATAATTGAGGGGGAAACAGAGAGCGAGAGGGGGGGATATGCCACCAAAACTAAAAATAAATAAATAAATAAAGATTAAGAAGAAGGGGGATGAGGAAGAAAAAAAAATAAGTAACAACAGAAGTAAGAGGAGTGCAAGTAACTTCTCGAGGGGAAAAAAGAAAAAGAAAAATTAAGAAGTGTGTCCTAATACTAAATGAATAAGGCATCTGCTACAAATTATATATAAGATAAAATAATTTATTTAGATGATACAAGTGTAATGTACTTATAATTTTTTATTAAATTAAATTGTATTGTATTACTTAAAGAAAAGAGTTAAAAAAAAAAGAGTTATAATAAACAAACAAAATGTCTTGATAAACAAAGGAAAAAAATATATATATACATATAGTAACATATCCATAGGATAATTACAGTAATAGTAATAGAAAAGTCTTTTTACAAAAGATAAGTTAATAACATTAAAATCCAAGTATGGTATTTGATACAAATAAAATATCAGTATTTGGAAGACAGAGTGTGTTATAACCTAGATTTTTAATTATTTATTTTATTTATAAATTATATTTTTATTACATAATTAGTTGAGTTTATAATATTTAAATTTAATTTATTCATTTTTAGGTAAGTGTGAACCATTGAATGTTTTAAGGAATTATTTTTATCATTAAGATAAGATTGGACGTCCACCATAATGTAAGTGGACGTAGTGGCACTAGAAAAAAAAAGTTATATATAAATAGAGGTTGTTTCAGACTAGATTTTTATTATGTTTTGTATTAAAGAGAGAGATAGAGAGGAGAAAAGAGATTGAGAAAGTTGGCTAAACTGGAAATTGAAGAGATCTTTTGCATAAGGTATGTAGCTGATTTCCATTAATTTATTTTTTTACAATTAGTATAAAGAGAAGGAAGAAAGATTTGGTTCAGCCTTTTCATTCACATAAAGATATATATATATATATTGGCAAGATGTAGATGTATATTGGGAAAAATAATTGATTGATTTAGAATGACGTGAAGTTGGAATAGAAAACTTGTCTACAAAATCATTGTATACGTGTATATATATACAATTATGATGAGGCACTGAAAAAAAAAAAAAAAAAAAGAAGATTGAAAATTACGGTTTTGGATGAGTATTTAATTAGAATTATTTAATATGTTAGTTATTAGTATTAATTATTTAGATGAAGAGAGAGTTAATAATTTTTATATAAGATGAATTTTAAATAATAAATATTTATATTCATGTATTCAGAATTGTGACAAATTATCGTGATTTATTTTACATTTATATCTTTGTACTTCAAGTGAATGGCTTGACTTACTAGTATTAATTTTGTAAATTGTTCTATGCATAAAGATTTTCAAAGTTGAATTTTTTGAATTATTATTTGTGAAAATTCTAATGTTTTGATAAGAGATTATATATTTTATAATATTGAGCATAGGAAAAATTAGTTGAACACTTGTGTTCACTTGATTTTATGGGATTGTGATGAGTAATTAATTATGATTATTGGAATTGAAGTAAAAGTTTAGGGGATAGACTCCTTAAACGATGTGACCTTGGCAACTAGGAATAAGCTCGTGAAAACCGTGGTAATCTCGATCGGATCGGCTTAGGAAAAAACTAAGGAGTCAGAATAGGTGGCTCTAAGTGCGATGTTGAATCCAATTGGCACTACCTATGAGAAATTATATTAGCACATATGATATTTAACTCCTATGTGATAACCCACAGGTTAATATTTATCGTCACTGTTGTGATTAATGTGTTGATTTATAGATGATATTACACTCTAACATGCAAGTTTTTAAATTTTTATAAATTATGTATGGAAATTGAAAATTTGTTATTTTCAAATTAATATTATTATATTTGGCTTAGCAATCCATTCACTGGACTTTTAGGTCACCTTTCATTCATAATATTTTTTAGGTAAGATGAAATGATTATAGTCAAGAATATTGGATTAGTTTGGGATCGTGACATCATGAGTTTGCGAACTCCTATACGAATATTTAATGGTTTATTTGGGTTTAAGAGTTTAGGTATTATTGAATTGTCTAAAATTTGAGACTTCTTATCATTGTAGACTAGTTGGTTGATTTTGTTTGGAGAATTATCTTTGGCATTTAGGACTTTATTTTATTACTACTATAAAAGTTAGTAGTTTGGGTTTGTAAAGGCTTGTGTTTGCTATAGGTCAAGGTACCGTGGTTCATGCTCGGTCTTATCCTTAATTTTAGGGTGTGACAAAGTGGGACAATGGTGACATTTCAATTTCGAGATATGGAAAACTTTAGAATTCTTGCTTTTTGGATAAAAAAAAAGTCGTGTAAATGTTACTTATGACCTTCCATGGTTTTGCTGCACACCAAAATGTTGCTAAAAAAAAACACTAAAATAAATTTTCTTAGATGGGACCTGAATACTTGATTCATTAATGCTTAGAATGTGGATGGTGTGTTGGTGAGACCAAATGACATGACATGGAATTCATAATGCCCTATGTGGTTGCGAAATGCTATCTTTAATATTTCCCTAGGCACAACTCGTATTTGGTGGTACCCAGAGCGTAGGTCCAATTTCAAGAATGGCGCTATATAGCTCATCCAATAATTAATTAACAATGAGGATGGATAAACGATCATGGATGGTTTGTCCGTTTAATGCTTGGTAGTTAATGATCATGAACGGAACAAGCATTCTATCCAGGGGTCAAACCCTTGTCTTGCTTGTGCCTTGCCTGTGAGTTTTTCTATCTTTAATTTTAACTTTTATCCTTGACACTCGAAGTTGGGGGCTCCTATGACGTGCTTGTGGACTACACTATAATTTTTTGATGCTTTTTGGCGAAATCTTTGGTCAGTTAGAATTCTTCAAAATTCTTTCTTTTAATCAATTAGGCAACTTGATAGTCTAGAATCACTGCAGTCTCCCATTCATTTTGCTATTTATTCATTTTCAGAATTAGGAAACTAAATTTGTTAAATTAAGAAATTTATGCATAACTTTAATATTTAAAATTCTTTTGCTACAAGTTTCATCATCTTTGGAAACTACTTTCCCTCTTCAAATTAGAAAACCTGCTTAATTGCAAATTTAATTCTTTTGTTTGAATTTGTCATTTATTGACTTTACAAATGTTATTAAATCAATTATAAAATTCCTTAAAATACTACATTTTTAGAGTATAATAACCTTTAGTTTATGAAATAAAAGCATTCAAATTTTATTGATTAAACTTTGATTTAGATCTGTCTTTATTATCAGAACCAATCTCTTTTACTCTGTCTCAAAAAACAAGAGCGTCATTTTACTCGTTTACACTACCAAACAATGTTTTCTTCCTTAATTCATGTGAATGCAAATGAGATCCAATATTTTCGACTAAGATGGAGTCTCTTTTATAAAGTAACGTTGTAACAAAAATACTGCTAAGAAGATAATAAAGAACTCAACAAAATAAGAGCTTCATCCTCATTATTGATTTTTACTTTGATATTCTTTAAATCTAAAATAACTTTGGTAAGCGTGTAAAGGTAATCTTGGATGGAAGTACCTTTCTTCATTCGAATGGTGTAAATGTGTTGCTTCAAATACATTCTAATGGCTAAGTATTTTTTCATATAAAGCTTATCCTATTTATTCTGTATTTCCAATACAATCTTCTAGTCACGAACTTCACGTAAGATCTCATCACCAAGACATAATAAAATGGAATTATTTGCATTGTCCTGCATCTTCTTTTTATTGTCCTCCTTCATGTCTTGGTTAAAGCATCTCTACCTTCCAATGGAGTCGCAATGCCCTAATTTACTAACATGACTCACATCTTTAACCAACATATGTTGAAAGAATTTCTTCCCATCGAATTTCTCTATGTAAACTTTGTTGATGAAATTGATAGTGATATCTTAATCATACAATTAACTAAGCTTTGATACTAGTTTGCTGTAAATAATTTTGATTAAGCAGCTAACTAATAAAAAATTGGGAGAATAAAAACAATCACAATTAAAAGATACTATTGATATAGTTTGACAAATTACACATTTACAAGAGACAATCAGAAGTACGTCACTCACTTAAATATAGAATACAAAAATGAAGACAAGCTAAATCCTAAGCCCTAAATACACTTAGCACTCTAGCGAAAACAAAGAAGAACTGTTCTTATTCTCATCTAATTCTTTTGATTGCTCCTCATCTATTTATATTGTGAAAAGAGAAATTTCCACCATTTTACAGTCTAACAAATCTTATTTATTTGTGTTCCCACCAATTCAATTAGACTAAAATCTTTATTTTTATTTTTCTGAAAGTATTAGGTGTTACAGATGGATGATTTCCATATCCTTTAAGGCTTCATTTGGTTATAAATTTGGTTTTAACTTTTTTTTAATAAATTTTTCATCTTATTTAGCTTTTTTTTTTTTAAATTTTGCTCTAGTTATGGATGAGATTACAAGACATATTTAGGATGAGGTGTTATGGTGTATGCTATTTGCAGATGATATTGTTTTAGTAGATGAGACGAGAGAATGAGTGAATGTTAAGCTAGAATTGTGGCGGAAAACGTTAGAGATAAAAGGGTTTAGGCTAAGTCAATGCAAAACGGGATCTATGGAATGCAAGTTTAGTCAAAGTAGAGTAACTGGTAGCATAGAAATAAGTTTAAGCAAACAAAAATTGTAGAGAAAGAAAACTTTAGGTACCTGGGATCTATGGTGCAACAAGATGGAGGGATTAATATTGATGTAAGTTACAGGATTCAAGCTGGGTGGATCAAATGGAGGAGTGCTTCGGGGGTCTTGTGCCATCAAAAAGTCCCCCTCAAAGTATTATAAGATGGCAGTAAGACCAGCGTTGCTATATGGATCAAAATGTTGGGCAGTAAAGTATAATCATATTCAGAAGATGGCTGTTGCGGAGATGAGAATTCTAAAATGGATGTGTGGGATTATAAGGAGAAATAGGATTAGGAATGAAGAGATTAGAGACCAGTAAGAATATCTACCGATTGAAGATAAAATGAGAGAAAATCGATTAAGATTGTTCGGCTATATTAGAGGGCGTCCAACGGAGGCACCTGTTAGAAGGTATGAAAGTATGGAGATTGCCAAGAGTAGGAGAGGAAGAGGAAGACCCAATAGAAGTTAGAAAAAAACTATTAAACATTATCTTGCCTACCTGGATCTAACGGAGGACATGGACCTAAATAGATTTGATTGGCTTCGTCAAATCTATATAGCCGACCCCACCTAGTGGGAAAAGGCTTAGTTTGGTTTGGTTTGGTTTGGTTATAGCTTTTTTTAAGCAAAATTTGTTTTTTTTTTTTTAGACGTTATACCTTTTAGGCATGTTAATCTTATTCGTTAAAAAAAAATCGAAAATTTATATTCATTTGGGTAAAAGTTAAAAAAATAAGAAATTAACTTTTTATTTTTCTACTCAAGCGGATAGTTTTTACCAAAATAGACGTAAAATTTTCATTTTTTTTTATGATGTACATGTCTAAAATCTATAACTTCTAAAAAGAAAATTAAATTTTGATTGAAAAAAGTCATATAAAACGAAAAAAATTAAAAGAAAAACTAAAATTAAATTTTGTAACCAAATGAAGCCTAAAGCTGATTGGAACATAATAGTCACCATTCAAGCCATGTTTCAACAAATGTGAATAATTTTGGGGAAACAATGCTAAAAGAAAAGAGCAATGGGAAAAATAATCTTGGCGTATTGACCCTTGCATGTGATTGCTAACATATATAGAGGGTGCTTGGAGTTAAAAAGTTAAGCATAAACCCGTAAAAATTACAGTCTCATAATTTAAGTGTGTAAGAAATTTAAATTTTATTTGTAAAACCTTTCTCTTTTTTTTTTGGGTATAGCTCTACACAGTCTTATAGTATTATTGGCATCCGCTATTAGGCATAAAATCGCTTTGCTATCAAAACATATCTATTTAGTAGTGTATAAATACTAAGGTTTCATTTAGTTACAAAAAAGTTTTTTGCTTTTTTTTTGTAGTTTTTTTGTCTTATATGAATTTTTTCATTAAAATTTGATTTTTTTAAAAACTATAAATTTTCTGTGTTTTTAATCGCATTAGTAAAAAATAAAAATAAAAACTTCACGGAAAAAATAAAATAAATGCGATAGCATACCTAAAAATTAAAAATAGATAGTTTTTATCCAAAATGTGAATTTTTTGTTTTTATTTTTACGAATGCAATTAGCATGCTTAAAAACTATAATTTCTAAAAAGAAAATAAAATTCTAGTAAAAAAAGTTATATAAGATAAAAAAAACTACAAAAAAAAAAAATGAAAAATCAACTTTTGCACAAACAAAAAACCACAAGTAATATGTTACACTAACTTATAAAATATCAAACATTTAAATATAAAAAGTAATTAAAAATAAATTTGTATTATTAAAATAACAGCACTTTTTAAATAAAAAGTTGATTTTTGGATATGGTACCAACAAAATTAAATGAAATAAAAATGACCTAAAAACTAGATTTCGATTCAGTATCTACGCTAATAGGAACATTTGGGTAATATAAACACCTTTCATAGTATTCCAGAGGAAAACCCAACTTCTCATCTCAAGCAGCGGCTCAAAGTCTTTTTAAGTTTGATACTCGGAGCACAGACAGACGGACAGAGAGAGGCAAAGTATTTTCTCGGCAACATGGTAATTTTCCTTCTTTTTCTTTCGTTTTCCAAAATTCATGTTTTCCGTTCTTCTACGTTAAAATATATTGGTGAGTTTAATCACTTGAAATTGTTGCTACCAGTGTATTGTTTGGTTATTGATCTTTCTTTGTTTTTTTTTTTAATATGTTTTCTTTCCAAGTTTTGTTCGGTTGCTCCCAATTCTAGCTTATATTTTCCAAAAAATGGTCCTTCTTGTGTGTGTATTTATTTCTCATATTTCAAGGACCTAGTAGGCTGAGAAGTGATTGTGGAACTGAAGAACGACCTTGCCATTCAGGGCACTCTGCATTCTGTTGATCAGTATCTCAACATTAAGCTCGAGAACACCAGGGTTGTGGATCAAGACAAGTATCCCCACGTGGTACAACTCTCTATTCCTTTCCAATTTTTCTTAGGGTCTTTGTTTCCTTTTTTTGGGGGGGGGATGGTGATGTTTTGATATTTTCATATTTTTGATAATTTAATTCTAAAGATTTCTCTCTCTCTCTCTCTCTCTCTCTAGACAGTACGGGTACTTTTATGCTTAACTTTAAGTTTTAGGATTCAGGGTAATTCTTATGTACTACTAGCACACGTGAGGTTGTAAATTATTTTTTTACTACGATATATTTGGATTCTGAATTTATTGACAAAATAATTTAACATTTCATTTCTTGTTTGGTTATGGCGAAAAATCTAGCAGGGACTTTTATGAATTTTAAGAAATGAAACAAATTAAATTAGATATCAATTTATTGAGAAATGCCTCCTTATCCCTTTGTCATTTTTCAACCCAACTACATAGGTGCGTGCGTTTTAGATTCTTTATGTCCTCTTTTCCTATCCCTTCATTTTCTTTTTCATTTATCCATCAAAGCACATCATTGAGTTCAGGTGCGATGGGAATATGGTCCCATAGTTCAGTACATATTGAGGTTTTTGTTGTTTATGATCCTAGTAACTTGCACCAATGAAATAGTGTGAACACTCCTTGATTGTCTCTTGAAATTCTAGGTTCAGGGTATACGTGGACGTTACAGTGATAAACAGCGTGCTTGTTGTTTTTCCTGATTGATTCACTAAATAAATAAATAAATTGTTCATCATGTTGTTTTGCTGGTGCATGTGTTTAGACATGAATACTTGCTATGATGCAGTCTGAACATCCAAGCTTTAGGTTTTACCAGTCATTTTGAATTATTAAAATTTCACCTATTGATCTTGAAGGTTTACCTATTGATCTTAAAGGTTTACAAGAAACATAGTTATTTCTTGGAAAGATAGTTATTAGCTAAGAAATATGGATACGATACAAACATGGGATATGGGATTTTTAAAAAATAAGGATACGTATATGGTGGGAGTTTGAAAAAAAAAACAAAATAAATAATATATTTTATTAAAGATATACGGGGACTATAACATATCCTTGAAGTCTATTGAAAAACATGACAATGCTCTTTGCGTTTCAATAACTACGTACACTGGTTTCCTTGTGAATTGCGTTTACTATTATGCCTTTTTTCCTTTTTGAATATGATATTAACACAAAATGTAATTTTGTAATACACAACAAAGGAAATAAATCAAAGACTTTGTTCTCTATCTGTTAAGTTCAGCTACTTGATAAACCCACTAATACCGCACCATTGCCAAAACCCTAATCACATAGCAACACCTCTACCCACCGCTCTCATCCCACCATTTTCATTCATTCTAGGAGGCATTGCTTCCTCCATCTCTATTTCATCCCACCGGTGGATGCCAATTGATAACTCTGGTGTGGTAAGGAATGCCAGTTGATAAGTAAGGGGTTTATAGGGATTGTTTAGAAATTTATGGATTTGGTTTGGAGATTTGTTACCAAAAAAAGGTTTAACGATTTGCAGTCATATTTTGGAGATTTGTAGGAAAATTGTCTATTTTGACTTTATGTAGCAGTAAAAAATTGATTCCTGACTTCAATAATCTCTAGATCATGATGTTAACTTCTGATATTTGGTTATGGTTTAGTTTTGATAGGATTTGTTAATGTTTGGTGGTAGTTTAGCTTGGATCATTTAGTTTCAAATTCATTTGATGCATTATTTTAATTTATTATTTAATTATTGTTTATCAATTAAATCTCTTGCTAAAACTAATAATATTTTGGCAACTTTTGAGAGTTGCTAAACTATGCATGCAAACAAAAGTAAGGGTGCAATTTTCAATGCTTGAGGAGAGTTTTTATGACCTTTGATCTCTTATCCTAGATTTGCCCAATTTGGGTGAAAATATATGAATAAAGAAGTAAGAATGATGTTGTGTTTAGGAACAACTCTATCACCAATTAGAGAATCAATACTTAGAATTAACATCCATCTCATTTTGCACTTCCTTTTCTCTTTCTATACAATTCATCCCATAATCTTCTAACTACCGAATAAAATTTGCTGATCTAACTATGGGTTTGTTTGGAGTAAGAAAAAATGACATAAATTGAGATAAATTGTGGTTTGGGGAGAGTTCGTAATGCGTGCAGTGAGAGAAAAAAGTTGATGTGATATAAATTTAACAGAGATTTATAGAGATTTTTGGAGATTTTCAGCAAAATATTGCACACCAAACACAGCCTATGAGAGTTAACTAGTTCCTGTTTTGCTGGTTTGGGCTAGATTCATGTTGTGCCAACTGATGATGCCTTATTGGGCTTCAATTATTGTTTGACAAAAGAGTGCAATTATTAATAATATTTATATAGTAAGGGATTTGTTTGTAATTCTCAAAATGTTGAAGGGAGTCCTTGTAATTCTGCTAATGTACAGGGGAATGTTAGTGCAGAAACTCATATGCATGTTTTTCCCATTTCGATAGGATGTTATGATTCTTGATCTGATCTTGCACACCTATCTGATGCTAGAATCGACAATCCAACGTAGGATTTGATTTTGACAACCTTGCGTAGGCTAGAATTGTTGAGTAATGAACTTCGCTATTCAAGATTTGAAATTCTGGTGTACTAAGACTAAATGTGGAATCTTAAATGTTCAAAATTTACCATGAGCCTTTGAAATTTACCATGAGCTTTAAGTTTCCTATAGACAATGATTATTAAATTTTGTAATTTAAGATTTTGAAATTTTGACTCAGACTACGGACTAGGTGTATAGATTCTCAATTTGTTTTGAGAAGCATAAGAGAGGTATGTGGTAGAGTTTGGGTTTTCAGCAAAGGTAAATGGCATGGTTTCTTTTCTCTTCTCTATTCTTTGGTATGTTATTTTTATTAGCTCGAAAAACTTGGTGGAAAAAATGAAAACTTGAAAAAACATCTTTTTCATGTTTTCATAATTTTTAAAAATTTTGAAAATAATTTTCATTTTTTTGAAAACTAAAAATTGAAAACAAATTTGCCAAACGAGTTTTCATATTCAGTTTTCAAAAAAATGAGAACAAAAACAGAAAATTGAAAACAAAATAATTGCTAAACGGGCCCATCGCTACTGGGTTTCTCCATCTCAATTTATTTTCACCTCGTTGCTCTTTAACAATGCTCTATGTTGTTTTGTGTTGCATATTGGTGCTCTTAGCATCTTATATATATACATATACATATATTTTCCTAGCTCTGTTCCCTTTGAAATTATGTCCAGTATGTTTCATACCCCCATTTTTTTACTGTGTGGCAACTCTCAGTGAGAAATTGTTTCATCAGAAGATCAGTGGTGAAATACGTTCAGTTATCTCCAAACAGAGTTGACATTGAACTGCTTCATGATGCCATGAGAAAAGAAGCTCGTGGTGGCTAAAATTCAATGAAATTTAACAGTTACACTTACTGTATTTTATGAACATTTTGATTTCTAGTGTAACAATTTTATGGTTTCGAAGTAGCGCACTTTTGGCATTCCATTGACAACACATTTGAATTAGATACCTTTTCTGAAGTTGGAAATTTGTGCAGGTTTCAATTGTTAGAAATTTATGCCTTTACCAACATACCTATCATTAGGGATGTAAAGGTAGCTGTTGAATTAACAATTATCATTACTAACTCCGTTTATGTTTTTGCTTGCCATTATTATCCTAAATCTATTTATTTTTCTAGTTAAAATCTCAAACTTGTCCTATCTTGTGTCAAATTTGTCAAACCCATCCCAAAATTTTGAAAATGTCAGTTGATATATGACTAGAAATTAGTCATTAGAGTTAAATGTTAATCTTAAGATGTTATGTTGAGATTATTTTTCTGGACTATAGTTGAACTTTGCTTGAGATAAGTATATGCTTGACTAGCGGTATAATGTGGTTCCCTAACAGAAAAGACATGGGTAACACGATTCTTACGTGTCTTACACTGATAAGTATATAATACAGTTCCCCTTCTAATATATTGCGATAAACGTTCTTAGTAAATATAAACGATGCGGTTGGTGGTCTCACGTACTTTACTAGACGTCACCTGTCCGAGGATAAGGTTGGAGTGGATAGAGATTAAAGAATGCATTGGTTATCATATCACACTTGCATTGGGTGTATTATATTTTGTTAAGATTATTGTGAATTATATTATGTTTTTGAATTATCTACCCTCATGCACACTTGCATTGTCTTAGATACTTAGCTATGATATTCATCTTTTCCATATTAAAAGTGATCCCATGAGGTCAGGGAGTCTTTAGACAGAGTTAAGCTAAAACTAATGGTTATGAACTAATGTTTTGTCTATTTCTTAATTAAATTATTGTATTTTTATTTGTGTAACTCGGGGTGTGATTCCCAACTGATGTTTGGATTTGTATTATGATGGTGATGAATGTAGTCGTGTGGCATTAGATGTTGCCAATGGAGTGCGACATCAAATCTAATTATGATGTTTATTTTTATTATTATTTTAATATGAGAATAAGGGACGGTGAAAGATATTTTGATTGATGTATATTGATTTGACTTAACCTAGGATTAAGTTTTTAATTGATTTTATTAGTTCACATATTCCTATTCTTTCTATCTTGGACTACGGGAATAGGGGCATAACACGTTAACTGAACCTATATTATTATATTATAATGTTGGAGCTTCTTTGCCTGATTATGGATCGATGCCTCATTTTATTTTATATTTTGATGTATGATCCAATGTAGTTGTATGCTTTGACTAGGTTTATTGTGATTAATTGTGATTTGTATGCAGTAATAGATCGCATCTCAAGTTACGAAATTTAGGGCATAACAAAGTAATAAATAAGAGGAGGTGAAAAGATTTATATTGTTTGGGAGGAGATGAATGAGAGGAAATGAAAGTAAAGAGAGGTGACTTGTTTACCTCCATTTATCTCCATTAATCAACTTTCTTTCACTCCTAATTTATGAGGGAATGGATAAAAAAAAAATTTAAAGTGTGATTTTTCTATTTTGTCATTATTTTTATTATTTTTACAAATTTGTATCATAAATAAATATATTTTAAAGGATATAATAATATTTTTAACTATATTTTTTTACCTTACCTTCTATTCTCCTTTTCATCTCTCCAAAATTAAGAAAAAATTATTAACTTTCATTCCTATTCCTTCCATCTCTTTTTATATATTTATTTTAGTTCTCTTCCACTGCCATCACGTTCTTCCAAATAAATATTAAAGTAACATATGTGAAAAGATAAAAGACAAGGGTATTTTTGGTTACTTATTTTGAAGAGAGTAAAAAAAAAAAAAAAGTAAATGATAGAAAGAAGGAAAGAATCAAGTAAAAACATATAAAAACTACTTGATTTTGGAAAATCAAAACCCAATTTTGGATTTGATAAATTTTGGCAAAAACATGAATATTAGAATCATTATAAATATTATAAAGGGTAAATTACATATACTTTTTTTAAATATTAGACTAATTACACATTGATCCTCTCAACGTTTAAGACTTAGATTCTCTTATTTTCAAAAGTTACTAATGCCCGACTCTCATCTGTTGTATTTCTGTTAGGTTTCTGTTAGGCTTTTAAAAAATAATTTAATATTCTATTTTAATCCTTTTTTGACATGTATATATATACATACAAATATATACATATATATATATATATATACGTATGATCAATCAGCAACATCATCCATTACCAACCAATGAAAACCAATTTTGCCACTTGAATTAGGCTTGAGTTGCTTGCTCAAGCCTCTATGAAAAATTTTCATCCAACTCAGTGGGATGAGTGGCGGCAGTATTCGTAACTGCCATTCCTTAACTCAACTACCATCTCTCTCTCTCTTTCTCTCTCTCCAGCTAGCTAGTATCTAGGTCCTTAAGCTGCAAGGGCAAAAGCTTGAACTCCATCTCCTTGAAATTGCTCAACAACAGGTACAATTCCTTTGCAACTAGCTTTGAATATGATGAATTTTTTTTTCATTAAATTCGTTATTGATTGATTTTATTATCATAAATGATTGATTGAAGTCTGGGAGGTGGTTGAGTTCATCATTGGACTTCTTAAGTCTTCTGATGGAAACATGACCTGGTAATCCATCAAAGTTCGTAATGTCACTGGACGGCTTGCTGTTAGGGTTGCCGAGAGGTTTATACAACTAAAACCTAAGTGGATGAAAAATTTCCATAGAATTTGGCGCTGAGCAAGCAACTGAGGCCTAATTCAAATGCCGAGTGGGTTTTCTTTGGCCAATGATCGATTATGTTGCCGGATATTGACCATGTGGATATATATGTACATATGTTTGTATACATAAATATATATATTTATATATATATATATATGGACATACCAAAAGAAGAGTAAAAATGAAATATTAAATTATTTTATAAAACCCTAACGAAAACCTAACAGAAATATAATAGAAGAAGGTTGGAGGTTCCTAATTTTTAAAAATAAAGGAGTTTATATAAATTTTAAATGTTAAAGGGGTCTATATGTAATTAATTTAATGTTTAAGGGAAGTAATGTCACTTACCCTATTATAAATTATACACATGTCAGTATTAGCGACTGAGGTGATACTACTTCAATAAAGTTTTAGTCAACATAGTACAATTTCAACCATAATTGTTGTCACACTCTGTCCTTAAAATTATATTCTTATTTTAGCAAGAATGGTAACGTGTATTTGGATTAAAAATTTGTTAAGAGAAAAAAAAA
This sequence comes from Vitellaria paradoxa, assembly GCA_019916065.1. NCBI lineage: Eukaryota > Viridiplantae > Streptophyta > Magnoliopsida > Ericales > Sapotaceae > Vitellaria > Vitellaria paradoxa. The sequence goes on along the minus strand of CM034243.1, from coordinate 14,825,168 downwards.
AGAAATGAATAGATATTTAAAATCACTTCTTTTGTTTAGGTTGTAACAAAAAATAAAATGAAAAAAAAAACATAAAATTTGAGAAATTAAAATTCTAATATATTGATTATTTTTTACTTTTGTTATATTTTTAATTTATTTAATAAAAATGTAGTACCCTGTATTTAATTTTGGCCATTTATGTGTTATTTTGGGCCAATAAAATACTTAAAATGAGATTGGGTAATTTATTTTATTTTTCTCTGGGTCGGGTGTGGCCTAAATCGATATTTAGTTGGACAATTGGCTTGAACCCAGCTTTTCTTTTCTCTTTTTTTTTTTCTTTCCTTTCTTTTTTTCTTCTTTTTCTTTTTTCTCTTAGTGTGGTGCCCGTGGGTCTTCCAAAAACTACGAGAAAAGAGAGAAGAGATAGAGAAGGCAGAGAGAGTGCTATTTGGAAAGGAAGGAAGGCAGACTCCGATAGTTTTCGACACCGTAAACGCTGTGGTGGTGTTTGTTTTACGTGATTTTGCTCGAGGTGGGGGAAATCAACGCTGAAAGGTTCGATGCCAAAACCAAAATCTCTCAATTTCTCCTTTTCTCTTTAGATTTGAGGTAAGTGGGACCTATATTTGTATTTTAGACGTTGTAAGGATCATTTTGGTATATTTATATGCTTGATTTGGTGAAGTTCTATGAAATGTATATATATACACAGGTATGTATATATATGCATATATGTGTTAAATTTTTTTACTTTCGAGCTATGATAATTACATAAATGATATATAGATATTTTAGGATAAATTTCTATATGTTTATTTTGTATGAAAGTGGTTAAACTTAGACTCACAACATGAAATCAGTTTGAAGTTGGAAGGTGAGTGTGCGGACGGTGTTTGCTGGAAGAAACAAGAAAAAAAAAAAAGAAAAAGAGAACGGAAAAAGAATAAGGAAAATACTTAGAGATATTACCATTTGGGCCTAAAGTTTTTGATAATTACAAATTAAACCCCAAAGTTTTACATAGTTACAAGTGGAAAATAATAATGTTGCCCCTAGAGTTATGGGAAATTATAGTTGATGTTACAAAATTAGAAAGATGTTAAAAAAATGTAAATTTTGAGATTTTAAGGCATGCTTTGTTGTGTGTTAATAATTGTGGAAAAGAATTACTATATATGATTAAATTATATGAGATATAATTGATGATTGAATATAGCATGCTTTGTTAATGTTGTGAATTATTGAAGATAATTATTGTGCGTGATTGAGTATATCATGTGCATGGGGCTGTGGTTTCATCATTCGGTTTTATATTGTGATTATAGATTGGCCGAGAGTGTCATATTGGTATTATTGATGTGCCGAGGCACAGTTGCATATATGGGTGGGATATTTGATTTTGAGAAAAATGATAAAATGAGATTTTGAAAATACCGGATGATTCCCAGTCAATATATATATGACTAAAGTTTAGTCATTTGAAGTTGGGACGCTAATATTGAAATGAGATATTATGGGATTCTCTTTGGACTGCAGCCCAACCTTGTTGCTTGATATAATCAGATGCCTGACTAAGGGTATAACACAGTCCCCTTGCAGAAGGGACAAGGGGTGTAACATAGTTCTCCCGAGTCTTAGCTGATTAGGGGTGTAACACGGTTCCCCAACTGAATCGCTATTTATATTAATTACCCTACTTGAGCTAAATAGATGCCTGACTAAGGGTGTGACATGGTTTCCTAGCAGAAAGGTTAAGGGGTGTAACACGGTTCTCTTGAGTCGTACACTAATGGGGGTGTAACACGGTTCCCCAACTGCTACTTATATTGATTACCCTGCTTGAGATAAGCAGATACCTGACTAGGGGTGTAACACGATTTTCTATCAGAAGAGCTAGGGGGTGTAACACGGTTTCCCCTGAGTCGTACATCAATGGGGGTATAACATGGTTCTCTATTTGGTATATATGTATTTTGAGATATATGTTTGCCTTGAGCGTAAACGGTACGGTTGGTAACTTCGTGTGCAGTATTAAACGTCACCCATCCCAGGATAAGGTTGGGGGTAAATGGAGATCAGAGAATATGCAATAGTATTGCATTCCATCACATTTCATTGCATGAGATTGCATTTATATCCCTTTATATTGAAATGTGAATATAATGTGACTGTAACATTGATTAATGAGATGTATGGTTTATCTGATTAATCATGAGTTTGATTATAAAATTAGAAATATAAATATAGGAACTACGATGACCTGATTCCCGAGGTGGGATGCGTAAGTAACTTAGGCTAGAGCAATCTGAGTCTGGTTTTAATTATGGATGATAACATTTGTGTTTAGTTTTCTTAACTGAGAGTTGAATTATGTTATTGATAAATGGACGGTAACGAAATCAAATATTATATTACATGGGAATGAGGAATAATTTTGGATATTTTGATAACTTTAATTCAATGTGAATTGGAATTTATTATTTATTTTGGTTTTCACGTTTCTATGCCGTCTGTCCTAGACAATTAAGTTAGAGGCGTGACAAAAAATATGTATTTGAGATTTATATTTTTTTCTCTTTTCTTTATTCTTTGTTTTTTCTTTTCTCCTGTCGAATCTTTCAAACACACTTTAAGGGAATATTATTTTTTCTTAGTTTAAAAAAATTACTTTATATAATCTAATAAAAGAATAATTTATCCTAATATTAATATAAAGGAAGAAGCCTTTTTGGTGTATATGAAGCTTCGTGATTAATTTTTTACTAAAATAGCATTTTAACTTTATCTTTTTTGTTGGTAACAGAGAGATATTTTCATATCGGCCCTTCGAGATTTATGAGGATAGCAAACACCTCAAGTTGCTGGCACATATCTTTATACACCGATCCCTAAGTCAATCACGAGTATCCTTCCAATCTACTTGGACAGTTAGTAGGAGTAACTCTAAAAAAATGACTCTTATTTGAGTTGAAAGAAATCTCAAGCTCAAACCAAGTGACCTAAGTCCCTTGATTTTTAATTTTATCTAACTTCTTCTCAACTTCTCTTTTTAATTTTTTAATTTTTTTTGAACTTATCCTAAAGCTCCTAAAAAATTTTACATTGAAACTAATTAATAATAATAATAATAAGAATAATAATAATAAAGGATAGAAATAATTTATAAAAATAAAAAAATATAAAAAATAAATGATTATGAAAAATTGGTAAAAAACAACACGTTATCAATACTTACATGCGTGTCCTCTAACATATAATTAGCCAATATTTTTCAAGTTACGAGAGGTTAAAGTGCGCTTTAATTGCTGAAATATAAAAGATTAATGGAGGTATCATTAAAGATTTTGACCATCAAATCATATGACTTATTTGGAGAAAATTAAATTAAGTTAGAAATATTAAATTATTTAAAAAAAAGGTTAAAGACGCACCGTTTGAAAAAATTAATATGTGCTAATGGTAGCTAAAAAAAAGTTAAATTAGTAGTTAGCTAAAAAATTTAGTTAATTTTGTGTTTGGAAAGGAAAAAAAAAGTTACTTTTTTTTAGATTATTAATTTATAAAGATAAATTAACATTTTTACCATCAAAAATTTTAAAAAAATTAAAATATAAAAGAATAAAAAAATTCAATTACTATTAAAGTGCATGCTAATCACTGCTTTTCTGAAACGGTGCCTCAAAGCCATTAATTATTTACGCATTAGCAAGCTGAAGTTTTTTTTTTTTTTTCATTTTTTTATTTTCTAATTATTATTTTAGCTTCAGCTCCCCTGTAACCCATACTTTCCCGTTATTTCCTCCCGAAAGTCTCCTCATCGGAGGTCCAGAGGAGTAGGTCTCGGAGTCGGGGCAAAACCCCTCTGTGGCTCCGTCTCGTCATCCAGTGTGCCCTTGCTAATTGCTATATACATACTTACGGTAATAGACATACCGATACACGTGTAACGATTTCCTTGCATTCGCAGCTGTCTGGCTTCCGCCATTTTTCAGTTCATGTTGGTATGGACTCCGGAGCAGAGCCTCCTAAAACCCTAAGATCAAGGTCACTCCTCTCTCTGATTCTCCCTTGCTTTCTTGTTTTCCGTCACGTATTACATATTTCGGTGACATTTTGTTTGGTTGCTCAGACAATGCTGGGAAATTTAAGATGGAAATCAAACTTCTAAACCCAGAATATACAAATTGATTGAGTTTTTGTGTGTCCCCCCCCCCCCCCCCCCCCAAAAAGAGCCCTTGTTTGGGAGGAGGGAAATGGAGGTGAATGGAAGGAGGTAAAATGATTAATTTTGTCTGGGAGAAGAGTGAGGGAAGGAAAGGGAAGTAAATGGAGGTAAATAGCTCTTGTTCACCTCCATTAACCCAATTTTGTGTCACCTCCAATTTGGGAACCGATGTAAAAGAAATTGGTTAAATTTATTTAATATGATTTTCTTATTTTATTTTATTTTATTTTATTATTTTTACTTACTTTTGACAATGCCCCCTCACAAATAAATCTTAGGTTTGGTTTGGGAAGGAAAAAAAATAAAAAAAAAGGATTCTAAATTCGGAAATATACCCCAAGCCTCCAACTAGGTAAGCTAGAAAAGAATAAGCCTTCTCCCCCCCTCCCCCCCCCCCCCCCCCCAAAAAAAAAAAAACTTCTATTTCTCTCTGTTCATAATAGGGTCACAGACCAGGAGCTTAACTTTGCCTGTAACCCCACCAAGATCTCAAAAAAGACTAAACATCCCTTGGAAACACGCATTGTGCAACGAAGGAAGTTAGGATCATGTCCCGCAAATTATTGGTCCAAAAACAATGCATGAAAATGTGCCTATAGATTCCCCTTCCTCTTTACACAAACTGCTTCTATTCACTAAAACCTGCTTCCTCTGCTGCAAAATATCGAAGGTCTAAATTCTCCCCTGAACTGCACACCACGAGAAAAAGACATCTTGGGTGTCATCCTTGTTTTCTAGATCTTTTTCTAGAGGAAGTTCACGTCTTTTCTACCCACCAAAGCCCTACAAAGTGATTTCACCTCAAACTCCCTTGACTTAGAGCATGCCCAAGTGAAGCCATCCTCCCCATTCTAACTTTCAATCATTGAATGAATTGCAAGAACAACCCGTACCTTTCCATTTCCCAATCTTGAAGATTTCTTTGAAGCATTACGCTCCAAACCAAAGTTTGTCCATTCCTATGCAAATAATTTGCCATTGTAGCTTCCTTGTTAACTGCCAACTAAAAAATGTTGGGGAAAGTTTTCCAAATTTCTACCATCCTGATTCCATTTGTAGCTCCATAATTTGACTCTCTCACCTTGACCTACCTACTAAATCAACTTATCACCCTGAACCCCCCCAGTGATCTTCCATTTGGTTACAATGATCTTCCGCTATAAACATTCTCTCTCATTGGCAAATCTCCATAGTCACTTTCCCTTTTAAGTCACATTGAACTTTTTTATATCTTGAATGCCTAATCTGCCTTCTTGAATCAATTGGCACACTGCCCCCAATCCACTAGAGGGTATTTGAATCCCTGCCCCTTCTCAACAAAAAGTCTCTCAGCATCTTAACTAATTGGCTTTGCATTGAAGCTGACATAGGAAACAGAGACATGAAGTATGTTAGAAGACTTGATAAATTGCTCTTAATTAGCGTTACCTTAGCTCCTTTTGAAAGGTATTTCTGTTTCTAACTCGCTAGGTGCTTTTGAAACCTCTCAATCACCCCACTCCATACTTGTTATGTCTTAAAAGTTGAATCAAGAGGCAATCCCAATTAAGAGAACAGACGCGAGCCCACTTTACGCTCATCAACTATTCCTTCAACACCCAATAGGAATGGTATCAGAATTTGCCAATTTAATCTCTAGACTTGATACTGCCTCAAAACACAGCAACACACATCTTAGATGAATAAGTGAATCAACCCCACAGAATACAATTGTGTCATCAGCAAACAACAAATTAGAGATCACCACGCTACCTACTGCCAACTTTAAACTCCTTCAACGATCCAGACTCTTCTGACCTCCTCAACATTTTATTTAACACTCCTATGATCACAATAAACAAATAAGGCAAAAGTGGGTTACCTTGACAGAGGCCCCTAGAAGAAGAGAGGAATCCATCTGGAGATCTATTAATCAAAACGGAGAATTTAACTGTGGAAATATACCAATGAATCTATCTTTTTCATTTGTCCCCAAATCCCAGCCTTCCCAACACCTCCATTAGACAATGCCAATTAACATAAGAACCTTCTCAATATCCAATTTGCATATAATACCCGGCTCATTGCTTTTCAATCTAGAATCCACTACCTCATTAGCAATCAACATCGCCTCCAGAATTTGTCTTCCTTCAATGAAAGCATTCTTCGTATCGGAAATTAAAGAGGGTGAAACTTCTTCATTTGATTTGCTAACACCTTAGTAATGATCTTGTACAGGCTTCCCACCAAGCCAATAGGCCTAAGATCCTTAAGGTTCTTAGCCCCACTCTTCTTTGGAATCAGCGCAATGAGTGTTGCATTTATAGCTTTCACAAAATCCCTTGATGAAAAAAAAATCTTCAAACGCATGCATAACATCTCTCTTGATGATCTTTCCAACAATGTTGGGAGAATAGCAATGTCCACCTATCTAGCCCAGGAGCCTTATCCCCCTTGAGAGACTTCACAACCATCTACACCTCCTCCAAAAATATGCTTCTAATTCCTCTCTGGTTTGCTCCTCCGTTGGCTCAAAATCCACATTGTCCAAACTTGGTCTCCAATTCTTTGTTCTATAAACAGATCTTTATAGAAGCTCATGATACTATCCCTAATTTGATTCTGATGCTCCAGTAAATTACCTTCCCATTCTAGCTTCACGATTTGATTAACTCTTCGATGAAGGTTTGGCATTCTATCAAGGAATTTGGAGTTTCTATCTCCCTCATTTAACCAAAGCATTCTGAATTTTTGCCTCCAACTAATCTCCGCAAGCCTAGCCATCTTTCCAAGTCATCTTTCTTTCGTTCTGTAGCCTAAAACTCTGCCTCTGTTAGGAGGTTGCACTCTTCTTTGCCGTCCAACTCTTTGATCCTTCTCAGCAACCTAGTCTTCAACACTTTATCTCTCTCTAGTTCCTCCTTGTTCCATTTTATAAGGTTAGCCTTTAAACACTGCAATTTCTTGTTCAGTACAAGGCCCGTGCTGTCATGATAGCAATAGCTTCCCCACTCTCTCTCCACCCTTTCCTTAAATCCTTCTATCTTGAGCCACATGTTTTCAAAAAAGAAAAAGGTTTTGGACCTCCTTTCACCCCCACCATCTAATGGAATGGAAAAATGGTCTGATAACTCCCTGATTTGCATAGATTGTAGTGTATCTGGAAATGACTCTTCTCATCTTATATTTATCATAAATCTGCCTGGTCTTGTTATCAGTTAGGCCAGGTTTGCCTTCCCCCTACCAAAGGTTAGTCAACTAAACCCACACCATCAGTAAAATCCGAAAATTTCTGATCTCTCAAATAGTATGTTTCCTTGGCCAGGACGTATGCAAATGGTTATTGATTTTGTTAGTTTGCAGGCACAAGTGCTCAGCATGCTTCAAGCAGTTTAATAAGAAGGAGCATCTTGTTGAACACATGAGGGCCTCATACCACTCAGTTCATCAGCCTAAGTGCGGGGTGTGTCAAAAGCATTGCAAAACCTTTGAATCAATGAGAGAGCATCTTAATGGTTTTTTTTTTCCCTTCAATTTTATGTAATTTATGGTTTATCATTGGATATATTTATTATCTTGTTTTTCTTTTTTATATTTTCTTCACAATTCTGCTCTAATTGGTTAGGTCCATTGTCCAAAGCAAATTGTTCTAGGATCTTTGTTGACCAAGGTTGCAGCCTTTGCATGAAAATTTTTGATAGCCCAGCTACTCTTAGTGAGCACAAAAAAATGTGTCGATTACCTGTCCCTCCTTCCCTTGTAAGTTGATCACAGATCAAAGAAATTATGAAGTCTATTATTTCTGCAAATTGAGAAATCTCTAATGACATTCTCATGTTTACCCACAGAAAAAGAGATGGGGAATCTCTTTTGGTGAAAAACATAAATCTATGATAGTTACAGTTATTATGGACCTATTTGGTGACGCTGTCGTTTTTATATTTATGTTTAAATGTTTATGTTTTTTGATTTTTTTTTTTTTGTTGTTTTTTCCCCCCCAAAATGAAACTTGAAATGCATTTGAAAGTGCAATTTTTCTAAAGTAATTAATTTTTATTTTAATAAAATATTTAATTTTATTGATTTTTTAAAATAATAGAGTTTAATAAAATATATTTTCATTTTATTTTATTTAATTTTAATTTAATTAATTAATTAAATTATTTAATTCAATGAAAATAAAATATATGAAATATAATTTAATCATATTACTTAAGTAAAATAATTTTAATTTAATAAAACATTTGAACAAAATAATTTATTTTAATATGATGTAACAAAAATGAACAGTGTTAAAATTCGCAAAATATTTATAACAAAAGGAAAAAAAAAAAAAAAAACGAGTGTAAATACTTTTGTTTTTGTCTACATTTTTTGTTTGATGTTTCATTTTTTTGGAGACAAAAAAATAAAAACAAGTTTAACAAACACGTTTTTGTTGTTAATTTTCAAAAATCTGTAAACATAAACAGAAAAACAATAAATATAAACGTTATCAAATGGGGCCTATGTATCTATATATGTTTTTTTTTTTCTAATATTAATTGCTTTTATTTATCTGATGTAGGGACCACTGGTGATGCCTGGTGCAGGATCTCAAGTTGATAAATCAGCCCAAAACAACAAAGACCACAGCAGAGGTCTTGATGCAGTTGCAATAGATTGTGAAATGGTTGGTGGTGGATGTGATGGGTCACTTGACCTTTGTGCTAGGGTATGCCTGATTGATAAAAATGAGAATTTGATTTTCCACACTTACGTGCAACCTCAGTTACCTGTCACGAATTACAGGTATCTGTACTATTACTGTTTCTTTGTCCTTTGATAGCTTGAAAGATTGTTCTGCCAGCAGGCTGATACTTGCATACCTTTACCCTACTTTAACCCAGATATGAAGTTACTGGTATAACAGAAGAGCATCTAAGAGATGCCATGCCACTCAAGGAAGTACAAGAAAGACTCTTGGAGATCCTGTGTAATGGAGAGTCAATTGGAAGACTATGGTTGGATGGTGGTGGAAAAGCTAGGCTTCTTGTGGGTCATGACCTAGAGCATGATTTAAGTTGCTTGAACATGAATTATCCTGATCACTTGCTTAGGTGAGATTTTCCCAAGTCAACTCAGTGAGGAAACTTGTCAACTTGATGCTTTATTCCACTTAGAAAGATAAATGAAGAATGATGTTTTTTATTTTGGAGGATACTCTGCTTCTTTTCTACAGTTTAATTTGGCACGCATCTAAAAATAATTTTTCTTGATAAATATGACAGCAATATGCAGGGTTTGGATGGGTGCCCATGAGAATAAAGTCATTGTGTTTTATATTTTGCATACTATTTAACAACTAAAATTTTTCTCTGAGAGTACTACAGTCCTTCTTTGCCTCCATGACATTTACACTTCCTTTTGTGTATCATATATGAATAGGACCGCCTAGGATTTCAAGCGTTAATATCGCTGTAATATATATATTTTTTCCTTATCCTAGGTGGTTGGCATGGGTTTGCAGCTTAGTTTCTATTCTTAATTGCACTATCCATTTTTTTCTTGGTGCATAGAGATTCTGATATAGCTGATTTGAAAGGGAGTCCCAAATAAAGTTGGATTCTAGGAGAGAGAGAGAAGGGAAAAAAAAAAAAGATTTTATTCAGAAATCTGCAATTTCTAGCTTACAAGCTCCTGAAACCATGAGCTTTGGCCTCCAAAGAAGCAACTAAGCAGAAAATATAATCTGAGAATTTATTCCCCCTAACAAACCCACCAAACCCTAAATCCGGACATTATGTTAGATCTCCAGCATATTTGGCCTAAGTTGATAGAAATATAGAAGAATTGAGAGAGTGAGTTGAAACCCTCATTTTCCTTATATTGTATTTATACTTATGGAATAAAATCCATTTAGGAAAATCAATCAAAGAAAATCAAATGCTAAATCAAATCCCGCAAATCCTCACAGCTCATAATCACAACTATTCTAGAACATTCTTAAAATCGAACACTACCGTTTAAACTTAAGCATAGAGGTCAAACATGCTCAGTTTGGTAGACAACCTTTGAAATGAAAATCGAGTTAAGGGTTTTGTGAGAATATCCCCCAATTGAGAATTAAAGCGTATAAATGGAGTGGCAATGTCGCATTTAAGTAAGATATCCTGGATGAAGTGGCAGTCAATTTCATTATGCTTAGTTTGTATATGAAAAATAGGATTATTAGCAATGAATATTGCAGCCTGATTGTCACAAATCATAGACATTGGAGCTGGAACTGAAAGACCAAATTCTTGAAGAAGAGAATGAACCCAGAGCATCTTAGCCTCATTATAAGCTATGGCAAGATACTCGGCCTCCATGCTAAACCGAGCAACAACAATTTGTTTCTTACTGTGCCAAATAACGAGACTACTGCCAACAAAAGTACAATACTCAAGAGTAGGCCTCTAATCTAAACGACTATCAGCTCAGTTTACATCACTGTATCCAATCACATCTATGGTTGTGGAAGGTTGATAGAGTAAACTTTGACTTAGTGAATTTTTTTAAATACCTCAAAATGCGATAGATAGCATCAAAGTGAGGTTGACGAGAAGCATACATGAACTGATTGACAACACTAACAGCAAATGTGATGTCAAGTCGTGTCACAGTAAATTAAATCAGCTTACCCACAAGTCGGTGATATGTCCCAACATCATAGAAGAGTTCACCACTCTCAGAATCTAAATGAACAAAAGGATCCACAAGAGCATTAGCAGGACGAGATCCCAAAAGGCCAGTCTTAGTAAGTAAATCAATGTATATTTCCTTTGAGATAAGAGGTATCTTGTGAAGAACGATCAATCTTAATCCCTACGAAATAGCATAATGCTTCAAGATCTTTTGTCTTGAATTGCTTTCCTAAATAACTCTTCATTGTAGAAATACCCTCAATGTCATCACCTGAGATGATATCATCCACATAAACAATCAAAACAATAATAACAGAAGGTATCTGACATGCAAATACTGAGTGATCAAATGTAGACCGTCTAAAGTCATGGTTAAGAAGAGCAAAGCTAAACCAATCAAACCATGCTCATAGAGATTGCTTGATTCCATACAAAGTCTTGTGCAAGCGACAAACCAGATGTTCACTGTCTGGAGCAACATACCCAAGGGGTTAAGTCCATATAGACTTTCTCTTGATGTTCAACATGTAAGAAGGCATTCTTAATATCTAATTGGAATAAAGACCATGACTTCTCGCTGCAATAGCCAGTAGAATATGAACCAAATTAAGATGAGCCACTAGTGAGAAAGTCTCTGGATAATCAACGCCATAGGTTTAGGTTATCTTTTAGCTACCAACCGAGGCTTAAGTCTTTCGATAGATCCATCTAGCAAATATTTCATTATGTACACCCAACAACACCTTATTGTCTTCTGCCTAGGTGGAAGAGAGGTAGGCTCTCACGTACGATTATGCTAGAATGCCTGCATCTCCTCATTCATCACTTTCTTCTAGTCAAGAAATAATAATGCTTGCTGATAAGAGGTAGGAGAAGAAACCGAAGATAAAGCACAAACAAATGACTGAAAACGAGGTGATAGACGACGATGTGAAGCAAACTTAGTTATAGGATGTTAAGTACACATACATTTACCTTTCCTGAGAGTAATGAGAAGATCATCAATTTTAAGGGGCTCGGTTTTAACAAAACTTGAGATAGAAATCTCAAATTTAGTTGTAGTAGGCGTCTGAAGAGGCTTAAGAATTGTAGCAAAATTTTCAAGAGACTCAGGATCCACAGGGACAAAAGTAACTGGTGCAGGACGAGTACAGCGCTGTTATATCTTTAAAGGTGGTGTCAAACTAGAAAGGGGAAGTTCAAGGTAATCAGTAAAGGAAATCTGTGTGGTGTGAGATAACTCTCCCTCTCGAGAGGGAAGAGAAGACTCCCCCTCATAAGAAGAGAATTCCCCTTTATGCGAAAAATAGGAGGTGGAATCAAAGAAGGTAATATTAGCACTAACAAAATACTTACAAGGAGGATGATAACATCGATAATCCTTCTGGGTACGAGGGTAACCAAAAAAAAGACAACGACAAGCACAAGGAGAAAGTTTGTCTAAACCTAGATCCAAATTATGAACAAAAGCAACACAACCAGAGGTACGAGAGGAGAGAGAAAAAGTAGTAACAGAAGGAGACGAAAGAAAAAGAGGTTTGATTACCAAGAAGGGATGAAGGAACCCAATTAGTAAGATAGCAGGCAGTCAGGACAACATCCCCCCATATTATTTTGGAATATTCATATTGAAACGGAGAGTACGTGCGACATCTAATAAATGCGGATATTTGCGTTCAGCAACACCATTTTGTTAAGAATTGCAAACATAGGAAGTTTGATGAATGATGCCCCGCTCAATACAGAATTAGGTCATAAGTATATTTGAGAGCATTAGCAGAGCGAAGGATTTTAATTTTAATTTTTTTGGGTCAAATTGAGTTAGAATTTTATTATAGAATCGTAAAACAACAATAGGTGATTCACAACAATGTTTCAATAACAACGGCCAAGTCATACGGGAATAATCGTCAACAAAAATGATAAAATACCAAAATCTATCAATAGAAGCAACTCTTGAAAGACTCCAAATGTTCGTATGGACTACATCAAATGTTTTAGAGTGACGACTACTTTTATAACTTTGAAAACGAACTATGGTGATGCTTGCCAAGTTGACATGCCTCACACTCGAGACTTGAAATAGACTCTAAACCAAAAACAACAAGCTTGAGATGAGCTAATGATGGATGACTTAAATGACAATGTCACTGTTAAGCAAACAAAGATACATTGAATGTTGAATGAGAAGAAGTAAAATTTAGCAATATCAACGTAGTATAGACCAGCCTGTTCATATCCCAAACAAATCATTTTCTATTCCCTGAGATCTTGAAAAATACAGGAGAAAAGTTTATAAATTAGTTTAAAGATTTAGTTAATTAACTAACAGATAACAAATTAAATGAAAATTTAGATATAAAAAGACTAGAGAGTAAGGTTAAGGAAAGAGAAGGGTAAAGGTATCATTTACCAGTCACAGACTAGGAGGACCGATCCATAAGGTATTAATGTGAATGGTAGTGGCTAAATTAGAAAATAATAAGGGATTACCCGAGATGTGTGCACTATCATTAGAGTCAATAACCCATAGAGAGGAAGATGGAAAGGTAAAGTAAGCAATACTATCTGATTGTGTTAAAGTAGCAATAGAAGAGCGACAGATGTAAAGAGCCTTTACAATGGCCTACTCAGTAGGGGTGAAGGAACCCAAAGAAGCTGTACCAGATGTAGCAGGATCATTCATAGTAGTACTTTGTAGAGAAGAGTCAGTGTCGGTGGACTCAATAGTGACATGATGGGCTTGCTTAAGACGACCATACTTTTTCCAGTAATATGGTTCAGAGCGATTAGTGTCTCCACAATGATCACATTTCTTGGTGCCGCATCCAAAGCCACAAAAACCATCACGAGATCCATGACCTCCAAAACCAATAATGAGAGTAACGAAATCAGAACCTCTCGTCGAGGAGCCTGGTTTAGAGTGATGGCCTAAAGAAAAATACTGAAAACAAGAGTAAACATTAGCCATGTTAGGTATAGTCTCTCTTGCCAGAAGTTGATCCTGATGACTGTAGAGATTATAATTGAGGCTTGCAGGAAGTGGAAATGTCATGAGCGCATCCCATTGTTGGATCATCTTAGCCTTAGGGGTCATTTGGTTTATTTTTCTCTTTTCTATTTTTTGTTTTTGTTTTCTATTTTTTATTTTGAGCTTATTTTTCATTTTGTACCTTTGAAAATGAGGAAAACAGTTCAAAATTCATTTGGTTACTTGTGTTTTCAAAATTTATTTTCGAAAACTGAAAATGAGTTTACACATGAAATGAAAAATGATAAAAAGTTGTTTTGAGAGTTTTTAACAAAAAACAAAGAAAATATCAAAACAAGGAAAACAAAATATTTTTTGTTTCCTCGTTTTGAGTTTTTAACACATAAAACGAAAACAGAAAATAGAAAACAAAAAAGTAAACCAAATGCCACCTTAGTTTCTGGAAAAGGGAGAAATTGTAGAAGGTGATCACAGAGGGCTTTAAGATTACTATAATACTCAGACAATAATTGAGCACCTTGTTGGAGAGAGAAAAGTTTCTCATAAGCCTCAAAAATCTCTTAAATATTACTTCTTTGAGAGTAGGAGTCTGCTAGTGAATCCCATATGGCTTTAGAAGAGTCACGCAAAACAATTGTGCAAAAAACCACAGGCTCCAAGCTGTGCCAGATCCAACTCATAATAACAGCATTTGAAGCCCTCCATTGTAAATACGAAGGAGACTATGAATCTGGTGGAGGGTCTATAATATATTTTTCCAATTGCCGACCAATTAGGCAGATCCGAACCATATGAGACCAACTTTTTATTTTTTTTCAGCCCAAAAAAAAAGGAAGGCCCTAACCGTCAGCGATGACTGATACTTGCTGCTGGCACACTTCCAGCACCTCTTATTGCTCGACAACCTACCACGTGAATCGCCCCTTGTTGGCGACTATCATCGGTGAGGGCTCATCACCTCGTTGCTTGTTGTTTGGTCTTCGTTAATGTCGTAAGCTTGTTTTTCCTCGATCAGATGATCTGCTCAGTCGCAATCATTGTTCGTTGTTGCTCATTATTGATCATCGGAATCGCTGTATGAATTTCTTATCGTCGATTGTCGATTGCTCCTCGAAACTGCTGATCTCATCTTCATCTCCATCGTGAAGCCTAGTTGCAATCATCAGTTGCTCGATTCTTGATCGTTGCTTGGGTTCATCATTGATTCTTGTTGATTTTTTTTTTTTTTTTTTTTTGGCTGCTTCTAGAAATAGTTCACAGCACCGGTGTGTGTTTAGTTCAACACAATTGGAGTAATGTTGCAATGGCTACCAGTACCAATGAGATTAAGACTAATGGTACTGAGTCTTCTTCTATTGCACTTATTATACTCATTCAGCTTTTCACACGAGATTCTTTTCACACGAGATTGACATAGGAAGACTGTCATGAGATTCTTTTCACACGAGAGTCTTCCTATGTCAATCTCGTGTGAAAAGAATCTCGTGTGAAAAGCTGAATGAGTATAATAAGTGCAATAGAAGAAGACTCAGTACCATTAGTCTTAATCTCATTGGTACTGGTAGCCATTGCAACATTACTCCAATTGTGTTGAACTAAACACACACAGGTGCTGTGAACTATTTCTAGAAGCAGCCAAAAAAAAAAAAAAAATCAATGAGAATCAATGATGAACCCAAGCAACGATCAAGAATCGAGCAACTGATGATTGCAACTAGGCTTCACGATGGAGATGAAGATGAGATCAGCAGTTTCGAGGAATATCAGCGAGGAGCAATCGACAATCGACGATAAGAAATTCATACAGCGATTCCGATGATCAATAATGAGCAACAACAAACAATGATTGCGACTGAGCAGATCATCTGATCGAGGAAAAACAAGCTTACGACATTAACGAAGACCAAACAACAAGCAACGAGGTGATGAGCCCACACCGATGATAGTCGCCAACAAGGGGCGATTCATGTGGTAGGTTGTCGAGCAATAAGAGGTGCCGGAAGTGTGCCAGCAGCAAGTATCAGTCATCGCTGACGGTTAGGGCCTTTCTTTTTTTTTGGGCTGAAAAAAAATAAAAAGTTGGCTCTAATACCAAGTTGAGAGAAATATGGAAGAACTGAGAAAGTGAGTTGAAATCCTCATCTCTCTATTATTGTATTTTTATACTTATAGAATACAATCCATTTAGGAAAATCAAATCCCTCAAATCCTCACAGCTCATAATCACAACTGTTCTAGAACATTCCAATGATTCTAACGGCCCATAAGTGGTGCTAATCTGGAGATTCTTTTGACCTTCAGAAATCTTGTGACTGCTATAATCAAACCCATTAAATGAAACTATCTGACCCATTCCTGAAGTTAATTGAAAAATCAGAATCAAATCTATAATCACTAGTCAAAATCTTATTTTCTGCGTGAACAAAAAACTGTAGCATATTTGGAAAGACGGGGAACAACCTCAAGTTCTGCTGCAATGACATTTTATTCCTTTTTCTATGTACATAAATTTGTGACTTGAAATGTTGCACAAAACAATATGGACTGCCTCGTGTATAGAGAATGTGGAAGGAATTGTTGAAATGTAGAATTTGGTACTGTTTTCTCTTGTTGCTGGATTACCAGAGGCAAATGGATTCCATCAGATCCCTGTCCATAACAGAGGGAAGATCTCAGGTCGGGGTTCCTTACGGAATAGGCAGAAAGTATTGGATTTCCTTCTTGTTAACACCTTTTCTTAGCCAGTATTTTACTTTTAGGCCATTACTCTGAGTAATTATTTATTCCTCTGTCCAATATATGTCAGAATGATTAATTTTTACGCTGGTGGGATTGGACATTGAAGTACTTGTATTGTCAATTGTGCGCCAACTTATTTCCTTGGTGATGGTATTCTTGACTTCCACAATTTTATAGTTGAATGTAACAAAACTTTCAAAACTTTGTTTTCTACTCACTGCTTGTTGAGAATAAAATTCCTTGTTTTATTGCTTACAAACTCTCTCTCTCTCTCTCTCTCTCTCTCTCCATGTAGGGATACGGCAAAATACCTTCCACTTATGAAAACAAATATGGTCAGCCACTCACTCAAGTACCTTACTCGGACATATCTAGGGTGAGTTACTTTGACTTTCTGGTTGCTTTATTGCTTCTTGTCTAGGACTCCTAAAGTTTGCTTGCCCATGCAATCCTATGCTTAGTTTTTTCTGCTCTCATTTAACGCAGGCTTAAATGTTTTCTTGTTTATTTGAAACAAATTGGATTTGCGTTTTCTAATATTAAATTTATGTTATATAAAATCTAACAAGGAAATAAGGAATGGATTTGGCTTTGTTGTCCTTGTACTGGTATGGAACTGCTCATCTCATCCAGATTCATGAAACCTCATCTCAACTCTCAGTTGGGAAAGTGAATTTGCTTTTGGTTCAATCTATTATTTATTCCAAACCTCTGGCCCTGATTTCTTACCTACTGTTTGCAGGAGCTGATTACTTGAAAAAATATGTTTGGTTATCTGTATTAACCTTACGCGAGAGCAAGTCCATTTGGAGCCCCAAATATTTCCGAAAACCTCCAAAAGTTTCCAATTTTCTTCCAATCAAATTTTCCCATTTGTCACTTTTTACACCAACTTTTGATTTTTTTTTTTTTTTAACTTTTTCGGAACTACAAATGCCACCTTTTTGCTCGTGGTTTGCTGAATTCTCATATAGAAGTTTTTGCCTTTACAGGTACGAGATCCAGTCAGGAATGCATGATCCATTTGTAGATTGTGTATCTGCAATGAGGTTGTATAAGAGGATGTGCGCTCAAGATCATCATGTGGACATGTTGGGGACATCCATTTTAGCTCTCTGCACGCAAAATGTGATTTCCAATGTTTTTGATTCTTGGAACCCTGAGGAACTTGAGAGGAAGACCCCAGATGAACTTCTTCAGATTTCAAAATTAAACTATAGATGTTGGTGCCTGGATTCATTGCAAGAACAGCAGATTTGATGCCTAGTTCTCGTCATCAGCAAAATCATTTGCCTCCTCTCTTTGGAGCAGGGTGATGTTTTTAATTTTTTTTTTTTTCGGTAGGTAGAGAGCATGGTAAGTTGGTTTCTTCATTCAGATTTAGTGGAGGGTGTTAATATTGTAAGAAACTTTTCCAAGATTGATGTCAGGACATCATGGCATGAATTAACGCAAGAAACTGGTTTGAAGCACTCGAGTTCAAGCATTTGAAATTTTATGTTTTCTATGTATCAAAATCGAATAATTTTTTTTTTTTGGGGGGTAATT
Source organism: Vitellaria paradoxa (assembly GCA_019916065.1). Classification (NCBI taxonomy): domain Eukaryota; kingdom Viridiplantae; phylum Streptophyta; class Magnoliopsida; order Ericales; family Sapotaceae; genus Vitellaria; species Vitellaria paradoxa. The sequence continues at coordinate 14,807,035 of CM034243.1, read as the reverse complement.
TTCCCTATGGAGTTGAGGTTATTTAATTTATTTATTCATTTTGGGGGGGGGGGGGGGGCGGGAATATTGCAATTTGATTATAAACTTGATGTTATTTTTTCGTTTTTCTGTTACATGCCAAATCAAGAAATGGAAGACTCGTTAATTCACAACTTATGTTACTTGAACATTGGTTTAACAAATCTTTTAAACGAAATTTGACCTCTTTTGACTTTTCACTGTATAAAAAGATAAAAATATCGAATTAGTTTTTATAATTTACTTCACAAATGAATTTTTATTTTTAAGTGCATTTTTATTTTGTAATGTATTTCATTAGTATTGTTACAATATTAAAACAAAGAACATCTTTCTCCTTATTTGTATATATTATTATAAATTACACTTATACGTGTAATATTATTTTATGTGTTGTATTTCTATATCTGTATTTAAAATTTAGACTTTTTTTAACTAAATTTATGTATCATTCAATATAAATAATAGATAATAGGTAAATTTGACATCTTAAAATATACTCAAATTGTACTTAATTTAAGCAACATAACTAACAATTAAATTCAACCCACCCCTAACCCCAGCCAAAAAAAAAAAATGGTTCAAGTTTTACCCTTGATATTTATTGTGGATCATTTTCTGTTTGTCTTCGTGAGCATATCCCTTAATTCTGGAATTTTCTTTTTTTTTTTTTTGTTCTATAGTTAGTTAAAAAAAAATTTGGCATTTACAGCCCAGATGAAAATAATTTGGTATATACCATTAATAAAAATGCTAATTGGTACAGCGTTTTTGAGCAGAGAAAAAAGCTACATGACTAGTGTTTTCTGTTTTTTAGTCACTCGAAGTTACTATTCAGTATAGTGTTTTTCCTTTTTTTTATTTTTTTTTTCTGAAATCGCCATGCCGTGAAGTCGCTAGATGATCTAGCATTTTCTTCATTGAAATCCCTACACCAGCATTTTCTGCTCCACACCTGAGCCCCTCATCTTTAGATTCACATAATACAGTACACAGTCACAGTACACCATAACCACTGAACGAAACTCAACGAAGAGAAATTTTTGGAAAGTTAAACAAGTAATGTAACTTCTCAAATCAAAATCACAAATTGAAATCTCCATAGTCTAAAATCACCATAACCATGTATATGTAATATAACATTACCTGTAATTAGCGTCAGCGGGAGGACGAGAGGCATTGGCGGAGGCACGGATGGATACGAATGGCGTTGGCGACGATGGGAGTGTGCCACGACCCAACCCCGAGAGAGAGAGAAAAAGTACTATAAGAGAGAAAGAACACTTACTGATTTGGGGGGCTGTAAAAATCTCGACGAGAGCGTTTCGACTGATGGAGCTATTCAGTTTAGTGCCTACTGATGGTGCGATATGAAATAGCCCTTCTGATGGCATGAGACCATATAGCTAGTTATGTAAAAGGGTCAGGTGACCCAGGGTCGACCCTCCCTTAGCTGCCCCTCCAAATTTTCGGGTCGGGCCAGGGTCGCCAATCCCCCCCAGCTGACCTTGCCTTTTTTTAATTTTTTTAATATTTTAAAATTTTTAATTTGTTTAAAATAAATAAAATACAAAATAAAACTCAACCAAACACATTAAAATAATTATTGACAAAAATTAAATTTATTAAACAATAAGCAATTGTATAATTAACATTAAATTTAAAATAACAATTTACAAATGTAGAATTACAAGAAAAAAAATAAATGATAGAGTAAAAAATATGTGCATCACTTCACATCTTTTACATCCTAACTATGTTGACACCTATAAGAGTGACTATCATTTTGCAAATATTACTCTATCAATACATAACTATTATTCATCACTAGATCCACTAGTGTGTTCTTCTCTTTCACCTAAATACATTGCATCAAAGTCAAGGGCAAGTTGCTTCTTTTCGGCGAGATATCAATCACCTTAGTGAGTATCGTGGAAATTGACATCAGAGAACAGTTTGTCACTGTAGCATTTCCCTGATCAAATCTGATCTCAAATTCATTAACAGATTCTAGCATCTTCCATTCCCGCACTGCCAAATTCGCCAATGTTGAATGTGATTTCCTACTGAGTGCATCTGCTACAACATTTGCCTTTCCTGGATGATACTGAATGGTGAAATCGATATCCTCCAGATATTCCATCCAGTGTCGTTGTTGCAAGTTCAGGTCTCGTTGGGTGAACAGATATTTTAGACTTTTGTGATCTGAAAAAACTTCAAACTTTTCACCGTACAAATAATACCTCCAAAGTTCCAATGCAAAAACAAGTGCGGCTAATTCTAGATCGTGGGTTGGATAGTTTTTCTCATGGTTTCTTAGTTGTCGAGAACCATAAGCGACTACATGGTCCAATTGCATTAGCACACAACCCAACCCTTCTCTTGAGGCATCATAATATACTGTATATCATGCCTCTTGTTTTTGTATGATTAGAACTGGGGCTTGAGTCAATCTAGCCTTCAACTCTTGAAAAACTCTTCCACATTTCTCATCCCAAACAAACTTGACATCCTTATGGATTAATCGCGTCATGGGTGTAGCAATCCGAGAAAAGTCCTTAATGAACCGTCGGTAGTACCCTGCCAAATCGAGGAAACTTCTTATCTCAAAGATTGTCTTCGGTTGCTCCCAGCTCATTACGGCTTCTACTTTTGTTGGGTCCACAGCAATACCATCTGTTGAGACTATATGTCCCAAGAATGGTATCTTTGTTAGCCAAAACTCACATTTGCTAGCCTTGGCATACAGTTGGTGATCTAATAAAGTTTGTAGGACGATACGAATGTGCTATTCATGCTCCCGTTCATCCTTTGAATAAATAAGTATGTCGTCAATGAAGACCACAACAAACTTATCCAAGTATGGACAGAAAATACGATTCATAAGATCCATGAAGGCTGCTGGCGCATTGGTGAGTCCAAAAAGCATAACCACAAACTCGTAGTGCCCATATCACGTACGGAAAGCTGTCTTTGGAATGTCTTCCTCTCGGATACATAATTAATGGTATCCTGACCGAAGATCGATCTTAGAGAAGAATAGTGAACCCCTCAATTGATCAAATAAATATCTATACGTGGCAAGGGATATTTGTTCTTGATGGTGACTCTGTTCAGCTTTCTGTAATCAATACACAGCCGTAAACTTTCATCTTTCTTCTTTGCAAAAACAGCTGACGCTCCCCAGGGGGGAACACTAGGTCGAATGAATCCTAGCTGTAGTAATTTTTCAAGTTGTACTTTTAATTCTTGAAGTTCTGCTGGTGCCATTCGGTAAGGGGCTATTGAAATTGGTGCAACTCCTGGCTGTAGATCTATACGAAAATCTATTTCCCATCGAGGTGGCAAACTGAGAAGCTCCTTGGGAAAAACATCTGGGAACTCACAAACTACTCAAGGGAGAGCAGTCTGTGGAAGCTCTTCATTCAAAGTAAGATTGGCTAACAAGCTATTTAATTGCCTGCAACCTCGAGAATGTACTAGGGATATAATTGGATCTTCTCGAGAATCTCCTTGGATACAGAATCGAGCTCCGAATGGAAGAATCGTTGACACACGCTTCAGATGACAATCAATAATTGCTTGGTGTAAAGACAACCACTCCATTCCTAGAATGACATCGTAGGTGTTCATATCCAACCAGATAAGATCACATTCTACTATGATCTTCCCGAATTGGATTATACAAGATCTAGTGAGCTTATTTGCGACAGTGTTATTACCCAGAGGGGAATCAATGGTTAAGGTTCCACTCAATTCCTCTGGTATTAATTTTAATGAACGTGCACATTTGGAAGATATAAAGGAATGTGAAGCGCCAGTATCAACTAGGATTACCACCCAAGTACTAAAGAGTAATGAGGTAACCTGAATAACTGTGTTCTCTGGTACCACTGTAATAGGTTCTGGTGCCTCCTAATGGTCAAGTGCAAATATGCGTCCCCGCGAAACAGTATTGTCCCTTCTTGGCCCTGGTCCTCCTCCACCACGACCTCATCATCCACTATTGTTCTTCTATTGTCCTCCTTGCTAGTTCATGTTAGAATTCTGAGAAGGTGGTCTTTGTTGAAAATGTTGTTGTGGAGATGGGTATGTGATCCGTGCTGGTCCTGGATTCTGTAAATTTTGTTAATTTTGCTTAGGGTATGTCATTGCCCTCTGAGGACAATCCCTTTTAAAATGCCCAAGTGGCCCACACTGGTAACATGCCTTTGGATTCTTTTGCTGATGTCAAGGTTGACTCCCTCCTCCATTTCTCGTTTATGGTTGACCACTGTACTATTTGTTGTTTTCAAAAAATCTACCTCGTTTTTGTCTAGCATTTTTGTTCTGGCTCATGATTGAACCCTTGGATGTTGATCATTTAAGCTTGGTAGTGTCTTGGATTTCCATTTTCACAGCGATGGCTGCCCTCACAACTGCAGCATAGGAAGTGTGCATCATTCCAATAATTCGTCCTCGAATGTCAGTCCATAAGCCCCATGTAAACTGATCAGCCTTTGCCTTGTCAGTTAAGTTCAAATTCTGGGCATATTTAGACAGACTAGCAAACATTGCTTCGTATTGTATTACAGTCATGTTACGTTGTTTCAAGGATAAAAACTCCCGTGTCTTAGCATCTTTAAAGGTTTGTGGAAAGAAGCGATTCATGAACAATTCTTCAAATCTTTCCCAGGTCATAGTTGCAGTGTCATGACTTTCCTTAACGAAAGTCCACCATTCATATGCATAAGCTCGCAGTTGGAACGTTGCCAGGATTATCTTAGTAGCATGACAGGTTATTCCCATGATCTCTAAAATACAAGAGACTTCTTTGAACCAGTTCTCAACTGCTACCGGTTCTAATTCGCTATGAAATGCTGGTGGGTCATACCGTAAGAAGTTCCTGAGGTCATCATCATGCCTCATTGCCGGCGGTATTATTGGTGCTGCTCCCACTACAGCTGCTACCGGCATCGCCACCGGTGCTTGTGGATTCATCTGTATAAATTCGGCCATAACTGTCATCATGTCTCAGATAACTTGGGCCATCTCGTTGTTAATGTTGGTGGTGGTCACAGATTGTGCATTTGTTGGTTGCGATTGCACCCCATTTCCACTGTTGTTTTGGGGTCATCCACGGCCTCTTCTGGTGTTTTCCATTCTATAGAAGATTGACCGTTTAGTTAGGTACTTACACATAATATATACACATACACGCAATGAGTATAAGAATACCCAATCCTTACTACCCTTAGGTAAATCGTAAACCTATGACTCTGATACCAAGCTGTCATGCCCCGGATTTTCATAACTAGAATGCCCGGGGGTGACTTGGGGTTATTTGTTGGGTATAAAAATAAGATGATAATAACACGCTGTCACACTCCAAAATTTTCCTCCAAACTGGGGTTGACCTGCAATAAAAATTTAAGGTATTCAAAATCCCTTGTTTATCCCAAACAATATTTATAAGTCATTAGACTGAATTATTTGATAGGATTCAACTATAGGGCATAAAATAAAGATAGAGAATAGTATTACAGAGCCATCTAAGCATCCCAACCACGCGATTAACACTACATACCAAAAAAAGCAAACTAGGTCTAAACTTAATAATTATAATCATCCAACAATTATTATTACAGACCACAATAATAAATAAAGTCTTCCAGTGCTGCGCAAGAAAGAAAAAATAGATGACTCTCCTGATGGAATATTTAAGAGAAATTAATCTCTTTCCAGCTCATCTTCAGTATCCCTGTACTTAATACCCTGAAAAAATATTCCCACAAGGGGTGAGCTACTAAAGCCCAGTAATTAGAATCTCTTAGGTACCTATATGCAGTGGTTGTAATACTACACTGTATTAGATGACCCACTACAGTGAATGTGATTAGGTGGCATACTAGTTATGCAACAATTTATTTAATAGATCCCAACGAAATAATGTAAATGATACTTACAACGGTTTGATGAAACTGTCACCGTAACTACTATTTTACTTACACGTAAAAATAGTTAAATGTTGATGTGTGTACCACAATGAAATCTGTGTCGCAGTGGTAGGGATCTCAGATTCAGATCTTCAAGGTCTCGGGATCAAACCCCGTAATGATACAGGTTCCATATATATATATATATATATATATATATATAATATTCATCAAGGGGAATTAAATATAATTAAATAATTCCAACACATCATTCATACATACGCAAGAAAGGCTGCCAGTCATAGTAAAATTTGGTAAAGGAGTTTAATCTAAATCCTCCTAGGATAATCATACTCCTGTCCTCCTCTACCCCCAACCTTGGGAACCAGTGACTTTACGGGCTTAGCATCCAATGCATTCCGACAGTGTCACCCATAAAAAACCTAGCCGTCGCGACCAGCTACCTGACTGGCCAGGTCAGAAGGGAGCATCTCCCAAATAAAATGCATATATTCCCATCTCCATCTAAAAGGCCATTTCTACCCACCCATCACCCCATTGCCAAAAATATCTTAAGCACCGAGTGCCTTAAGTTATTCTCACCCCTTTTACATTCTCAATGGTACCTTGTATGGAAATAAGATATTTTTAATAACAACCGGCAATGTTTCCGGGCGATAAATCAAAAGTGGGATTATTCAGTCACATGCAGTATATTTTTAAGTAATTCTCAATAAATCAAAGATTTCATATAGTTACCAATATTATTATTGCAAAGGTAGGTACTACATGTAAATTAACAAGTAGCAAGTAACTAAAAATAATTTAGAACTTGAATTTGTATTTTAGTTAATTGTTTTGACAAGCCGTACAACCTTTGATAAGAATAAAATTATTTTTAATGGTATATTAATTAAGCCGAGGTTGGCAGCTTAATAGGTGAGCGACTCTAATTGCGATTTGAAGTCGCGAGTTTGAACCTCATTGGCTGCGATCTCGGTTTTTGCCTCTTTTTCATTTTTATTTTATTATTTTATGGAATATAAAGATATTAAATAGCTATTTGGACTAATATTTAATTTTAAAAAAATTGATAAGTTTTATTTTATTCTAACTAGATAGTATAGTACATCAGTTGAACAATTAAGTCGATGTGAGATTACAAAACTAATTCATTCTAAACTTTTGATTTGGTAGGAGAATAATATTATTCAAAATAATTTGAATAAATTCTAATCACCATCTTATTTATAACCAAACCCTTATCATAGGGTTTCGGCTTCAAGATATCCACAAATGTCCATAGAATTATTCCAATGTTTAGGAAAATATTAAATAAGTTTCATTAAATTCACTTAATCATAAAAATATAGTTATATAACTTGCTAGGTTGACAAACAATGCCTAAAAGAATCAATTAAAATAAATCAAATTTATTTAAGGAAGACCAAATGAGGAAAGAATAAGTCCATTGTTTCATTTGGGTATTTTTATCAAATACTTGGTTCTACTTAACCATTTTAGTTTGAATAAGTCATCCAACTATTTATGATGAAACTGATTATCTAAGTTAGTTATCATAAATATTAGAGTGTCAAATAATACATAATATCTAGTTTAAAATAATTTCATATCAATTGAAAAATAACTAGGTAGCATCAACTTAACTGTCCACTTTAGTATTATATCAAATAGTATAAGTGTTTTACTATATCAGGCATTGTGAACAAAATTACACATCAATAGAAATTATTAACATGATAATAATTAACAGAAGGTAATTGAAAATTTAAATAAATCTTTAAACATAATATTTTAAAAAAAATCTAAACAAGTATCAATTAAAGGCTAAGCAGAGACAGTAGTTTAAAAGAAAATTTATATAAAATATAGCAGAACTCCAATATCTATAAAATTTATATCTGTAAAAACTAGACTTTAAGACCTACAACTTTCATGTTTTACATTTTTTAAAATTCTAAGGTCTAAAGGTGCAAAAACAGTCTTGAATTCAGTTTGTTCAAAAGATACAGTTTTACATGTGCTCAGTATTTTGGGCATAACTTTTGACTCACAACTCAGATTGATGCAAATATTTTTGGGTTGGAAAGAAAACTTAAAGGGATACAACTTTTATGTTTTAGCCGAAGCCTAATTCCACCGTTTTAGGGGTCAAAAGCACATCAGAAGTTACAAACAAAGAGCTGTCAGCATGCTGAGCTACATCAGTCAAAGTTTCGGCTTCCCTACCCCCAATACGCGGATATTTTTTATCACAATCAAGTTTCATACTTCAAACCCAAAAAATATGCTTCAGCTTCAAATTGAAGACATCAAATACATTTTAGGAGGTTCGTCATCCTACCTCAATGAAGATATTGGTGACCAAGTCTCAAAAGGAAAAAGGAGTTGAGCTTTGAGCACCACCCAATTGGAAAGTTCCAAGCCTTTTTTCTTCCTCCAAGCCACACCGAATTTCCAACCACATTAAAATGATTTTTTTCTCTCTTATTTTTGTTTCTCTTTGAAGGCACACAAATTTATAAGAAAAAGTGTTGGTAGAGAAAGTGTCGGTAGAGAAAAATAACCTTCACTTCCTATACTTGAAAGCCAATAAAGTAGGATCACATTAGGTAGCATGATCCAAGAATCATGCTTAGCCTTTTTGACTATCTAACCACATCATTTAAGAGAGGTATTGGGAGAGATGTATGGAGGTGGCATGATCCGGGAATCATGCTAACTTTTTGACTAATTAAATAAAATGCTTTTAAGTCTTTAAATCATGCTTGCTAAATTATTTGAAAGAATGCTTTAAAGTCATTAATGTAGGGTCTTCTTTTTGACTAATAAGCTAAATAATTCGAGAGAAGTGAGAGATGTATGGAAGAAATGATGGATGGAAAATGCAATTTGCCGGGAAATGATTTAGAGCTACTATTCATGAGTCAACTCAGTGAGTGATAAAGTGAGTTGTAGTGAGTTGAAGTGAGTTGAGGTGAGTCAAAGAAAGGGTTGACCGATGGGTTAACGGGCTTGGGTTGAACCAAATAGATAATTGGGTTAGGAATTATTTAGATAAAAGTTTAGAAATTCTACATTAAACTCCCACATATGATGAAATTAAATCCGAAAATCTTTCCAACTAATTTTATCATTCCAAAAATTTTCAAATGCTCAATTTTCTAGATTTTTACTATAATAAATATCACCACCACACTTAAACAAATTAATTAAGAGAAAAAAAATTTAAGGTTATTACATTCATACAACAACCTTAAATAAGAAATTAAATTTTTATTTCCATATTTCTCTTTTTTCACCTTTTATTTTTTTATTCGTAAGATATTCTTTCACCTTTTAACCATACACAAATACAATATAACACATTAAAATAAAATAAATTGGTTTCAGATATTGCTGCTTGGTTGTCTCGTAAATATAGGATCACATAGGTATAGGATCCAACCAAGATACATTATTCTTTGATGTCTGCTTCTTAAGCCAAAATCTTAGGAATATTATATGCCATCCCTAAGTATCTGCTCGCTTTATAGATTACTAGTCCATTAAACTCGATCACCAACCTACGCGGGTTTCGGGACTTTCAACCTTGAGTAATGTATACCCAATATTTTCAGTACCCTTCAACTTAAACAAAATATAACACCAAATATCTCTTTAAATCCACATTAAATAAAATTTTTCTTTATTTTAAATTTTCACATAAAATTATAAATAAATAAAATTTTTCCTCAATTGTTTATTTTTCATGAACTTTCTTTAACTTCTAATCATTACCCATTCATAAAATTTTCAAACAAATTAATGAACAAAACTATGTCATACTCTATTCATCATGTTACAAGGATTTAATAAAAAAATAAAAAAAAATCAAACAAGCAGTTGGAATCAAAAACATCCTTGAGAGCATTAATTAATTTAGGATCTTATATATATATATATATATATGGAACAGCAGCAAGCCGTTATCATCAAATATATATACGATATATATAATATCAAATCAAATAATATATGGGAATCGTCTTTTATCTCAGTTGGACAAGTTCGGTAAGGAAAAATTCCAGAAAAGAAGAAGATGTAGGGCAGTAAAGACATTGCATAGTCAGAAAGCCCGATACAATGAAAAAGAAAACTTAGTTAGAGAAAAAGAGGACCCAAATTCAACACAGCGATGGCTATTAGGGTTTTTGAGTGTATATATATATGCTTCCTTATATAATATATTAGGTTTCAAATAAATTTGATATTACCAATATTTTCACCAAATTTCTTTCAATAACCAATTCCAACCTAAGTCTACAAATTTCCACCTAAAATTAAATTGTAACTAAATTAAAAAAAATACCATCCAGATATTTCTCAAGAATAATGAAAAATAAAATAAAATTATCAATATATGTATACACACGTAGCATGATATCAAATCACTTTAAGAATTTAATTACAATTAGAATTCCTACTTCATGTCATAGTCACCTATTAACTCAACTGATTGCTTGTAATATATTATGTTATTAATATTATTTATTTATTATTATTTTTTTAACAAACACTTAATTTAATGTTATCTATGTACATATATATGTATTAGCAACATAATATTTTTTATTAAATTATAAATAATTAATGTTTTATTTAATTAAAATCAGTTCATAATTTATAATTCATAAAAATATTTAAATACCAAAAAAAAAATCATATAACCCGTGTGTCTACAATAAAATTAACATTTAATTAATGCCTCAAAAATTTTAATTAACCAAATTTCATACTACCTAATTAAATATTAACTAGAAAAATAGCCAATGCAAAATTAAACTTTTAGGTCATTACAGTCTAAGGTTAGCGTTTACCATTTACAAATATGGTTAGATCCTCCCTCTTCACAATATACAGATAATTTTTCCTATTGATAACTGTCATAGAGATTAAGATTAAGCCCTAATAATTTAACTTTTTTTTTTTTTTTTGAAGATAGAAAAATCACAATCTGAGCCATACCGATAATCAAATTGAATTGTACGATTATTTCATATTCAACAAATAAGATCATGGAATAAATAAGTATTTTTTTCATATAATTTATTTTATGGATGTTCCTAAATTCATATATATATAATAATTATTTTGCTTACATCTTTCTCTATGTGTGTCATTTGCATGAACAAGCATGGGAGTTTCTTGTAAAGAGTATAATAACCCGAATATTTTTTTTCTTAATTAATTTGCTTAAGTGTGGTGGTGATATTTATTATAGTAAAAATCTAGAAAATTGAGAATTTGAAAATTTTTGGAATGATAAAATTAGTTGGAAAGATTTTCGGATTTAATTTCACCCTATGTGGGAGTTTAATGTAAAATTTCTAAACTTTTATCGAAATAATTCTTAACCCGATTACCTATTTGGTTCAACCCAAGCCCATTAACCCATGGGTCAACCCATCTTTCGATTCACCTCAACTCACTTCAACTCACTTTATCACTCACTGAGTTGACTCATAAATAGTAACTCTCAATCATTTCCCTGCAAACCTTATCTTCTTCCATCCATCCTTCCATACTTCTTTCAAATTATTTGGTTAATTAGTCAAAAAGAAGCAAGATTCCCAGATCATGCCACCTATTGTACATTCAAGACCTTACATTAAAGACTTTGAAGCATTTCTTAAATTATTTGGTTAATTAGTCAAAAAGAAGCAAGATTCCCGGATCATGCCACCAATGGTACATTCAAGACTCTAAATTAAAGGCTTTGAAGTATGGTTAATTAGTCAAAAAGAAGTAAGATTCCCGGATCATGCCACCTATTGTACATTCAAGACTCTAAATTAAAGGCTTTGAATTATAGCAAGTGGAGGTTATCTTCTCCACCGACACTTCCCCTACACTCCCATGGCTTCTTATAAAAAACTTCCTCTCTATGAAAAAAAAAAAAAAAAATTCTAAGGTTTTCAAAGAGCTGTAAGGTTTGTGTGTTTTTTTAAAAAAAAAAGTTTATCAAGTGTTGGTTAGAGATTTGGTGGTGCTTGGCGGAAGAAGAAAAGCTTAGAGCTTTCCAGTTCGATTGGTGTTCAAAGCTAAACTCCTCTTCTTTCTTGGACTTGGTCACCAATATCTTCATTAAGGTAGGATGACGAACCTCCTAGAATGTGTTTGATGCCTTCAATTTGAACTAGAATTAATATGTGTAGGATTAATTTGAAGTCAAAGCATTTTTTGGGTTTGAAGTAGGAAACTTGATTGTGATAAAAGAAAAATTTTTAGTTAATTATCTTCATAACTTGTAATATTGAATTTATATTTACATGTTTGAGTTTGCATTTTCTGAACAAACTGAATTCAAGGCTGTTTTTGAACCTTCAAACTGTAGAATTTTAAAAAGTGTAAGACATGAAATTTGTAGGTCTTGAAGTATAGTTTCTATAAATATAAAGTTTATAGATATAGGAGTCCTGCTCTATTTTATATGAATTTGTTTTCAAGCTGTTATCTCTGCTTAGCCTTTAATAGATGCTTGTTTGTTTTTTTTTTTTTTTATATAAGAATTTTATGTCTATAGATTGATTTAAATGTCCAATTACCCTCTATTAGTTATAGATATGTTAATGATTTCTATTCATGTGTAATTTTGTTCACAAGGCCTAATCTAATAAAGCACTTATATTGATTGATGAAATACTGAAGTGGACTGTTAAGTTCATACTACCTGGTTATCTTCCAATTAATATGAATTTATTTTAAATTGGAATAATTCCATGAATATTTGTCGATATCTTGAAGCCGAAAACCTATGACAAGGATTTGGTTATAAATAAGATAATGATTGGAATTTACTCAAATTATTCTGAATAATGTTATTCTCCTAACAAATCAAAAGTTTAGAATGTATTAGCTTTGTAATCTCACATTGGCTTAATTGTTCAACTGATGTACTATATCATCCAGTTAGAATAAAATAAAACTTATAAATTTTTTTAAAATTAAATATAAGCCCTAAGAGCTATCTATTTTCTTCATATTCCATAAAATAATAAAATAAAGAGAAAAAAGAGGCAAAAACCGAGATTGAAGCCAATGAGGCTCGAACTTGCGACTTCAAATCGCGATTAGGGTCACCCTCCCACTAAGCTACCAACCTCAGCTTAATTAATATACCATTAGAAATAATTTTATTCCTATCAAAGGTAGTACGGCAAACTTGTCAAAAATTATTAACTAAAATACTAATTCAAATTCTAAATTATTTCTAGTTACTTGCTACTTGTTAATTTACATGTAGTACCTACCTTTGTGATAATAATATTGGTGACTATGTTAAATCTTTGATTTATTGAGAATTATTATTGAATTATGAATTGAGATAAAATACTTAGAATGTACTGCATGTGACTGAATAAATCTCACTTAGAATTCATCACCCAGGAACATTGCCGATTACTATAAAAAAATGTCCTATTTCCATACAAGGTACCCTTGGGAATGTTAAAGGGTGAGAATAAATTAAGGCACTCAGTGCTAAAGTTATCTTTGGCAATGGGGTGGTGGGTGGGTAGAAATGGCCTTCTAGGTGGAGATGGGAACATATACATTTTATTTAAGAGATGCTCCCTTTTGACCTGGCCAGTCAGGTAGCCGATCGCGACGGCTAGATTTTTGGTGGGTGACACCATCGGAATGCATTGAATGCAAAGCCTGTAAAGTCACTGGTTCCCAAGACTGGGAATAGAGGAGAATAGGAGTATGATTACCCTAGGAGGATTTAGATTAAACTTCTTTATTAAATTTTACTATGACTGGCAACCTCTCTTGCTTATGTATGAATGATGTGTTGGAATTATTTAATTATATTTAATTCCATTAGATGAATATTTTATAAAAAGATATAGAAAAATATATATACATATATATATATATATATATATGAAACTTGTATTGCTATGGGGTTTGATCCAGAGATCTTAAAGATCTGAATCTGAGATCCCTACCAGTGCGACACTGATCTCATTATGGTACAAACAACAACATTAAACTATTTGACGTGTAAGTAAAATAGTAGTTACAGTGACGGTCTCATCGAACTGTTGTAAGTATAATTTACATTATTCAGTTGGGATCTATTAAATTATTTGTTGCATGAACAGTATGCCACCTAATCACATTCACTGTATTGGGTCACATAATACAATGTAGTATTATGACCACTGCATATAGGCACCTAGGAGATTCTGATTATTGGGCTTTAGTAGCTCACCTTTTTGTGGGAATATTTTTTTCAGGATATTAAGCACAGGGATACTGAAGATGAAGTAGAAAAAGATTAATTTCTTTTTAATATTCCATCAAAAGAGCTATCTATTTTTTTTTGTGTAGTACTGGAATACTTTATTTATTATCGTGCTCTGTAATAATAATTATTGGATGATTGTAATCATTAAGTTTAGACCTAGTTTGTTTTTATTTGGTATATAATGTTAATTACGTGATTGGGACGCTTAGATGGCTCTATAATACCATTCTTTATCTTTATTTTATACTCTGCAGTTGAATCCCACCAAATGATTTAGTCTAATGACTTATAAATATTGGTTATGATAAACTAGGGATTTTGAATATCTTAAATTTTTATTACGAGTCAACCCCAGTTTGAAAAAAAATTTAGGGTGTGATAGTTTGTTGTTATCATCTTATTTTTATACCCAATAAATAATCCCAAGTTACCCTCGGGCATTCGGGTTATGAAAATCCGGGGCGTGACAAAGAGCATTTAAGAAATACTAAAAAATACAAAATTAAATTTACTTAATTAAGTGATAGTTACTAAAAAATTCTTTTAACTTGTATAAGACTTAAATGCACAACTTCTTACTTTTTTTTTTTTTGTGAATTGTTTATTCATTAACCCACTTGAATGCTTGCAACTTCGATGCTTACACTTCATATAAATAAACAAACTCCATCCCTATTTATATTTCTTTACTTTTTTAACGAATGGTTGAGATTGATTTAATCTAACGATGGGATTATGTCTCTAGAATCATCTACCAAAATATCTAAGATATTTATAATACTGATAGAGAATTCTACAATTCTTTACAATATTCGAAACACTTTTTATAAACTTCCCTAGGTTTTAAAATATTTTAATTTATAATATTTACAATACTCTAGAATATTCGAGATACTCCTTTGAAATTCTCCTAATTTCCAAAATATTATAGAGAAATCTAAAATATTTCAGTGACTTTTAAAAATTTCAAACCAAACTAAAAAATTTTGAAATCCTCTAGAATACTACAGACTATTTTAGGACACTCTAAAACACCATAAAAATTTCGATCCAGAATGTAATAGGTAAATGATAAGAAAAACTGAATCATGTTATTTCATTTGAGATGAAGAGTTGGAAGAGGATGCAATTATTTATAAGTATATTTAACACCATAACGTTGAAAGTGAGAATAGAGTAGAGTGGAATATAAAAATCCAAGCAGAGAAAAAGTTTGTTTGGTTTGAAAATATATTTTATTTTTTTAAATCCCTTTTTTATTTTTTATTTTCTATCAAGTTATTTTTAAGAAAATATTCTCTAAATTAAATTATTTTTTGTTTATTTTATTTTTTACAAAAAACACATAAAATATGCACGTGCATGTATGCTCGTGTGCCTGAGTTAGAACCTTTCGAAAATTTTTGTTGAATCAAGATCTTGTTTCATTTTATTGATTTCTAGTTAATTAATAGGTATTCAAGTTTATAAATTTAAATTCAAGTGAAGATTTTAAATGTGTTTGTGTATAGAAAAGAGTAAAATCTACAAATGAGGGAAATGACGGGTGACCTTATCTGAAGGCCGATTTGTTAAAAAAGTATCATGAGCAGCTCTTTATATATTATCGCTAAAACCTTTTAAGCATTTCTTTATTTTGCCCTTAGAATGTTGTTTTTAGCCTTTTATCCAATCTTCTCTTTCTGTCCTATTTCTTTTCAAGTTTCTCCCATCATTTCAAAAAGTTTCTTATTATTTTCTCAAATTTTCTTATTGACTTCACGTCTTAATCTAGTGGGCATTTAGAATGACAAAAATTGATAGAATTTGATAAAAGTTATGAGTTTGTAATTCATGTAGTAAGATAAAAAATGAATAACTTTTAGAGATTTTCAATATTTTTCAGAGATTTTCACTAATTTTCATTACTCCAAACAAAGCTGTACAAATAATTAGAAAGACTAATTGTGATTATTTTTCTCTGTCATAAGCTCAGTGTTAGCACATGAAATGAGGCAACAACCTACTGCTTATTTTGAAGCTTGACCTAACTTTTAAGCCATTGATGCTTGTAAACTCCTTTTAGGATTTTCTATATTAATTAGCTAAATCACTTTTCTTGGATTGCAGCTCTGGACACTGAGCAGTTTCAGAGGAAAGTCTTATTTCGACAAAAGTTTAGGAATTTTATTATTTTTTTCTTCTTCTAGCACGTAGTGCAGAACTCGTTTCACTGCTACTTTTAATAATTGTTTGTGTGACTATTGTGTCAGTATAAGTCTTAAATTGTGTCATTGGAGTATGACGTTGAATTTTATTTTGATGATATCATTATTATTATTTTAATATGAGAACAATAGATGTTTAATAGATGCTCTGATTAATATTTATGATGTTGACTTGATCTTAAAATAAGTTTTATTTGATTTTAATTTAGTTTTCATACTTCTATACTGTCAATCTCGGAAGAACAACCAAAAAAAAAAGTTAGAAAAGACTTGGGTAATGAAAAATATGCATGAAAGAGAAAGAGCCGTTGCCAGAGAGCTTTGATCTAGGAGGACTTAATTTGTCAAAATACACATTTTGAAATTTTGTAGGGATAATAATAAGATTATCATATTAAATATGTATAAAGTATGATTATGAAGAATATAGTTGTGCATATGGTATTTTAATTATTTAAATTGAATTTATTTATCGCTTGATAATTGAATTTTACATTACTAAGTTTATAAAATTCAACACTTATTATTTAATATTTGAATTCCAAATGTTATAATTATCTAAATTGAATTCTACTTATCACTTAATATAATAATTTAAAAATAATAAAATTTTAGAATATTATACGGATTAGAATTTTTATTTAAGTTGATTGCTATTAAAAATAATAATATTTTTGGTGACTTTGATTATTTGGTGCTTGTCAATCCCTAATGTGGATTTATACCCCAAGTGCAAGGTAGTCCGATGTAACAATTTAAATTTAAACGGTGAAGTATCGGTCGTATCCACAGGGAGAGGCGTAGTAAACTCACAATTCTTCTTCTCTTGATTAGTAGGTGTCACACAAGAAAAATTCAAGAAAATTAGTTTGAGTTTGAAAATGAACCCTACCTAGGTATTTTGTCAAACACCTAGGAAGTGGCATCAAATCTAATTTGCAATTATCAAAGAAAAATTTGATTAAACTAAAACAATTATAAAAATGACTTGGATCAAACCAATTCAAGTAGTAATTTCTAAGGATTTTCAAGGAGAACAATAACTAATTAATTTGGTTAAACATCAAGTTCACTTGGTTGTTGTTCTAGATCAAACACTTAGAGTGCAATAATTCATATGGATTATATGAGAGTTCTAGGTGGCAATCCACATACAAAATCCTTAAGATCGGGCATGAAAATTCCACTAAGCCACTCACATATAATGAACATAGAATATACTATCAAGAGTTAATCTAGTAACATTAACTAGTGGTTTCAAAGAATCCTAACAAACTAATCATCATTCAATAAATCCAATTGAAATTGAAAATTAAAGCAAAATTAAGAACAATGATTGAAAGATTTGGTAACAACACTTAGTTCATGTAATTGAAAACCTAAATCAAACACTTAGAATGTATAACTTATAAAGAGTACATATAAGTTCTATATTAGCAAACCACATACAATTTCTCAAAGAAGTGCATGAGAATTCTAATTAGCAACTCACATATAATCTATATAAGCTATACAAATTAGGCTAGATCTAGAGTTAACAACTAACAATTTCAATAGATTCAAACATTTCAACTATCATTCATAAAGAATTTCAAGAAGATTTAAACATTGAAAAGCAAAATACCTTGAAAATCCACATACATCATCTACTATCCTTGATTTGGATCCAAGTAAGAGAGCTACTCACACATAATGAAAGTGGAAATACATGAAAATGAAACAATTATATTCATAAGCTCAAAATTTTGATACAAAAATTCAAAGGAAATGAAGCTTGATCCACTTTCCCTCTCTAAAACTCTCTCTCAACAAAAGGAAATCTAAAAAACTAAAATCTTCGTCTATATATCCCCTCTAGACGACCTCACTCGTATATATATAATACAAACTAAGAAAGTACATATTTGCCCCTTTTCCAAAAGCTGAATTGCAGAATTCTCGCATCGCAAGTTGGTTCGAACAAAGGTTCGAACAAGCTGATGATTGGTTCAAACAAAGGTTCGAACAAGCTAATGGTTGGTTCGAACCAATTTTCAGGACTTAGTCATTTTTGCTCCAGTTGGACCTTGCATTGCTTCTGTTGATCGAACAAAGGTTCAAACTATATATGGTTTGAACAAGGGTTCGAACAATTTTTCCTTAGTCAATTTTTTCACATCTTGGTCTGTACCAACTTCTGTTGTCCTAACTATGGTTTGAACAACCTGTGGTTCGAACAAGGGTTTGAACCACTTTCTCCACACTTAGCCAAATTTGCTATTGTTTCCTCTGTCATGCCTTCTGTGGTTAGAACAATGGTTTGAACAAACGCTGGTTCAAACAAGCGTTCGAACCACTTTGTTAATTTCCTCCATTCTGGTCCAACTTCTGTTATTTTCATCCCAAACACTTGCAATTCACAAGAAATTCTTATTAATGCATTAACACTCATTTTCTCAATTTTTTAAAATATAAATTTACCTAACAACCCACAATTTAAGCTTTATGATTGTACTTTTCATAATACAATTATTTGATTATAAGCTAATTCAAATATAATACAATTTTTAAGAAATACATTGCCATGCGGTTGTTGATTGGAATATTTGTTTTGTTACCTTTCACTTAATTTTATAATTTTATTTTTAATTTAATTTTGCATTAATTAAATTTTTTATATAAATTAGGTTATACTTGTTTCTACAACTACTTCATTGGTTTTGATAGAGGTTGATGTTGCATATGATTCATGAATGCAGGTACTCATTAAATAAAATAGGGTTCTCAATCCTCGTAAAGATTATTAGCAAAATTTTATGTGAAGTTTTGGCTTTTGAAGTATGCAAAGATAAGTTTTCAGCTCTTTTTTCAAATTTTGATTGCATATTCAATTTCTTTATTTGCCTTTGTAATTAATTTTTTCTTTTTTTTTTATGAATAGTAATAATTAACTTGTTTAAGACAAAAATCATAATAATAATATTATTATTGTTGTTGTTAAGAATCAATTAGTATATTATCTAAATTATTTTCGGTTTTGGTTACTTTTTTAATGATCAAGTTTTATGTAGTTATTATATTTATATATGTTGTTGATGAATTTTTAAAATTAATATAATTTCCTTCCATTTTGAAGTCTCACTCGGAAGTTTTTTTTTTTTTTCCCTCTTTCTATATATATTCTTCAAGATATATATATATTGTATACTTGCATTTTTATATATATGTACAACATTTATAGTCGTTTTGAATTTTTTTGATATATTAAATTCTTACCAAAAATCTTTTCATTCTCTAAAAATCTCATCATATTTCAATTTATTCAGGGGTTATTTGGAGTGATTGAAGTGACCAAGAAAAAAATTTAAAAAGAATTAAAAGTGAAATTTTTTTTAAATTTGGAGTGTAAAAAGTTGTCTTGAAATAATAGTTAGATGTTGTATTTGATTTGATATAAAGTTGATAAAAATTATATAAAGTAATACATGATAAAATTTTAGGGAAGAACCTTGAAAATTTTTAGAGTTTTTTGGAACTTTTTAGTACAAATGTTAGTCTAACTTTTTCAAAAATCTGACAAAATTCGTTAGAATGCACTATAATAGTTTGTTTCAATGGATTTTGACAAATTTTTTAAAACATTAGAACTTTTTAAAATTTGAAAAAGTTGAAACTGTTGAAAATTTTTGAATTTGGTTGAACCTCCAAACGGTCCCTCATTTGAATGTAAAAACTATGATTTTTCAAATTTTATTCTAAATTGTTTCTTTAATGTGATTGTGTTCAATTTTTATTCTATTTTCAAACGCGATTGTCAATTTATTTTATTCAAATATATAAAGAGTCATTTTGCTCACAAAAAAAAAAAGGAATAACTTTTATCGAATTTTATTAATTTTTTTCAACTTTTATCAACTTTTTCTTATTTTTTTCAACTTTTAATAGCTTTTTTTAATTTTTTTCAATTTTTACAAATTTTTATCAATTACCTAACTAGTCACTAAAGTATTACGTGTTAATCTGTGGTATAAAATTATATTTTTGAAATTTTTTTTGTGATACCAAACGTGAAAATTCTCCGAACCAAGTAATCACACACAATGTAAGAATAATAACACAAGAGAATAATGAGAAAACTTTCTCACAGGAACAAAAACCTCAATTACAAAATCCACTATCAACGGCTTATAAAATTCTACTCAAAACTCTCTACAATTCATTCACATGAATCCTTTCGTCACTCTTACTTGGTTCACCCGACAAGCCCTACAAGTAGATTTTCTGTCTCACATAGAAAATAAAAAAAGATTATAGAGAAAAATAAGAGAAAGAGACCTATAAGCTCACAAAGAAAAATTATCTTTCTCAAAAGATTCTATGACATACCCCTTCAATTCTCCTCTTTTAATTCACCTTATACATTAAACTTGGGTGCATATATATAAACTTATAAAATCCTATTGCAATTAAAACTCAAATATATAAACAAATTTTCTAAAAACAAATTTTCTAAATGGAACAGATTTCCTAAACAATAACAGAATCTTTCATAAAATGATTTGTTCGAACAATTGATTTCCCTGTGGGCTTTGCACAGAGTCTACTGTCAAAAGGTTGAACGTGTGTGCATCCTGCGGGCTCTCAACACCTATGTGGCGCAGTCGCGTGCTGCCTGCGATACGTACTGGAATTTTATGTATGTGTTTTCTAATCTGTACAATCTTCTTCTTCACTTTTAATTAGACTTGAATAGTAATAATGTGGTTGCGGTCTTTTAGAAACTTGCTAATTTGGAAGATCTTCAATTTAAGAAACATATAAATCTGCTCCTTTCTTTAATTTAAAAAATATTCAAATCTGTCATATTTAATATAAGCTTCTGTATGAATTTGCCACTAAAATATCTTACAGAGCGGCCTCTTAACCTCAATGGATTGTTATTTTTAATTAAAAAAAAAATCAAAAACCGAAAAGGGCCAAAAGAAAAATAAAATAAATTATTCGAAGACTTTCGTATGCTCCCTTTGTTTTACACCTTATCCTCAAATCGTCGGTAATAATTTAATAAAGCACCAAAACTAATAAGCCACCAAAACTACTAGGGGCTACCGTCCTCATCTTCCCTCTGCTCTCTGCCGTCAGCTCCTAACCCTCGATTTCAACCCCCAGAACTCTCTCTATTGTACATGTATATACATATATACATATATATATTTTTAGCATTATAAAGATAAATGTAATTGATTTCTTTTTTTCATCTATTTCTTTTGCTTTTGATGGAGGAGTGTATAGGCTGAGGGAGATGGAGCAAGATGTGGAAGCGGATAGTGGCTGCCATGGCTGTTGAGTGAAGCTCTCTGTCTTGTCCGATTTCAAGCCATTGGTGGAAAGCAGGAGACTTTACAGCGACAATAAACATGTTTAAGGTACCCTCTCTATATATGTAAGCGTTTCTCTGTTTAATAGACCCCAGACCCGAAATGAAAGTCAGTGGATTTTGGTAATTTAAGAGCATTACCTGCTTGTTTTGTGTGCCAGTTTTACATATTGGACTACTGGGTTACTTGTGTTTTTGTGACTTTTTGAATTATGTATCAGTTGTGTGAACTGTAAGCACTACTTAAGGCTCATACTGATTCATTACATTCATGATTATATTTGCAGTGTTGTAATTGCTTAAAGTAAGAGGGACTCTGACTTGCAAGATTGTGTTGGTGAAAGGCCACCCCTTAGGATGAACATTTTCAAGCATCTAGCGCCCACAAAATATGGGTTGAGATGTGCTGCCTCAAAATCTTGTAGAGGTAGTCTCCACTCACCGTTTTTCATTGGCCTATTTAATTTTTACGGCGGATACAACCTCTCAATTCGTATTGTTGGAGGATGCCAAGAAAGCACGAAATGTGTTGTTTTTGTTCGTGTATTGATCTGTAATGTTTGTGTAATTCAGTTTCCAAACTTCAGAAATTGTGTGGTTATTGACTCTATATCCAAAAGAAAGTTGATGTGTCATTGATAGAAGAGAGGTTAAGAGAAGTTTGTTTAATCATTTAGTCATGTCCAATGTAGACATTTAAATGCACTAGTAAATAAGAGTGATTGGATTGAAGTAGCACTTGCAAAAAGGTAGACCTAAGACTACATATTGAAATTATTAAAAGATGTAATTTTTAATAATCTCACAGAGCCCTTGATAGACAAAAAAAAAAAAAAAAAAAGGAATGGACAAAAAGGATTTATGTAGCTGGCCCCAAATAGTTTGGGACTAAGAATTTGTTGAGCTGAGTTATATTAATTCCATGGTCCCTCTTCCCTTTAAACAAACATTAGATCATAAAATGATGCTCAATGAAACATGTCCCATGACATACCATCTGAATGGTGCTTTTAGATTCGAAAGAGTTTCAAGGAAGTAAAAATGTTCATATGTGACTTCTAAAGATTGTGTTTCCTAGCTGTATGTATTCTAGATTCCCCTTGGTTATATTCATATTATTGGTGCATGAATTTAATAACTGGATCATGCAAGTACTATTTAAATGTAATCCATGTTAAAGCAGCATTGAATTGTTATTTTGGGAGTTGATCAATTGATAATCTACTTCTAAGCAATAAGTAGACAAGGATGGTTAATTTTAAATGCTATGACGCAAGGGAACAATAAGATTTCTTTTCTCTGTTTCTTATTATAAACCTCAACGATGACGGATATAAACAAAAAATTAGCAATTAGTTGTCTTGGAAGAAAAAACTTCACACTGTGTCCAGTAAAAGATCTGTGAGGTATTAGTGTTGTTTTTCAGCTTTTTTTTGGAATTTTACCTTTATGCTTTTCTTGATTAAGAGTGGATCTAAATTAAACAGCAGCTCTCCCCTTTCAAATGTTATTTATACAACTTGAGAATTCAGTGGTTTAAACCTTTAAAGTTTTTGTAATACAATAATTAACTCGATTTATGTTTCTTAATCCTTAAAATGTATTTTAGTAACTAGGAGACAATTTTTTGTTGATTGTATAAAAAACAAGTTTTTTAGCCGCTTTCTTGATACTTATGTTATGTCTTCTTTTTTGGCAGCATGCCTCTCTTTATTCCATTCGTCCCCAGACACCACTGTGGAAGTTAATGCACAGGAGCAGGAAGTAGTTATTGCACTTGGCAGCAATGTGGGGGATAGACTTCACAATTTTAATGAAGCGTTGCAGTTGATGAAGAAATCAGGCATAAACATCACAAGACATGGCTGTTTATATGAGACAGAGCCTGCTTATGTGACAGATCAGCCTCGCTTCCTCAACTCTGCCGTTAGAGGTGTTACAAAACTTGGGCCTCACGAGCTATTGAGAGAGCTTAAGAGAATTGAGAAGGACTTGGGACGTACAGAAGGGGTAAGGTATGGCCCAAGACCGATTGACTTGGACATATTGTTCTATGGGAAATTCAAGATCCATTCTGAGGTCCTTACAGTCCCCCATGAAAGAATTTGGGAGAGACCATTTGTAATGGCTCCATTGATAGATTTATTTGGATTATCTACAGATAGTGATGCTGTTGCCTCCTGGCATTCTTATTCAGCCCACTCTGGTGGACTTTTTGAATCGTGGGAGAAACTTGGTGGTGAATCCCTCATTGGGAAGGATGGGTTGAAAAGGGTTTTACCTGTCGGAAATCGTTTATGGGACTGGTCAGCTAAAACCTCTATCATGGGTATCCTTAATCTGACCCCAGATAGTTTCAGTGATGGAGGGAAGTTTCAATCCATTGATGCTGCAATTTCTCAGGTCCGCTTGATGATTTCAGAGGGTGCAGATATAATCGACCTCGGTGCACAATCCACGCGCCCAATGGCATCCAGGATTGCTGCTGAGGAAGAACTCGATAGGCTAATCCCTGTCATAGAAGCTGTTCTGAAGATGCCTGAGGTTGAGGGTAAGTTTTTGTCTGTGGATACCTTTTATTCTGAGGTTGCTTCAGAAGCAGTTAGGAAAGGAGCTCATATCATAAATGATGTGTCCTGTGGACAATTAGACTCTAAAATGTTGAGTGTCATTTCAGAACTTCAGGTCCCTTATATCGCAATGCATATGAGGGGGGACCCATGTACAATGCAGAGCAGTGAAAACCTTCAGTATGACAACGTTTGTCAACAGGTTGCCTCTGAGTTATTCTTGCAGCTTAGAGATGCAGAATTATCGGGTATCCCAGCTTGGAGGATTATTACTGACCCGGGAATTGGATTCTCAAAGGATACTGATCATAATTTGGAAATTCTCACGGGTTTATCAAACATTCGAGCAGAAATGGCCGGTAAGAGTTTAGGTTTGTCACATGCTCCTATATTGATCGGACCATCCAGAAAGAGATTTTTAGGTGATATTTGTGCCCGACTTGCCGCAGTTGAGAGAGATCCAGCTACTGTTGCCTCTGTTACAGCTGGGATTCTTGGAGGTGCAAATATTGTAAGGGTACATAACGTCAGAGATAATCTTGATGCTGTGAAGCTATGTGATGCAATGCTAAAAAGGAGATCTTCTACTTAATTAGTGAAAGAAGAAACAATCAGAAGCACCACTTGAATTCTATATGCATCTCTTTTGGTAGCTTCAATCAAGATTTAGAGGGAGAAAACCTCAATGCTAGAAGGCCAAAAATGGAGCAAACAGATACCAAGGAATTCACTTCAGTTAGGTCAACCCAGTAAACTGGACAAAAAATGTATGAAAATGCATGGAAGTTTTTGACATTCTTATCTGTTTTCTCACTGTATCTTTAATTAGATTGAAAATTTGTCGACTTTTCTTGTTGAGTTGAGTTAGCCCCGATTGCAATAAACACTTTTGTCTTCTCTGCAATCATTTACTATCAAAATCAGTATCATTTCTTAACCTTTTTTTTTTTTTTTCCCAGTCTGTTTCTTTTTGCAATCTTCTGTTGAGTGGGGCAAAAGCTTCTTGAATTTGCTAAGAGTTTTAGTTGGAGACCAGTTATTTTTGTTAAATTAACTTCAAGGTTGTATCACAGGGTGCCAGCACTGAGTGATTTGATACTAGTCAAGGCGCAAATAAAAGGAGTGATATACAAAAAATATATAGCCCTCAATAATCTAAAAGTATTTTGAAAAAACACATGCTTGAAGTTTCTGCTGGTTCTTCTTTCTCACATTGATGCATGTATAGTCCACCCACAATAATCTAAATGAAACCTTGAACTTCCAATTACAAATGGTTTGCAGAAGAAAGGGGTGTTTGATTTGGTCTTCTCAACAGGGAATCTTATTAAAAAAAATGGACCTATTCAGATATCAGATGCAGAATTCCAGTCTCCTATATATATACACACACATATCTGGACTAGGTATGATGGGGAGCATCCAAGAGGCTTGTCAAGGCCAAAGAGACCCACTAATAGGCTTAGGTTAAACCTTCTTAACAGTTCTTCAAAGTAACTTTTTTATTTTCTGCAATATTTTATCTTTTATAGTGTTTTATAAATGGTATTTATGGTCTCTGTCTTATTAAAAAAAAAAGAGGTGCCTATCATGTGAGTTGTTAATTACTTTAAGGTGATTAATTGTTAGGATGATAGGGCTGCTACAACCCTAATGTAGGCAACTTTTTATGAGTCTTTGTAGCCTTGATTTTTACTATTTTATTGCAAAAAAATCAGACTTTTAGTCTTCTTAAAAACTTTTGTTATAAAAATTCATATATTCTTATTCCATCTTTGATTCTATTGCTTCTTTTTTTTTTTTTTTCCCAGTCTTACTGCTGGAAATCAATTAAAAGGTGATTGATTTTGCTCTAAATAGAAATTCATAGCTGATTTGAGGATTTTGCTGCATCAAGATAGACCTTGGAACGACTAACTAGTTGATCATATAATTAGAACAATCAACTGGCCGTAGCCCACCACATGGTATACTAAAGATCCACAGGGGAAAGAGAGTTTTGTTATAATTCGTCTAAACAAATTCCATTGGCAAAACCATTCGGAGAAGTAGCTTAAAGACAAAAGTGAGCTGTACAGTACTTCATGAAGTTGTTCGCGAAGTTGTTCAATAACATGAACTAATAAGAGTTACAAAAGGGTGAAAAAAAAAAAAAAAAAAAAAAGAAGCAGCTGCAGAACAAAAATTGGTATATGATGATTTCCCCCACTAAATCCTCTCGCTAAGAATTCTGTTTCAAAACCTCTGCTTCAGCCCTTGCCATTGGGTCATCCTTGGTCTCTGTTTCTTCTTCCTGTTCCCCTTCTCGCTCCTGAGCCATTTTCTTCCTGTGCAGCTCTTCTGCTGCCTGCATAGCAGCCCGGTTCTCCGCTTGAATGCGCTGCATTTCCTCTTCTTGTTGCTGACGCTCAAACCATGTGTCAGCATCCGCCCAAACTGAGAAATTGAAATAAAATTATAAATTGTTTTTGCCACAACCATGAAACTGATCTAAACAATTACCCACTTGAGAAAGCCAAAAAAAAAAAAAAAAATCAACCTAGTCATACAAATTATTACAAACTTGAGAGAGTGAGGGAAAAGCAGTAGCCAAAGCAAGCAGTAGTTATGAAGAACCCAAGGAGCTCAATTTTTAACCCCTTTTTTTTTTAATAAATAAATTTTATTAGAAAGCATACCCAGGTACACCAAGCAGCTCAATTTTTAATTGTTGACAAGAAATAATTTGAGGAATCCAAATTAGTCACCATTTTCAACGAAAAAATATGACCCACCTAAATAAAACCATCCAACAGGAAAGCCAGAGCTGATAATTCATCACCATCAGATTGTATTTGAGAAAGCACTTGTAGTCTTCAAATTCGTGGCCTCTTACTGAAGCCAATTACATATATTTATCAAAACCCATAGAAGAATGGGGAGCAGCAGGTGAGATAGCAAGTAATACTGGAAAACTACTTTCCAAATAAATGGATTTAAAATAAGAAAGCCATGCACTTTCTCAGAAAGGAGGTGAAGAAACTCTGTCAAACTAAAACAAATATGCACTAAGGATACTATTCTATTGCAATAGCAGCAATCCATCAACAAAGACAAAGTCATCAATGCTTACATGAGATTAAACTATAAAAAGAACATGCTACTAAACTTTTTTTTTTGGGGGGGGGGGGGGGGACCTATTAAAAAAATAGTAAACAAGAAAATCTCCCAAGTCATTTCCATCAAAAATTACAAGAAACCTATTCTCTTTCCAAATGCACCTTAGCACACTAAGCAACAAAAAATTACAGTGACAAAATCAACCCACTCAATTTGGGGCCGTGAACCTCTATCCCAATCTCAAACCTTCAGCCAACCAGTTCATGGGCAGAGGAAAATTTGTTCCAGTTTTACCATTGAATGCTGAAAGCACTCCCAAAAAGGTGGTTCAATAAATGGGAAGAGTGGTTCCATTTTTTACTTCTTTAGTCTCCAAAATTTTACTTGCTAGTAACAAGACTTTTCACTTATGGAAAAGATCTAGAATTTGTAGTCTTCCACTACAAAGTTTGCCATATCTTTTCCATGGCTACAGACTGTAGTCATGTCCTCCATTTACAGTATCCTCATTTTCATTCTCTGCAGTTAGCACGCTAGTACATTTCAACTCCACTCCAGGAAGTCCCAAAATAACATTGTTAGCAGCCTGGATCCTTTCACTTCAGCTCTATTAATGACTACCACGTCCTAATCTCAATAACTAGAGCTCTAAGAAGTGTCACCACATTATATGAAATCCCAGAAGCACATCCATCCTAATAGAACATGAATCCTAACGATAGTATACAATGAATAGAAAACAAATCCCGACGAGAGCTTATCAATCATATGCAAGAGTGACAAACAACTTATTAAACATCTTCTAGGTAGCAAATCCCTCAGAAATCTTTCATCGTGCATTTAAATTATAGGAGAACCCATTTGAGGAATCAAGAGTTCATTGTAGTGTTGAAAGTCTTGTACATAAAGGCCTGTTTACTTAAAACTCGCATTAACTAATCAAAGTTTTTTTTCTTTTGAAAATTAATGGTGAGGTATTTGCGACACACACACTTAAAAGCTTATGCCAATGTCCAATTACATAATGTATTAAATCTTGTTCAATGGGGCACAACCACAATTTTGAAGACAGTTGCCTCATTCCCTAACAATTTTAAAACCTTTGAAAATGCACACTTGAATTGGATTTACCGTAAACAAAACCTTTCTTATTTTAAAAACTAAAAAATTTCCATCTCTGCGAATGGTGCCAGAAGGCCCTTTTGTAAATTCTATAACCCTACAGCCCCTCAACTCCCAAGAGAATTAAGGATTTCGTCAGGAAAAAGAGAACATAAACCCAATTGACATGCATTTGTGCAAGAGAGAATTAGGGTTAGGGTTTAGGAGAGCAAAACAAGAGAACGTAAAGCTGTAACTGAGGCATAGAAAGAGGCGAAGAGAGAGAATGCGTACTGGGCTGGGCGGCCCAACCCTGTTCACCACCCTTAATTTTCTCAGGGAGGGCGTAGTTGACGGTGAGGACACGGCCGTAGAGCTCGGCCCCGTCCATGTTGTCCATGGCGGCGATGGCGTCCTCTTTCTCCAGGAAGGTGACGAACCCGAACGAGCGGTGCTTTTGGGTAGCCTGATCGAGCGGCGTCTTCACATCTTTGATGTCCCCAAATGGTATGAACGCGGCATGAAGTATCGCCTCGTTCACCTCCTCCGCCAGACCCCCTGTTTCCACAGAACCGCTGCTGCTGTTATACATACAAATATATACATATACATATAGACGTATAGATACAAATGGGAGAAAATGGTTGGTTGCATACCCACGTAGAGAGTATTCTTCTGAACCTGATTCATTGCAAGATGAGTTTTCTCCTCTCTTCTTGTTTGAAATTGGATGGTTGAAGTTGAAGCTCAGTGCATTCTGGCTTTTGTTTGCAGTTTCGTACCAGGAAACACTAGTTTTATGGGCTTTGAACAAGGGCCGTGGTCTATGGGTTCAGTCCATCTCTGTCCTCTAAAATTAGCCCCGCCCACTTAATTTGAAGAAAAATTTCCAGCCAATCCTTAAAAATGGGGATAATTTTACCTATACACCCTATAGTTTCAATTTTGTACAATTAGATCTCATAAATTTCATAAATATATACCTAGACTCCCTATAGTTTCAGTTTTATATATTTAGATCTCACAAGTTTCATAAATGTGTACCCAAACCCCCTAAAGTTTGTTTTCATTTACCTAGACCCCTTCTGTTAAATTTTTCATTTAAAAATTAATTTTTGACCAATTCAACACTATAAAATTACCTTTATACCCTTACTATTAATAAAAGTAATATTTATATTATAATATGGTGTATTTTTATATAAAAATTATATTATAATTAATTTATTAAATTTTTATGTACCTTTTTTGTATTAATACTTTCATAAAAAATTTAATAAATTAATTATAATGTATAAAAAATTTAATAAATTAATTATAATGTAATTTTTATATAAAAAATATACACCATATCATAATATAAATATTACTTTTATTAATATTAAGGATATTAAGGTTAGTCAAAAGTTAATTTTTAAATAAAAAATTTAATAGAAATGGACTGAGTCAATGTAAAACAAATCTTAGGGGATCTAAGTGCGTATTTATGAAACCTATACAGTTTAAGCGCTCAAAATCAAAACTATAGGAGGTCTAGGTGAAATTAACCCTTCTTAAATGCTTTGTTTGGAATATGAATTTGTGGAGGGAAGGGGAAAAATGAAAAGAAAAATAAAATGAACAACTTGTACAATTTTTTTACACTTAACTAAGTAAATGTTAACTTTGTTGATAAATATCTATTCATTTTACTCATATTTTTCTAACTCAATAAAAAATAAAATAAATTTGAATTTTTGATTTCATTTTGTATTGTTACTATTTTTCATCACTTTTCTTTTTCCTCCACAGAACTTTTGTTGCAAACATAGCCTAATAAGATATTGTCAAGCTCAGGGGCGAAGTCAGAAAATTGTGTTTGGGTGAACACTAATTATAAGACGCATAAATGATTTATAAGGTAACAAGAGAGGAATAAAAAAAATTTTAATATTGGAATGGTGAAGGAGAGAGAGAAAAATGTCAAAATGAGGTTAAATACTTCTTTAGTTGTATAGGGTAAATTATGTACAATCGCATTGATATTATTGAGTTAAAATTCATTTTTTTAATTGGGTGGGTACAATTAATATTAGGTTAAATTTGTTTTCTTTTCTTAGGTAGGCACAATTGGTATTGAGTTAAATATTTTTTCCCTTTTTTGAGTGGACACAATTAAGCACGGAAGACAATATAAAAGATAGTATAATTTTTTTTTTCTTTAGGGTGGGCACATGACCATTCTGGGCTAAGCTTGGCTATATCTGTGATCAGGCCAATTTAATCAAAAAATATTAAGAAGTAAATCGATTGATAAATTACCATGTGTAGAAAATACTATTATCACTATCTATAAATATAACATGTAAAGGCGTTTGAAATTGTTAAATTTGTAAAAGTTATAATCTCGTAATCTATTCAATGCATAGAAATTTTTTTTTTTTTTTTTTTTTTTTTGTAATTTATCCAGTAAGCAAAAAATTTTGAATTTTAAAGAAATTTTTGGAGATTTGAAGAAAAAAAATGTTCCAAACAAAGCCATAATATAATAGTTCCGTTTGGTTTATTATAATCTTTAAAAGTCTCTGAAAATTTTTAAAAATTTCTAAAAATTATTTATTTTTTATCTCACTTCTCACAACTTATCGCACTTTTAATCACTTCAAACACACCCAATATCTAAAAATATTAGTTGTCATCCAAATGATGGAATAGACTCACGTTCCCTTTGAGTGCCAAAGCTAAGCACCTTTTATTTTTTCACGTAAATTGAGAAATATATTTTATTAAAATTAAAAATATACTCGCTTAGATATATCTGATTTTTGTGCATAAACAAGATAAAATGAACTTTTAAAACTTAAAAATAAAAAACTAATTTTTTGATTTTTTGCCAAGCATACCCTTAATCCAATTTAATAATCCAGCGCATAATTCTAACCGTGAAAATAAAAAAATAAAAAATTATTTTCTTTATTTTATTCTTATTAATTTTTTCATCTATTTCACGTGTTTAATTATAAAAAAAAGAAAAATAATAAATTTAAAATATAAATCAAATATTCAAAAAAAATGAGAAGAGAGGGCTTTGAATCCTCCATACAAATAAATTATGTAAGTGATTAGTAATCTACTATTTTAGCCTACTCAACCGTCTCTCCTAATTGGAGAGGAAAAAGGAAATACAACTCATATTTAAAACTTTTTGGTTATGATAATATTTTTAGTAATAATATTATTGATGTAAGTTGTCTTGGTTGTATTAATCATCACAATGGTAATAATTTAACAAAATTAAAAATTTTAATCATTTAATAATATCTACACTTAAAAATATTTTTCAATCAAGTCTCTAATTAATGTATTGAATTCCACTGTGTGTTTTTTAAAGTAACTTAGAACTATCATAACTTTTTGTGTAAATTATCAAGTTGCTTTTTGAAAATTCTTTTAAGTCTAATTTTCGTCTAATTTTCAATGCTACAAATCTTGCATAATTTTGAATTTTGTAAAAACAGTTATAACCATTTCAATAAAGTGTTATGATTTTATTTGTAGAACAGTGAACTAACAGGAAATAATTGTTTATTATCAAATCTGATTCTCCTCAAAATAAGAACTAGTTCAATATTTATATGGTTAAAAATCTTTTTGAGTATAGTTTCCAACACCACAAGCCTTGCATAATTTCAAGTTTTGTAGAAAAAGTTATGACCATTTTTATAAAGTGTGACAGTGTTATTTGTTAAGATAACAAATACTTTGAACCGTCATAACTTTTCATACAAATTATCAAATTGCATAATTTTATGTGGTTGGAAAGCTTTTGGAGTCTAGTTTCTAATGTTCTAAATCTTGCATTATTTTGGGTATTTTAAATAAAGTTATAATCATTTTTGTAAAAGTACAACTGTTTTACCTATAGAATCGCAAAGTAATCAAAAAAATTATTTAATTAAGTTCTCCACCTAATATAAATTTTTTATTCAATTTGATATATTTCTAAGTATAAAGGATACTTTTCAAATAAAAAGAGAGTCAAAAAGTGATTATTTAAGTAGTGAAATAGTGGCTAGATAATGAAAAAAGTTATCACATCATGTGAGAGAAGTTACCCCATCACAAGAAGTTACAAAAGAGAAGTTAATCACATCATGAGTTATAAAAGGAAATTACAAGCATGTTGAGAGGTTTTTCAATACTCATCAGCATTCATTAAGTTACAAACATGCTTTGGAGGGAAAACTTCAAATTAAATTCAAAAAGAAGAATCGCCTCTCAACTTAAGCTAAGGTTAAGAAGAAAGTGAAGCCAAGTAATTATCTTATTTTGCTTACAAATGCAAGAAGAGTACAATAGAAGAAAACCTCCTGCACAACACATGACCCTAACACTTGTGTAATTTTTCTTTTCTTTGTAGAAGTAATTGCCATTTGTCAACTTAGCTTGGTTACTTTTTATATTCTTTTATAATTTCAGTTTTATTTCTTCAGTAACCATATCCAGTCTATAATTGACTTTGTTTATCTTGCTTAATTTAGTGTTTGATGTTGGTCCATTTGTTGGAGTTTAATTTATTAAGTTTGCAGGTAAATTAAATACACACCCCTTGAATATTATGTTAATTATACATCATCCCTGAACATTTAAAATTTACATATACCTTTCTTATTTTTAAAAGTTGCTTATCTCGACCTCCTTCTGTTTCTATTATTTTTAACTCCGTTAAATCTTTTACTGTGCAGACAATTCTAACGCTAATACCCTTAAATAAATGAATTTGTAATTAAATTTTATTCAAATATGAAAATATTAATTTATGATAGAACATATAAAAAAAAGTTATGACAATTATTACAAAAGTAATGAAAATTCTACTTTAGAAATCAATATAATCGAATATTACGAAGGATTTTAAATACATCATAATCTATTATGTAAAATATTGTTAAAAAAATATTGCATAAAACTACTTAAATTCATGACAAAACTTAAATTTAAATCTATAAAATTATATTAAATAATTATTTTTAAATAAAATGACGACAAATCTCTTCATTTTTTTTTTTAAGTCCATAAGTACAAAACAAGCTAGCACAAGGGAATAGACATTTCAGGTGCCTGCTATTTTTAAGCTGGGGATAGATAGATGCCAAAGACGTAGACAATGTTTGTTGGTAAAGCAGAGCAGGGTCAGGCCAAAAGCAAGGCATGTGCTGATAAAGACAGACAGAAAATGACCCCAAAAATATCAGGGGCAAACTTGCGGGTAAAACATGTATAATTTTGGGGGATTGCTTGAGTGTGTACCAATCGAGGAGGTGCTTAATTGATAAAAGTTTAGTAAAAAAATACAGTAAAATTATAAAAATTTGATGTAAAAGTGACATGTGGTAAATTTTAATTGAAAAAAATACAAAAAAATTAGTAAAAATTAATAGGTTTCATTGATTTTGACAAACCAAACACCCTCTTAATAATCAAAATTGTGACCCAACCAAACAAACCTCTACCGCAAAAAAATAAATAAATAAATAAACTCAACTCATAAGGGAAAATTATCCCAAAAAAAAAAAAATTATTCAATTTTAGGACCCGTTTTGTAGTATCTATGTTATTTTGTTTATGTTTAACAATTTTAGTTATTTTTATTTTTCATTTTCAGTTATCATTTTTTCTTCAAAATAAAATCATAAACACGTTTGGTTATACAAATTTATTTACAGTAGTTAATGTTATCTTAATAAAATACTAAATTTCATTAAATAATTTTTTATAAAATTAATTTAGTTTAATAAAATATATGTTATATTAATTTTATTAATTATTTTCTTAAATTTTATTTAATTCATTTAATGAAAATATTTAATTTATTTAAATATCTAAATAATAATTAATTTTAATCAAGCATATTAATATAGAACATAATGTAATATTAAACTGTTAGTTTATTTATTAAAAATTAATTTAATTTCATAAAATATTTTGATATTTAGTTATTTTATATTAAAAATACTTTTAATTTAATAAAACAAATCATTTTCATAATAAATTATTAATTTTATTCTTATTGATCCTAATTTTATTATTTTATTTTATTATGTAATTATTATTTATTAAAAAATAATTTTAATTTAATAAAATATTTAAATAAAATAATTAATTTAAATATAATGCAGCAAAAATTGACAAAGTGCATTATTTAATATAGAGTGTTTACGAAAGGAAAAAAAAAAAACCATTATGTTATAGATTTAATTTTCAACTATGTTTTTATTTTTTTGATTAAAAAAAAGAAAGAAAAACGAATCTACCAAACACAATTTTTTGTTAATTTTTAAAATTTATAAATATAAATAAAATAATAATAAACGAATACGTTCCTAAACGATAATAAATTGAAACTTGAAATTTCAAATTCACAAATTTTACTGTTCACTTTTTCTATTAAACTGTCCGTCAAAGCAATCCAGTTTATAGTTAACTCGTACTCTAGCTACTAAAAAGACTTAAAAATATTAAAAAAAAAAAAAAAAACTGAACGAGACAGATGATTTTGCTGATGACAAGAGTATCAAATTTGCAATTCTTGCATTGAATCCAGGCACCAGTTTGAAATCTAGAGAAGTTTGTCTGTGGTATTGCTCTCAATTTTCTCATGGTTCCAAGAATATAAAACATTGGTGTTTGCATAAAAAAATTGACCACCAAACATTACATGCTTTTCTTACAACTTTGAAATAAATTTGCATGAATGTGTGCACAGATTCAAAGAAAGAAAATGATTAGACAATATGAGTCGTCAAGGCCTTATTGTCGCAACGATTTCAAATTCATCAACTCCTCTATTAAAATATTAAAACCGTAATGAATAAGAATATACATATAGAGATTATGAGTAGGTGAAAATCATTAAAATACATTCTAAGTGTAATATCTTGCCCTTCGTTATTGTCACTGGATTAATCGATCAAATCATGTTCTCCGAATAAGGTGGTATCAGTAGCTAAATTTTCTTTGAATTGTAACTGTTCGGCAGAATTGACATCATGTAAGGATATAACTAATTTTGAGTTATGGTTCCAAATTTTATGAGTAGGTGAAAATCATTAAAATACATTCTAAGTGTAATATCTTGCCCTTCGTTATTGTCACTGGATTAATCGATCAAATCATGTTCTCCGAATAAGGTGGTATCAGTAGCTAAATTTTCTTTGAATTGTAACTGTTCGGCAGCAAAATTTACCTTCGAAAATGCTGACCACTCTAATCGAAAATTCGCCCAGCGACCTGCCAAACACAGATGAAAGAAAAGTTACGGCCGAAG
Organism: Vitellaria paradoxa; assembly: GCA_019916065.1. NCBI lineage: Eukaryota > Viridiplantae > Streptophyta > Magnoliopsida > Ericales > Sapotaceae > Vitellaria > Vitellaria paradoxa. Next base: position 14,771,149 of record CM034243.1, on the reverse strand, counting down.
CGGAGGTCTCCGACTGAAAACCTTCCAATACTTAAGTCAGCAGGTGACTTTTGTAAACTCAAAGGAGAAACAAAGAGTGTAGTTCGTTGGCAATAGTAAACATACCTGAGTTTATGAGATCCAATGTAGCATTTGTAGTATAGTAGTAATAAATAAATAAAATAATGCTTAGAAATGCAGTTGTCGTGATTCTCTTTGATGCTTTTTGTCACTCTTCTTTAAATACCTTTTTATTTCTCATTCAATACCTTTGCCTTCATTAAATGTGTGTGGGCATTATAATACGGTCGTATAGCTGGAATACAACTTTGGAGCTGTTCACATGTCACATATGTCTACCACTTGTAACTAAATGAACTAATTCAGTTAATTCTTAGTCAATAAATCTAGTTCATTTAATACTATCAAGCATTTATAGTTAAAGGCGCATTTATAACATTGAGGGACCCGCATTCAACGAATGCGCTAACATCAAGCGAACACCAATCATTAAACGAACTAATTCAGTTAACTCTTAGTCAATAAATTTAGTTCATTTAATACTATCAAGCATTTATAGTTAAGGGTGCATTTATAACATTGAGGGACCCACATTCAACGAATGCGCTAACATCAAGTGAACACCAATCATATCTTAAGCATGATCGGCTAAATGCCACGTGTCCTAAAGAAAAAGTGGCTGGCGAGGCTCCATGTGTTACAATTCACTCCGTCCCAACGGCAACCAAACCATGCCCCTTGGGTGAGGTGGTCTTTTTGGCAAACAATATTTTTAGCATCGAACAAATCCTTCAATCATTCTTTGCAGATATGAAATTTAAACAGTCTTGAATTTAGTGCATATTCTGAATCATACCACAGCTTTTATGGTCAAAAGCCTCAAATTGAACCTTGAGCTTTTCTTGTGCTTGAAGGATTTTTACACGTTAGTCATTGGATTTTTGTGGATAAATCAGTGTCCCACTACGAGTGCCAAAATTCTTTATGTCAAAAATTTGACTGTCAAATATTACACGTTGTATCATAATTACAGAGTAAATTTGTGCGAGGATGTCACAGTTGCACGGACTTAAAAGGCGGACTTAAAAGGAATAAAATGATCAGCTGGTGCTAGCAATAGAAGCAAATCGAGTTATTCGAGTTCAACTCAAATAAAAAAAAAAAAACTCAACTCATGCTCAACATGTGATTAAAACGAGTTCAAATCAAACTTAATTTGTAACACATTTATATTCGAGCTCGAGCCTGAGTTTAGAAAAATTCAACTCGAAAACTCGCAGACCAGCTCGATAATATATATATTTAATAATATATTTATATTTTTAATATTATTTTTATTATATTTTAGATTAAAATGGCGTTATTTTGGTTTAATTATGCTATTCGGGAGTCGAACTCGAGCCTAAATTCTTTTTTATTGAGCCGAGTTTCAAGCCTATATAAAAGTTTAAATTGAGCTCGAGCTCGACTTGGTGTAAAACTCCAACTTGATATAAGCAGTTCAAACTAAGCTCGAATAAGTTAAAACTCAATTTGATTTGGCTCGTTTCCACCTCTCAGTGGTGCAGATTGTTATTGCCTTATTGCTGCAAAGATTTCAAATTCGTCGATTCCTTTCTTTTTGCGCTTGAATTCACAAATAATACATGTTTTTTCACGATTTTATCATAAGTATAGATTTTCACAGGCGTGCTTGAGTCACATGGACTCAAAGGATAAGGATAATTAAGCGATGTGGGTTGTCATTGCGTTGTCTTGCAAAAACTTCATATTTGTTGATTTCTACATTAATTCGAAGCGACTATAGATATGAATATGGGTCAAATTCTGATTGCTGATATGAATGTAAGTATGATTCTGGCTACTGGAATGGTGATCTAATTAAATATTAAGTATAATATAGATTATTATAATATGAGTACGATTGTGATCCATTAAAAATATTGAGCATTAGCATAACATAGATTATCACAATATGAGTGTGACTAATATGAGGTATCAGCATAATGTGAATTATCATAATATAAGTATGCAGTATAGGGAGGCATTACGTCGTTTGTAAAAATACGAGTACGAAGATGGAAATTACGTCACTCCTAAAGGAGACATAATGTATTGCATTAATGTAATGAATAGAAAAGAAAGTACAACTAAATTGGAAAACATGAAATAAAAAATATAAAAGATAAAGACTGCAATGATATGTGGAGAGGGAAAAAATCACACGCTCTCTCTAATGTAGACCTTCTCCCTTCATCTCCTTTATTCAATCTGTAAATAATATTATAGAAGAAATAATGTTAGAGATCCGACTAGCAGCCCTCTGACACCCAAGTGAGTGTTAGTTTCCATCACAGAAAGAAGAGTAGAGAGAGAGAGGGAGGAGAGAAAGAGAGAGAGAGCCTGCCTTGTTTAAAGCATACCTTGTTTTTACAATAAACATACCCCATGTTTTTCATCTCACGAAGTGAGAGTAGTGAAGGTGTATGAGAGAGTGGGAAGTTTATTCCTCCCTAAATTTAGGAAATAATAGGGTAAGAAAGTGTTACCTATCATTTGTGGTCCCCAAGCATATTTTTTTTTACCCTTCAAAATGACAATAAAAATAAAGATTTGATTTGATGTGTGGTCTAAGGACTTTTTTCTTTGGCCACCTTCATTTGTATCTATATTTGATGTCATCGTCTATAACTTCCAATAATTTCCCACTTTATCTATAACATAAATTCTTTGACAAGGTGGTTATAACTTTCTTGAGTAGGTGGTTGTAACTTACAGTAACAACCTATTAATATATTCCTCCTTAAATTTAGGTGTAAAGATATTCACAAAGAATAAATTAGCCAAATATCTAGCTAAATATCTTTATAGATCAGAGTGAATCAACCAAAATCAAAATAAATCGATCGCATATCCAAACTAGGCTACATCAAATATCGGCTGAAATTATTTCGGTCCAATTAAGATAAATATTATTTGACCGATCAATGGCTCTTGGTTTCATTTTATTTCATACAAATCTTATCAAGCCTATTGGAAAATCCTAAGCAAATCTTTTAAAGTCAATTTTTTTTTGGGTACAAACATCTTCTTAAAAAATATTGAGGTGGTAGTAAAATGGTGAAAAGGTAAGAATCATTAAATTGTGCTTCTTTAAGAAAAAAAAAATTAATTTTATTGAAAATTATAACTAATGGCATAATGATTGAAATTGAAAGACATAAAAATAATTCAAGAGATTCCCGTGTTAGTGACCTCTTGTTTGACTGTCATCATTTGAGTTTAAAAGATAGAAGCAACTAGGCCTTTTATTTGGCTTCATTTGAATTTAAAAGATAGAAGCAACTTCCCCATTATTTAGTTGGTTGTAACATCGTTATGTTGTTGTAACTTATGATAATTTTTTTATAACTTCTTTAAATGTGCCAAATATCTTTACTTTGTATATTAGCTGCCAAATATCTATACAAAATCAAAATGAGTCAATCTTTAAATGTGCCAAATATCTTTACTTATATCAGTTGTCAAATATTTTTATAAAATCAAAATGAATCAATCGAATATTTAACATAATACTGCTATACTTATTCTCTTCTATTTACACTCTTGGTTGCATTCTGACCGAAACGATGTCGTTTTATTCCTTTAAAAAAATGAATTTCAAAATTAGATCGGGGAGCCCTTTCTCCCCTACTCCTACATTCTTATTTCTCTCATTTGTTCTTAAAAGTGAGATGATAGAGAAGATCTAGTACGCCAACCGAAAGGTAGCAGACAATGGCTGTGTACACCATTGACAATATCTTTTTTCTTTCTCCTTCGCCTTCATCATTCTTTCACTACAAACCCTCTTCTCCTTTTGCAGTGCTCTTAAATATGAAGTTGGTATGATTTTTCTTTTTCCATATATACACGTATATATCTATTTAGGTGTGAAACTTTTCATTTTGTTCTGACATTTTATATTTACAGGGCATTATAGATATTCTTTTTTTATTGAAAATATTGGGTTTTATGCTTTAATTTGATGGTGATGGTCAGCGTCAAAGTTTGAGCCGACGTTGGAGGTGGTCGACGTATTAGGTTTTCTCTGTCATCTCTCTTCTTAGAACAAATGGGGGAAATGGGAATGCTGAGTGGGGGAGGTGGGGCCCCTAGATTTAATTTTGAACAAAATGACGTAGTTTTGGCCAAGGTGTAAAACAAACGGAGTAAGTATAGTATTATTGTATTTAATATCCAAATCATTATTAATCAAATTAAATATGGACCGCTCAATAGCTCGTGCATATATGTAAAAAAAAAATAGAATTTTTATCTCATTTTCTTTATTTTATTTTTTCAACTAAAAAAATCGGCCAACATGATAGTGTAGAGGGATGTAAACCAGTAGAGTATCCGCCTAATTAACCGATCTCATTACCAAATTCGTTTATTTTTTAGTTATCATTACTATCCCAAACTCATTTATTTTTTTAGTTAAAATCCCAAATCTATCTTGTCCTAAGCCTATAAAATCAGTCCTAAATCTACGAAATTCATTTATATTCAATTGGTCAGATTATCCGTTAAATATCCGTTAAATATCTTAATTGAGATAAAAAATAAAAAAATTAGTAAGTGACGAAAATATTAAATTTTTTAAATTAAACAAATTTATTGATCAAAAGACCTTCAAGTTTTCTTTTGAAAGGTAAAAGAAATATATTATAAATATTAGAAATAAATGTACAAAATACACATGGGGTATACCCTAAAATAGTATAATAGGAATCATAATTCATAAAGGACTTTCAAATTCAAAATGGAAGTTGGAACAATCCACGACATGTGAAAATAGCACGTAACAAATCATAAATTAAATAAGTCCAAATGAATTATCTCAACAAAATCAAGAGCAATTGCCAAAAAGTATAAATGATCTTGACTTAATAAATTCAAAAATTTTATTTTAGGGATAAAATTATAATTGTAAATATATAAATATATAATTTATTTTATTAAACGGATACTTTACAAGTATCAGGGGGTGTTTAGTTGAAAAAAATTGATAAAAAAGTACAAAGATTTAATATAAAGATGATATATGACAAAATTTAATTGGAAAAAAGTACAAACTTTTTGTAACTTTTTGTAGATTTTAGTATTTAGTTGGTGGCCAACCAACCCCCAGGTATGGAATACTTTATAAATATAAATGGGTAACAGTTAAAGGGTATCAAGTACTTTATAGACAAATCTCAAACCCACATAAGTATTAAATTTCAATCTCAAATACATCCCAATCTCATTAGGATATTTTTCAACAAATTTTTATCGAAATCGACCGAGTTGAATATGCTCGTGTACCAGGCCTATTGTTGTGCACAAACAATTGGCAATCACATTTTCCCTACATAGAGCTAAAAATGGATGTATTCAACATCTCCACATGATGATCTTGAGCGCGCAAGCTCATTGCCAATAAACCATAGAGACTAGAGAGGGACCGAGAAAGAAAGTGAGAGAGGGAGATCGGTAGGGGAACTGCTGGCGTCTCCTTTTCCCGCAGCGGCGGTGGTGGCGCGGGATGGGGGAGCAGCGACGGTGGTGAAGATAAGCGGTAGAGAGAGACCGAGAAAGAAAGCGAGAGGGAAAGTTTTGCACTGCAAACTTAAGGATCATCGATTCATCACTAGGGTTTTCTTTGATTGATTGAGTTGTAGTCGGCGGCAGAAGACGTAAAGATTGTTCTCAGAGGAAGCGGGAAATGAAATGTTCAGGTATTGTCCAGGTATGTGAGGGATTGGACGGTGAGATCAAGATATATAACTATTGGACGGTTCAGATGATTTTCCTGCAATGAACGGCTGAGAATTTTCTAATCTAATCAACGGCTCAGGTTAGTTTTGCCCCAGTATCACGTCAAGGCAGCGAAAAACTCCCCCGGGGAGCGTGGGAAGAAACTGTTTGTGCTTTGAGAGAGAAAAGGCAGAAGTCAGATTAGGGGGGCGGGCTCTATATATACCTTCTCCGAGTCTCCACAAACATATATTAGTTAATTTTGACTGGTTGAAACTTTGTGCTGGCTTTGGGCAGATAAAAAGCAGAAGTCAGAGTAGGAGGGCTTCGGGCGGCGTTTTAAAGCTTCCCATCTCAGTCCCTCCTCTCTAACAAAAGCAGACGTTTTTCTATGTAAGATTGGTAGATCTGGTCTCTTCTATCTATGGCGGTGACTGTACAGCGGAGTCTATGGGACGGTGTTCTTGAACTGACCAAGTCGGCTCAGGACAGGGGCAGCGACCCCTTGCTGTGGGCGATTCACCTCTCCTCCACTCTCAACTCCACCGGAGTTTCGCCGCCGTCGACGGAGCTCGCCAACTTGCTTGTCTCTCACATATGTTGGGCCAACAACGTTCCAATAACTTGGAAGTTTCTCGAGAAGGCCTTGACGGTGAAGATCGTGCCGCCGATGCTCGTTCTTGCTCTTCTTTCCACCAGGTATGGATTCAAATCATCTGTTTATGAGAATATTCTTTTTATTTGCCAGTATTTCTGTGTTTTTTTTTGGGGGGGGGGGGGATGCTCAGTACTTCAATGTTAATATGTACGGTATCGACAAAGCGGGAGCAGCAGCATGATTGAAATTGTACACGGACTCTGCGCTCGCCGCTTTGGGCCTGGCACACCCGCATGGCTTGCTGGGCAAGCTTAAAGGGCCTAGAGTGGCATGGCCTGTACTAATTCGCCGGCGGCCCGGCCCATTATATTTTTAAAATATGATAATTTATTTATTTCGTAATTTATAAATTTATTTTGTAAATTTAAATTGTTAATATTGTCAGGTAGAGAGAGAGGCACACAAAGACTTTTAATGTATAATTTTATGTAAATTATATTTATCTCCCCTTAACATTATGTATGATTTAGAACCTTTAGCTGACATTTATCTCTGTTAAACTCAAATGTTTGTTACATTTAACTCTATCTGTTAACTTGACGTTAAAACTCAGACAGAATACCGTAACGTCAGCAATAAATCATAGATGGTTGTTTTTTTTTTTTTACCCTCTCTGTCTAGCTTTTATCTTCTCTGTCTAGCTTTTAGGCTATGTTTGTTTTAGGGGATTGGATGATAGGGGATAAGTAATACCATGGGATAATATATGGGATTGGATAAAAGATGGGATTAATTTTTTATGTGGGGTTATTTTTTTGGTGTTTGGTTGGTGGGATATAAAGTGGGATGAAAAATATGATTTGATATGTGATGTAATATGAAATAATTTTGGACCTTTAGATCTTGAAGGGAAGCAAATCCGGCCATGGTGGATAAATAATCCCACCCCCCATGCGGTATTTCTCATCCGGCGAAATGCCGGATTACTCATCCCGCAAGCTCTCATGTCCCTCGGTTAAAAAAACAAAACAAACACAACATTAGGTGGGGCCCACGGATGGCTTGTCCTATCCCCCTTCTTCATCCGGCTATCAAACACACCCTTAGGGCTAGTTTGTTTACTAGATAAGAAGGTGGGATTGGATGCCCTCATCCGTGGGACTCACAAATGTTATGTTTGTTTTGTTATTTGACCGAGGGACTATGAGGGTGGGATGGGATAAGTGATCCGGCAAATGGCCGGATGAGTTGTCTGAGGGGGGTGGTGGTATTATTAATACCCCACATTTGTATTTGTTTCCTTCTAAGATCCAAAAGTTCAAAATTATTTTCTATCACATCACATATCAAATCACATCTTTTATCGCACTTTATATTTCACCAACCAAACACCCAAAAAAATAATCCCACATAAAAAATTAATCCCATCTTTTATCCAATCTCATATATTATTCATAGTATTATTTATCCCGCATCATCCAATCCCTTCAAACAAACGCAGCCTTAGAGTTTTGAAAATCTCCAATTAGGCCCAACGTTGCCGTCGGCGGTAGAAGCTCTTCTTCGTCTCTCCGTACCTCCTCGATTTGCCTGAGCGCTGCGACTTGGGGCAGCGTTGCGACCACTTTTGCTGACAGAGGTAATGAGTTGGTGAGACTATTGTAAGAGAGATCTAGAGTTTAGAGACAATGCATGATAGAACCGATGAACGAGTTGTGATCGAGAAACAGGGATTTGAGGTTAATTAAACTGGAGAGATCAGGAATGGGTTTGACGAGCACGACGAAGGAATCGACCAATGCTATCTTGGTTCCCAGATCAATTTTCACCGATTGAAGATCGAACGTGTTGAGGATCACAAATGGGACATCCAACATGTACGAAGACTATCGTAGTCATGCTTGCCACTTTGGATTTTGATTTGCAATCCATGGGCTTTCGAGCAAATTATTGTTGCCTAGATGTGAGAGACATGCGTTGGTGCTATGATGAATTTGGGTTTTGGGGATTTTGATGAAACGAAGCGGAGATTTCTCATGTAAGATTGTAGAACAAATGAGTATGACGAGTTGTTGGGTGAGTAGACGGCTGAAGAGATTAGTGGGTTAGGTTGAGAATTGTGCGTGAGACATGGGAGGAAGGAGCTGTGGAGTGAATTGGAATTTGCAGAAGATGAGATGTAAAGAAAAAAGTTGAAAATAGTGAGAGAATCGAAGATCTCAAAGCTCTTATTTTATATATATATTTATATTTTTGTGATTTTTCAAACAGATGATGAACTTCGCTCGTCCAATGTTGAGCATATGATTTTGTGTATGATCCTCCGAAGTGTAGATGGTATTCGCACTGGAGCAAAGGAGACGACAAAGACAAATGTTGATTTTTGAATAATGGTCAAATAGAAACGGTAGAGTCCTTGTCCCTGTATTTGAATTTGGGAAAGCTTCTGTTGGGAAAGGGTAAAAAAAGGCATATATATTCTTTGAGTTCAACACTAATAAGGGCATTTTTATTATCAAAGATGCTCTTATGGAGTTCCACAAATTCTTTGGTCTTCTCCCAAACAACTCAAAGAGTAAAGTATATATTGCTGGAGTACAAGAGCAACTGCAGCAGCAATTATGCTTTGTCTTTGGATTTCAGCTAGGGGCTTTGCCAGTTAAGTATCTTGGTGTTCCTCAAATATCGACAAAGCTCAATTATAGATATTGCTTGTCACTAATTGACAGAGTGCCAGCAAGAATCAAGAGTTAGGCCAATCGAGTTTTATCATATGCAGGAAGGCTAGTACTCATCAAATCTGTTTTATTTGGCATCCAAGTTTATTGGAGTCTGCACTTTATATTCCTAAAGAAGGTATGTGATAAAATAGAGCAGGTAATAAGAAGATTTTTGTGGACAAGCCCCGAGCTTAAAAAATATGGAAGTAAAATAGCTTGGGAGGATGTGTGCCGACCATTTAAGGAAGGCCGGCTTGGCATCAGAAGACTAGTTGATTGGAACAAAGCAGCAATGTTAAGGCTTGTATGGACACTATGCTCAAGCAATACTTCTCTTGGGGCCTCCTGGTGTTGTAAATACTTGCTTAAAGGGAAGAGCTTTTGGTAATTTAAGGTACCAAATGATTCTTCATGGACTTGGCATAGACTTCTTAAGTTGAGGGAGATTGCACAAAACATCTCTAAGTACACAATTGGAAAGGGTGAAACAACCTCGTTGTGGTATGAGAGCTGGCATCCACATGGTCTCCTAATCCCTAAGTATCCACATGGTCCCCTCATCCCTAAGTATCGGCTGAGGTTAGCATATGACTCAGGTCTTCCACACAGCTCAAAAGTTTCTTCTATTATAAGAGATGGTAATTGGGCTTGGTCTCTCCCAACGACATGGGAGCTGCAAGAGATTGTCAGTTTGATAGGTCCACCTTTTAACAATGTTGGACCTGACATCTTTGTGTGGTTGTAGTCCAAAACTAAGGCCTACAACTCGGCCTCAACTTGGAATGCAATCAGATCACAATAGCTAAAAGTTATATGGCATAATGATTTGGTTTCCTTAGAACATTCCAAGGCACAGCTTCATTTTTTGGATGGCTATCAAGGAAAAGTTAAACACTAAAGATAAGTTATTGCGCTGGGGCATGTTAGATGATGCAAAGTGTGAACTCTGCAAGCAAGAGGATGAAACAAAAGATCATCTATTATTTGATTGTTCCTACTCACAAGAAATGTGGCAAAAAGTCAGCAGGTTATGCAATATGGCAAGAGCTAAACAAAGGTGGAGAAGTGAAGTTGAATGGGCTGTTGGAAAGTTTAGCCTGAAGTCCTTCATGAATACTATCAACAAATTAGCATGGGTTTCGATGGTTTATAATATATGGATGGAGAGAAATACAAGAGTCTTCAAGGGGATAGCAGCTTCACCAGCAAGAACACTAGAGAAGATAAAGAATGAAGTCCGCATCAAAGCTTCCCAAGTTGCAAGGATCAAGTCTACAAATGTCAATGTTGAAATTTGTAAGAACTGGGGGATTCCTATTTTTGTATAACTTATGATTCTTTTGTAATAGGAGAGTATGCCCTCAGAACTTTGTACATTTTATCCCATTAATCCAAATACAATACTTACCCAAAAAAAGGGCATTTTGGTCTTTTTATAATGTCAGCTTAACGGCGTTACAGACAAAATTAACGGATTGGGTTAAGTGTGACAAAGATTTGGGTTTAGGGGAGGTAACTGTCATGTTTAAAAGGTTGGGGGAGGTCCCTGAATTATGCCTAATGTTTAGGGGAGGTAAGCATAATTTTTGATAGATAAAAAAACTTTAAAAATTAATTTCAAAATTGTTTTATAAAATGAGTTGCCATGACACAACCTGGCAATTGAAAGGTTGTGCCAACATGACACAATTCAATTGACACCTCTAATCGTTTGGTACCATCTTTTAAACCAAAAAAAGTAGATTGATTGTTTAAACTCAACTTGTCAGAAAAGCCGGGGGGGGGGGGGGGGGAGAGGGATAACTTTTAGTTAGTTTTTTCATGTTAATTGGTATCTTAAAATGAAGTTGGTTGTTTTATACAAAAGTGACCTAATTATTGATGGGAACATTGTAAGCATTTGTTTAGTAAAGAGAGGCTGAAATTAAAATTTTAAATGATAATTTTAAAAATTTGGCAATAAATTGTAATTAATGATTTTATAATTTATTAGAAATATATTTGCATTAAATAGATTTATTTCAGTATAATTTCACATTTTTAAATTTAATTTATAATTTGTTTAAATAAAATTTATTATATAAATGAGGGTAGGTATGGATTTTTTCATCTGAGAGTATTTTCGAGATTGGCTGTGAGGGTATTTTGGAAAATCAATAAAATTCATTAAAACATAGCATATCCATAAAAAAAAAACTCCAAATCTTTGATTTTTTGGCTTTTAAGCCCCCCCCCCAAAAAAAAAGGAAAAAGGAAAAATAAAAAAAAAGAAAAATTCAACTTATTTAGTCAAAAAAGTTGGGCAACCAATTTTAAAGCAAAATGTCAAAAAAAAAAAAAAAAAAAAAAGCTTAAAATGTAGTTCCAAGCAGGGCTTTTGTCTCCGAGTTTAATCAGCAAAAATCTAATAAGGAAGTATTTTCTATGAAAAGCTATTAGTATATATTGTTTGTTCTCATTTGCCACAAGAATCACTACCAATCAAGAGAAAACCTCAGTCAATAGTCCTTAAACATATAATGCCAAAGTCCTAGACAACAATATGTAGACTTAAAAAAAAAAAAAGAGTAAAAAAGAAAACAGTTGTCATCATCACTGCAATCTGATAATAACTAATGTCTCAACAAGATAATTCGAATTGATGCACCCCACCCCAATAATGTAACAACTATGCCATTGGATATGTAATATAGATGGGGTAAATACTTTTTGCACCGTGTGGTTTGACCAAAAAATGCAAAACTTGTCATGGTTAAAAAGTGAACAAATAATCCCCTTGATGTTTGGATTAAAGTACCAAATGAGTGATTTTGCAAAATAGAACATTTTACCCCCTGTGGTTTTCTTTAAATTCAAATCTTAACTCATGATTCCCTTAACTTAAAGTTGTATGATTCATAGTATGAGTTGATACGCTAAGTACTCAATTCAAAATTTACCTCCAAATCAATAGGACCAATGAATCGTCGTCTATGAAGCACGGATACTTCAAATTGGGCGCCGTACTCCTATCGGATACTTCGGGGATACGGATGCGACTATGATATGTCTGGATACGTATTGTGGTGTATCTTAATTTTTTATTTTAAATTTTGCATACGATATGGCTGGGATACGGATAAGATACGAGAAGAATACTTTTAGGATACGGCGGGGGTTCAAATGTAATATTTTAAACCTTTTTTGGGGGTAGAATTGATATGATAAAATTTTAGTAGGGGCCAAACTATAATTAAATAAAATATATTGATATAATTGAAGTTGGATTTAACTAAAATTTAGGAAATGAAAGAACTATTTTTATTTTGGGATGTATGAAATTGCATTTGATACTTTTTTTTTGTATGTTTATGTTTTGTGTATGAATGATGTTGGTAATTTTGAGTATGAATGATGTCAATTTATGGACGGAATGGTATTTTTCAAGCTATATAATTGTTATCTATATAATGTTTAGTAGTATAAAGATGCTATTTTCAAAAATATTTTAAATAAAATATATATTTTATTTTATTTTTTTGCCGTATTTTCGCCGTACCCGTATCCTCATTTTTTGAAAATTGCCGTATCCCGTATCCGTACATATACCCGTACCCACTCCCGTATCCGTATCTGTGCTTCATAGATTGTCGTGAATCAAAGACAGACTTGTAGAAAATCTTACGATTTTTACAATTCAAGAAGCAGAGAATTGGACTTGGATCCGAATCTTCTAAGAAGCAGAGAATTGGACTTGGATCCGAATCAGGTAATTCGGACCGGATTTGTAAAAAATCTATTTTTTTTTGAAAGTAAAAAGAAGCTGAAGAGGCCTGTATGGACTTGGTGAATCATGCAACACTTCCACATCATCTTCACGAGCCATTTAGGCTGCTTGATTTTGGGGGGCTGGGAGGTTAGGATGATGGGGAATAAATAATACTATTAACTAATGTATGGGATTAGATATAACAAGGGATTACTTTTATCTTTTAATCAATGGGTATGGTGATTGAGTTATGTTCTGCTTATTACAGGGTAATTCCAAGTCGAAGGTCCCATCCTGCAGCTTACAGACTTTATATGGAGCTCCTGAAGAGGCATATTTTTTCATTTGCATTTCAAATTAATTCTCCAAATTATGAAAAGTAAGTTTAGTTTGAATATTCTATCAGTTTATTTGTTTCAATTGTCATTCACTCCTCAAATTTTCTATCATTTCATCATTTATTTCATCCTCTTTCTTTTTTTTTTTTTTTGTAAATATATGGGGAAGATCATATTCAATGATGACCTTTGAATGCTGTCTTGTGTATTTTTTCAGCATCTATTGTCACATGAAGATTGAATTGAATTTTGTCATGGTTGTACATTTGATCTTTCTCCAGCCATTCCAGCCTTAAGAAAGCCCAAGGGTGGAACAGTTTTTAAATGTTATGTCACATCAAACAACTCATTATAATTTTAAAGCTGGCATTTAGTGTGTAGCAAGGGCCTGTAACTAGTCAATATTTGAGAATCTTCATATACGAAGAACCTACCTTTATGGAGGTGTTTTGTGCTTCTAGGAATTGTTGTGGAAAGTTTAAGGGAGTAGGAGGAGATAATGCATTATGCTGGAAAAACTTGCACTTGGCTGGAATTCAAGTGAGGGATAATTTGGAGGGTGTTTTGACAACTAGATCCATCCTTTTCCAAACCTTTTGGGCCGAATCTCCAGCTAGATTTGAGTTGACGGAGGCATGGCCTGTATTAGAGGATATGATATGTTAGAGAATAAAAGCATTTGAAAATAAGGAAACATGTTCCTCAATGGTTTTTCCATGATATGTGCCCTAATTTTTGGTGCTTTACTTGCCCATATAAAGGGTGTCTTTGTATCTTGTAATAATTAATTTTCAGTAATATATTTTTTCTCCTCTCCGTATTTTTGCTTTAATTTTCTACATTTTGAATTCTAATATGGTATCGAAGCCCATGGTTTATGAACTTGGATAGACACCTAAGGTGTCTCATCTCTTTGGTTTCCGGCAGCATCTATGGCAACCTATTTTGGACCTTGTATTGTTTTACCGTAATTGGTTTCCATCAACAATTATTTTTATTTTTTTTATACTTTTGCTACAGTGCATTATCGTACTATAGTATTTTGCATTTTTTTTTTGTTCTAGGGTTATTTATTAAAATATATGCCGTTTGCTGTCCGGTTGAAAATAATTGGGAATGTACCGTTAGTGAAAACGTTGTTTGAAATAACGAGTTTAATTGTACTGAAAGTGCCATTTCAAATGGCGTTTTCCTCGTGAAAGCGGCATTTCAAATGGTGTTTTCGCTAAAACACTACTTTAAACGGCGCCTTTCTCATTGATGCTAAAAACGCTTTTTGATATAGCGTTTTCTTTCCTATCCCAACCCCCAACATTGCTTATTTCTTCTCTATGCCCCATTAACCTGCACAAGTTGCTCAAAACACCAACATTTCACTGAATAAACACATAGACAAACTAAAACAAATTGTAACTCATAAACAAGCTAAAACAATAACAACTTTTAAATAATATCACAAATATGAAATAAGATTTTTCATATAAAATAACAAAATATATAACCTAACTTTTAGAATATAACATTAACATGAACATCATATATATACACGTAATAAGGAAATAAGATTGCAAGATAAACGAAGAAAGCTATGAAGAATAATAAACCAACTTTTAAATTGTGTATACTTCATAGAATATTGCATTATATATTAGACCGATGAATTTACAAAACTCGAGATAGATGATGCCTACTTTGTCCTATGAGGGAGCCACCCATTACCCGGGGGGGGGGTTCCTCTGCCCTTCCTGTACCTGTGGTTGAGTCTATGGTGTTGTAGGCTGTGACTAAAGTGGTGGGTCATGAGGCAACTCTAAATGGGCTGGAGGTTGTATACTCGGGTCGAAACGAGCTCTAGGCCTCTTTCAGGTGTATTGTCTGGAGGAAGAGGTGCTATGATGTCCTCCTGTGATGGCGGTGCTATGCTGGTGGTGGGAACTGATGGCGTAGACTGCAACAGTGGTGACTATGTAGTACCCACATCATTCATGACTATAGTGTAGTCATCAATGCTCTCTAATGGATGATGTGGATCAACAATGGGTGATGGTGGCTTGGCAGAAGTCGATGATGGCACTCCTGGAGAACTGGAGGGTACGACTCCTGCAGAAGTGGAGGGTACAGCTCCTATAAAAGTGGATGATTCGGCTCTAGTGGGTGATGATGGTCTATCATCAGGGGGAGATAACGGGGTTGCTACTCGTCCAGCCTCGGTCAATCGGTGTTCCTTGTTTATGGCTGTAATCGTCCTCCTCCCAATGCTCCTCATCGTCTCCGCCAATCGATGGACCTCCTTCTAATCTCTACAACTAAGGAGATTTATCGCAATCTGAGTAGCCCTTATAGTGGTGTCCACCTATAAATATACGAACAACGATATTAGATACATGTCATAAATTACATTACATTGAAAAACAACAATATTAATTATTTATTTACTAACGAGCCACTAACAAGTATAGTCTTTGTAGCTGCAACGAGCTGAGATTTGATCGGAGGCATGTCTCACGGAGGTTTGATCGGCGTCCTGTTGATCGTCCTATACCACCGCATATACGGATCATCTGGTGCCATCCGACCTATAGATGGGTCAGTTGTGACCACTCTATTAAGTCGATCCTCTCACGCAGCAATATGCTTTCGATGGTGGACATCCCAGCGAGTCCTCGTGCGACCTTGTTGATCAAGTGCATGCAATGCAAGGCTGGTGTCGCATGTAACTGGCTCCTCTTGAATCATCCCAAACTATCGCATGACTCAATCTAGGAAATATATCTCGACCATGTCATAGCATATAAGGGGCACTCTAGCCCGCCAAATCGCCCGATCGTGTGTTGGTATGGAAAGATTCGTCGGATATGGTTGCTGCGCCATCTGTGACTCGGTCATCATATCCAACTGATCCTTGTAGTCTCTGAGAGTACACAAGGCAATCAACGTATGGGTTATGTTTGTTATGATCCTCATGCTCGTCGTGTTAGAGTTTCAAGGAATGTGGTTTTCTTCGAAAATCAATATTTTTTTCCATCTTATATTGAGCTCCCCTCTTCTTCTTCTCTTATGCCTAACTTTTCCAATTCTCCACCACTTGTAGATAAGTTCAAAACTGGTCTTGTGTATAAAAGGCGTCATAGTTCCACAACTGGCACAACTTTGCCCTCTCATGATCCTTCTCCGACACCTAATCCTGCCCCTCCTCGCCGGTCTACTCGCCCTACTCGACCCCCTGATCGGTATGGTTTTTCCTCACCTGTATCTCTAGTGGCTACTTTGTCCTCTATTTCCATTCCCTTTTGTTACAAACAGGCTATGGAACATGAGTGTTGGCAAAATGCAATGCAAGCAGAATTTCAAGCACTTGAGGAGAATCACACTTGGGATATTGTTTCTTGTCCTCCTACCATCAAACCTAGTAGGAGTAAATGGGTTTTCTCTGTGAAGCTTCATTCTGATGGCACTTTGGACCGCTACAAAGCTCGACTTGTGGCCCTTGGTCATAAACAGTAATATGGGGTTTGACTATGAAGAGATGTTTGCTCCTGTTGCGAAGATGACTACTGTTTGAACCATCTTAGCCATTGCTGCTTCTTAGTCTTGGCCACTGCATCAGATGGATGTGAAGAACGCTTTTCCTTCAGGGTGACCTCCAAGAAGACATCTACATGAAGCTTCCCTATGGCATGAGTACTTATTCTCCTCATGATGTCTGTAAGTTACGGCGTTCTTTGTACGGGCTAAAGCAGGCTCCTCGAGCTTGGTTTGAGAAGTTCCGTACTACACTCCTTAGCTTCTCGTTTGTACAAATTCAGTATGATTATTCTCTCTTCATCCACAAGTCAGCAGCAGATATTGTTCTCCTCTTGGTTTATGTCGACGATATTATCATCACGGGAATTGACAATAGGATGATTGCTAAACTTCAAGTGATGTTGCATGAAACTTTTCACATGAAAGATCTTGGATCTCTCACCTACTTCTTGGGCCTAGAGGTTCATCATCGATCTAATGGTATTTTCTTGAACCAGCATAAGTATATTTAAGATCTTATCGCTTTGGCTGGTTTGGAGGACACTACTTCTGTTGATACTCCTATGGAGGTGAATGTTAAATACAGGAAGGATGAAGGAAATCTTTTGGCTGATCCTACACTCTATCGGCGATTGGTTGGGAGTCTTATCTACTTGACCGTTACTAGACTTGATATCTCATATGCAGTTCATTAGGTTAGCCAGTTTATGACTTCTCCTCGGCATCTTCATCTCGCCGCCGTTCGTCGCATTCTTCGCTATCTTCGAGGGTCGCCTAGTCGTAGGTTGTTCTTACCTGCTGACTCATCTCTTCACCTTGGTGCCTACAGTGATGCTGATTGGGCAAGGTGTCCGGATACGCGCCGTTCTACTACGGGTTGGTGTATGTTTCTTGGTGATGCTTTGATTTCGTGTAAGTGTAAGAAACAAGATTGGGTTTCTAAATCTTCTACTGAGGTCGAATATCGTGCAATGTCTACTGCTTGTTCTGAAATTGTGTGGATATGTGGTCTGCTTGAGGAGCTTGGGTTTTCTTAGCCTCATGCTACCCCTCTTCATGCTATAAGACTAGCGCTATTTAGATTGCAGCCAATCCAGTTTTTCATGAACGCACCAAGCACATTAAAGTTGATTGCCATTCTATTTGAGAAGCCTTGGATGGTTGCGTAATCTCCCTTCCTTACATTTCTACTGATCTTCAGGTGACTGATGTCTTCACCAAAGCTCTGGCTCAACAGAGACATCAGTTTCTTGTTGGCAAATTGTTGTTGGTTGACATACCCACACCAGTTTGAGGGGGGATGTCAGTGCAAGAAATTCCAGCCACGAAATTCCAGCCACATGATTGTTTACAGCTGTATATATATATTCCTAGCATGTAGAGCTCCTAGATTTTAGATATTTATAGTGTATAATATCCTTACCATGTATACATCCTAGAGTTTAGGTAATTAGCTTTAATTTAGGGATCTCCGATAATTTATCTCCTGTAATTTCTCCTTTCCTTGTAAACTTTCTGTTTTCTGCCTATTTAATGAGAATTGCCACAAAGGGCAAATCAGTTTTTCCCAAAAGAAAGCTTTCTCTTGTTAATTTGATACTGTCTTGGTCAACAAATCAAGAACATACTTTATTTGAGATAGAGAAATACCCATACGTGAACGGGTGACCTTAATTTCTAAGAAGTATTTCAATGGTCCCAAACATTCGATGCGAAACTTACTTTGAAGGAACAACTTTAGATCAGCAATACAATTATCATAGGTGATAATAATGTCATCTATATACACAAGGAGCCAAATCCATCCTTTAGAAGAATGACGATAAAAAAACTAAATGATCAATTCTACACCGAACTAGGCTAAATTCAGTGACAACAGTGTTGAATTGGCCAAACCATGCCCGAGAAGATTGTTTCAGGTCATATAATGATTTTTTTGGTTTGCAAACCAACACAGGCTTCTTCTGAGCAACGAACCTAGGAGGTTGCTTTATATATACTTTCTCAACAAGATCATCATGCAGAAATGCATTTTTTACATCAAGTTGGTGTAGAGACCAATAATAGATTGTAGCTAATGAGATAATAAGATGAGTAGAGGTAATCTTAGCAACAGGAGAAAAAGTCTCTGAGAAGTCGAAATCATAGACTTGAGTATATCCCTTTGCGACCAAGTGCACCTTTAACCTATACACATTGCCATTAGGATGAACTTTAACAGTATATATGTAGCGACAACCAATTACAGACTTTCAGGCGGAAGTGTAAAAAGGTCCTCAAGTATCATTAGCTTGAAGAGCAGATGTCTCATCTTCTATAGCGGAATGCCATCCAGGGTGAGAAAGTACTTCAGAAATAGTGTTAGGAATCGAAACAGAAGATAAAGATATAACAAATGAATGATAGGAAGGTGATAATGAATCATAAGATGCAAAACTAGAGATGGGATTAGAAGTGCAAGAACGTTTACACTTTCAATGAGCGATAGAAATGTTGAATCACTTACAGGAGCAGACGGCATGGGAGAAGTTGGTGGTGGAGCACTGGAAGCAGAGGTGGAGCAATCACTTATTGACGCTGAGTATATAACTACAAATCAGGACGAGACAAATGACTAAATGGACTCAGAGGAGTATGGGGGTTGGTTGAAATAGACTCAACTAGGATAAGCGGGAAAGGAAAACTCTCATCAAGGATAGATTGAGATTGAGGCTGAGAAAAGAATGGGTTGGACTCAAAGAAAGTGACATCTGCACAATCAAAAAATCGGTTAAGATGAGTGTAACAACAATAACTCTTCTGTAACCTGGAATACCTTAAAAAGATGCACTTATGAGCACAAGCATCCAATTTATCAATCCTAGGAGCAAGCTGATAAAAAAATGAAATGTACCTAAAAATTTGAGGTGGAAGAGAAAACAAAGGTTTGTTAAGGAACAACACAAAATGAGGGGTTAATCCTTTGAGAACAGAAGAGGGCATGCGATTGGTTAAATAGCATGTAGTTAAAACAATATCACTTTAGAAGATTTTGGGAACATTCATTTTAAAAAGGTAGATATCGAACTATTTCAATAAGGTGCAAATTCTTTCTTTCAGCAACCGCATTTTGATTTGGTGTACGGGAACAGGAAGATTGATGAAGCATACTGGAAGAGGTCATGAAATCAACAAAAGGTTTAGAAAAATGTTCTTTCACATTATCACTGCGAAGAATTCTCACAGATACATCAAACTGGGTTTTAATTTTCAGTACAAAAAGCTTGGAAAATAGAAAATAGTTTAGAACGATCTGTCATCAAATAAATCTATGTAATTCTTGAGAAATCATCTACAAAAGTGACAAAATAACGAAGTCCCAATTTTGAAGTAACTCGACTAGGACCCCAAACATCCAATTGAACCAACAAAAATGGTCTTGATGACCTTTTATTGACTTAGGAAGCAAAAGGGACATGATGATGCTTTCTCAGTTGACAAGACTCACAATTTAAAGATTGTAAATGATGTAAATGAGGAACTATGGATTTTAGCCTATCCAAAGAGGGATGACCAAGACGACAATGAATTTCTAAAAAAAAAGCTATTGCAGGACAAGCTCTAGGTATCTCAGTATCAAGATAATAGACTCGTCCAGTTTCATGTCCTCCGCCAATCTTCTCCCTTGTCGTCATATTCTGATTAACAACAGAATTAGGAAAGAAGGTCACTGAATAATTATGGTGCTTGGTAAGTTAACTAACAGATATAAGATTAAAAGGAAAAGAAGGAACATAAAATACTGAAGTCAGAGAATGAGAAGGAGAAGGAATGACTATACCAACACCATTGATTGAGGTGGTGGATCCATTGGCTAAAGTAACTGCTGGGAGAGAGAGAATATTGAATACTAGAAAACAATGAAGATGTTCCACATATATGATTGGAAGCACCAGAGTCTATAATCTAAGAGGGAGGAGAATAAGTGGAGAGACATGTAATAGAATTACCTTGTTGAGCAAAGGAAGATGAAAGAAGAGAGGCTTGATGAGTTGTCTGATACTGTAGGAGTCTTGAATACTCTTCTTCAGAAAGAGTTACAGTTTGTGAATGCTTGATAGTAGGAGAATCTGAAGAGGCTATATGTGCCATTGCGGGGGTTTTCGAATCAACTCCAATATTGAACTTAGGCTTGGTGTGGGTAGTAAAATAGGTGGCTTTTTTTTAGCTAGCTAAAAAAAAAGCCACCTTTTTTATGTTTGGGAAGAGAAAAAAGGTGCCTTTTTTTTAGCTAACTTTTTATTTTTTGTTAGTTTGACATTTTTGCCCTTGAAAGTTTAAAAGAAGATTAAAATGTGAGAAGGTAAATTTGGTCATTTTACAAATAAGCAAATAAGCCATTTAGCCCATAAGCCATTTAGCCCAAGGTTCCCAAATGAAGCCTTACTCTTGAAAATTTGAAGAAACTAGTGATACTGACAGTCTGTAGACTTCCAAGCCCAAAATAGTAGACAAAGACTTGGACAGGTGAAAATACAACTTGTGATCTATAGGAAATGTGTCCAAACTAGAAGATGAACATCGCCACGAGGCTTGTCGGAAAAGAATGACCACACTGGAGAAATGGTAGAAAGAACGGATAGTACACGTGCTCTCACGTGCCAGTGAGAGTGCTGCAAGTGGGGTATACACGCCGGCGACTGAATGGCGATGCGTGGCTGACTTTCTGGCTAGGGGGCTTTGAGAGTTGGGTTGAAATTCGACTGGTGATCGTCAAATGAGGCTTCGACTAGAGTCGACTAAACTTCAACTTCAAGAGTGGGCTTCGACTTCAGGTGATGACACAGCCGTTGACTAAGGGCAATGATGACGACGATAGTTGCTGACGATCGCAAAATTGCTGATGAACTGTTGAACTTTTGACTGGACTGGTGATAACTTTGGCAGCAACTGAGGATAACGCTGATGCTGACGCTGACGACTCTTTAAGTTTTTTTTTTTTTTTTGTTTTTTGGGCTTTATTTTAGGATCGTTATTGCTTTGATATCATGTAGACTGGAGAGGATTTACTGAAAGACTTGACACACCCAAAGGGGTTGTCACTACTTGATATTTATACACATATAATATACACATACAATAAATATTGTACAAGGAACTTAGACTAGGTACATATCCCCTAGATACATAAATACTTAATACACTAGGTACATGAATGTACATTAACATACATATAATAGGTTCTATTATTCCCAATCAATCAGAACCAGAAGGAATCATCTAGCTAGGATTGGTTATGTGCTCTTATGTTTTTTCTGGAGAACTATTAATTTGATTTGTTTCATACATATCATGCAATGAATGTCATTTAAGGTATGCATCTACCCAACAAGGGTTTGATGTGAACCCTTGGATTTCTTCAGCATGATGCATGTGTTGCGGTAGGTCAATAATGAGAATCGTTGCCTTTTTTTACCTAGGTAATTGTGGATCTAAATTCCTAGGGTTGCTTAATCCTTTCAGTTGACCTTTGTTCGCTTTTGTTTAAAGAAAGAATGAGCAAACCTGTATGCGTTGTCGTAAATTTATCTATTTCCTTGCAGGATAGTTTGAAAGAATTATCAGTTTGACATTTACATAATATATAGTCCTAGATGAACAGTGTGATTGGTATGTGTTTGTTTGGCAAAATTAATGGATAATATGAAGCTCTGTTGTCAAGAAAAACTGCTAGCGTGGACTTTAAGTTCACTTGAAAAATTGACATGTAAAAATCTGAAGATTGGACCTATCTCTTCTCTAGTAGAGAAGTCATTGGTAGAATGAATCATCTTTCTGTTGGCTGTGCTTTTGCTTCCCATATTGTCACTACAGAAGGCATCTCATGTGATGCTAAAGTTCTGATTTTCCGCTTTGCCATTTCTAATCAGGCTAGCTTAGGAGCCAGTTTTACCTTATAGACCATCACTGTAGGTTTTGTCTTAACACTACCAAAAAAATCTCTCTCTGAATGGTAACCTTTATTTTCCTTTTGTAAATACCAAATGATTACCTGCCATTTCTAAATGATAACCTTTATTCATGGTGTAATTTTAACTTTTGGTTCAATATTTGACAAGTGACTTTCAAGAGATTCTTTTAGTTCAATATTAACAAGTGATTTTTCAAGAGATTCAATCACATTGCATCAAGGTGAACCCAGGATTTTATTTTATTTTATTTTTTTGTGGGGTGGGTGGGGGAGATTTTTTTTTGGGGGGGGTCAATATTAGACCTAGAAAAAATTAGAATTAAAACTATCAATTATATTTAATAAATAAAAAATAAATTAATATATAAAACCTAATCAATATATAACAATAATGCATCACCAAAAGTAAGTTTTATATGTAAATATCCACAAACAAAATTCTGCTTCTTATAAATAACCTATGAATTTTATCAATTAAGGTAACACTCGATGATTTTTCATGTCACAAAATTTATGAATAATTAAGTTTATAGTGGATTTATCTGCGATTTCTCTTCCATCTTGTTCCAAAACTTTGGTTTAACAACAATTATAGCTAAAAATGCACTTAACAATATAAACAGTTAGTGGTGGATTGAGTTATGTATAGATAGTAAAATTGGTTAGGCTACCAAATTTTGGACTATGTATAACAATTAAGAAAAATATTCAAAGGAAGAGCTAGGCCCTCGGCTGAGTGGCAGCTGGCTTCACTTGCCTGCTCATCCACCCGGGTTCAAAACCCCGGGGTGTCCCCCCACTTACCTATAAAAAAAACAGAAAAATATTCAAAGGAAGACTGCATAGTCTAAATTTTTGTTGATCCAAAATTTTATATTTACTAGTCATGTTTTTTCTTAAATTGAAGGTCCCTCCCCATCCCAAAAAATTATTTTGACCAAATTTTATATCTAGCAGTGGTTTTTTTCTAAATTGAGGTCCATCATTTTCTAATTTTTTTTTTTTGGGGGGGGGGGAACCATAGCATAAAATTTTTTTAGCCCCAAAATTTACATGTGCAGCTAACATTTTCCTGAACTCAAGGGGGGCAATGCCCCCTTGGGTCTTGGCTCCCTTTGTCCCTGCATCACATACACACAAAATACTCCAATCATACCAGCGCTCAAGGAAACTAATAATATATCATAAATTCTTTCCTAAGTTGTTCCTATCGTAACTAGACTGAAGGGACAAGTAGTTTATTGGTAGAATGAACCTTTTGATCATGTAATATAAGAATTTCGGATAAACATTTACTGCCCACCTACATCATCTACTCAGTGGCTCCATTTTTGTTACTGTTTGATAAATTAAGAGATTAGAAAATGAAGTGATTAACATACTGTGGATTGGCAGGATCATGAAATCAATTGACGACGTTCTTCAACTTTCCCAGATATTTTCCCTTCAGCCGACTGAACCTGGGCTACTCGTAGTCGAATTTATCTTTTCAATTGTGTGGCAGTTGGTGGATGCATCACTAGACGATGAAAGAATACTGGAACTTACACCAGAAAAGAAGTCTAGGTGGTCAAGTGCGACACAGGATATGGAAATAGACAGTCATGATAACTTTGATGAGAGAAGAATGGAGCGCCATGAAGGAATGCAAAAAATAAATACTGTAATGGCTGTTGAGATAATAGGAGAATTTTTCAAAAATAAAGTGACATCAAGGATTCTTTACTTGGCACGTCGAAATATGTAAGAATTATCTGATTCTTATTTATTTTAAGCTTCTTATGCTAACATGAATTTTTCATTATGCAAGTGAAAAAGTAAGCATTCATTTGGTGCCTTTGACTGACAGTCTGGTTAGTCTGAAGACACTGAATTTTGTAGTGGATGCAGTAGTGATTGGGTTTGTTATATTGGATGGCAGCTAATCCATGGATTACTCACTTTCTCTGCTTAGGTCTTCACACTGGGGATGTTTCATTCAGCATGTGCGGCTGCTTGCTGCGAACTCATCCGCATTGAGAAGTTCCAAAAGTATTACCCCTGATGCTCTTTTGCAGTTAACATCTGATAAACGTGTAGTCCTGTCCCGTGGATGTAAAACAAGTTTTCAGAAACAGTTTCATGCAGTAATATCTGGGTCAGTTGCATCTTCTACTGTTCAATGTCATGGTACTAGTCAATCTGCATTGTGGCTTCCTATTGACCTGTTTCTGGTAGATACGATGGATGGATCACAAGTGACAGCTACAAGTGCTGTTGAAATTCTTACTGGTACAAGTCATTTATTGCACTTGCTCAAAATTTGGCATTTGAAAAACCAAAAAAAAAAAAAAAAAGATGTAACTTTA
This sequence comes from Vitellaria paradoxa, assembly GCA_019916065.1. Classification (NCBI taxonomy): domain Eukaryota; kingdom Viridiplantae; phylum Streptophyta; class Magnoliopsida; order Ericales; family Sapotaceae; genus Vitellaria; species Vitellaria paradoxa. Next base: position 14,746,141 of record CM034243.1, on the reverse strand, counting down.
GTCCTGCCAAGCTATGTTATTGAAGTCATTTAGTGCTGCAGGTTTAGTGAAGGCGCTTCGGGCTGTGAATCAAACTACCTGGCAGGATGCGTTTCTTGGCCTATGGATTGCAGCTTTAAGGCTTGTACAGAGGGTGAGAACTCATTATAACTTTTTTCAAGTAGTCTTTTATATAAGGTAAAAATAATTTGGATGGTAGGAATGCAGTCTTTGTACATTTGGGTAGGTTTTGCTTTTGCTTCTGACTCCATTTGCAGGCATGGAAAATATTTCAAAATTTAACTTAATGGAGTAACATGTTTCAGTTGTCAGCTATTGAGTGCTCTTTTAGCTTAATTTTGCTTGGTCTTGCTTTCGTTTGGAGTTTGACTAGGATTGGGAATGTGAAAGTAGTCTTTTGTTATTTTATTCTTTATTTTGGGTGCTACTATTCGTTACCTTATTTTTTCTCCCGCAGCCTAGTTAATTCATTCATCTTATGGTTTCTCCAAGTAACCCAATAATTTCTCCACGCAACCCGCAGATTTCACCTAAAGTTCCAAAAATACCCCTTTCCCTTCTAGAACCCTTAAAATTGAAAAACCATTGTTGAAATGATGTAATATTTTTAGTGGATACATGTTAAAATTTTAAAATTGTTTTGGTAAGAGACTGTTGAATTGTTATGTGGTCATTGAAAAAAATATTAAAACGGCAAGAGCTTGTTGAAATGTTATAATTTTTTCAATAACTACTTGTGAAATATTTTGTTTCTTTTGGTGTGAAAGTATCGAAAATTTATGTGGTTAATTACTAAATTTTTTTAACAACTGATTGCTGAAATTATTTGATTTTTTTAACAAGTATCTGTTAGAGATATAAAAGGCAAGGATGTCATTTTGCATTAGGACATTTTTGTCCTAATATGGAAAAATTTTAACTGGGCTGCAGGAGAAAAAATAGGATTGCGAATAGCGGCACTCTTTATTTTACTTCCTACGGGTAATTTGGGCCTTTTATGTCATAGGATTAATTAGGGTTTTGTTTTTACTTATATATTTACTTGTAATCATTGTATTAGAAACTAATTTCAGTATTTTAGAGAAATAATACAGTTTGTTCTTTGTACCTCTCGCTTCTCACAGGGAAATCTGATGAACCATTCAATTGCGAGCTATTGAGTATTCTTTCAGTTTAATTTTGCTTGGTTTTGTTGATTTCATTTTGAGTTTGACTTGGATTAAGATCTGATTCAGGAGTGCCTTGATACAGACTATCTGTAAAAATTATATGTGAAGAGCTTCAAAACTAAAAAAGTGGCATATGCCATCGCCAAGGATTTGTTTGCTTATCTGGATCATACGATAACATGTGGGAGCTAAAAAATTAAACTTCATGTCAAAAAAGACTTTTGCAATGTTTAGCTAGATATGGTTTTTTCTACTACAATTCATTCATGTGATGGCTGATTTAGACTTTTGCTCTGTTCATAATCTCATAGGCAATATAAGAATATTGCAATTTGCGCTGTTCACATTCATTATTATTTCCTTCTTTTCTTCTTGGTTCTTTCTAGGAAAGGGATCCCAGTGAAGGTCCTGTACCCCGTTTAGACACGTGTTTGTGCTTGTTATTGTCTATTACGACACTTGCAATTTGGAATATTATTGAGGAGGAGGAAACAGCAGTGATTAATGAACCTGAGTGCAGCACCACCAGTCAAAGGAAAGAAAAATATGTTTCAGGAAAGCGTCGGAGGGATTTAGTTTCCAGCCTACAGCAATTGGATGATTATGAAAGCTTGTTAGCTCCACCATTACCTGTAATTTCAGTAGCCAATCAGGCTGCTGCTAAAGCAATTATGTTTCTTTCAGGTGTAACAGTTGGGAGTGGATACCTTGATGGTGTGAGCTTAAATGACATGCCATTGAATTGTTGTGAGTATCAGTTATTCTTCATTACAGCAGTTGTGTTAGATTGTCAGTAGCTGTAAAAACTTCCCAGCAATGTGTGTCAATATCTCATCCTGTCCCTTCTATGCGGTCCCTTCTAGCATATGGAAAGAGAATTTGAAAATGGCACACGAATGCATGCAGAACTTAGTGCAGACAAACAAACGTGATGTTGAGAAAACAATTTGACGAGAGCTATACCCATCGACCCTACAAGCCAAGTGGGATTTTTTTAGTGAAAGTGCAAGGGTTCTGAGTCTAATTAATCCATTTTATAATTAACTTTTGTTTTGCAAAGTGTTGCTCGTAGTTAAAATCCTAATCCAAATCTTACATTCCTAAGATTTTACAATCTATTTTAGCCAAATTGATCCGGATCCTAATAAAAATCCCTTAGAAATATGATCTTACAATTTTAGTGTAGGACCTTATAGGATCATAGAATCTGATTCTTATCTGATCCAAATCTTATATTTTTTCTTAATATGTGTTTTTGTTTTTATACATTTTTAGTACATTTACATATTTTATAATATGCCTAAACCAAATAAAAATAGGTCATTTTGTAACATTTCACAAAACAGTAGTTAAGAGCAAAGATCCAAATTTTCATTCCAATAAGGTGTTTCGATCAGCATGGAAATAGAAACATTTTGATATGGTTTGGAAATGTTTCGAAAAGTTTCGAAAGTGGGACAAAAATATTAACGTACTTATAAATGTTTTAGAATTATAAATTGAAATATATCTAAATGTATGAAAGTTTAATAATGAAGTAATTAAACAACTTTTTATTTGGGCATATTATGTTGGACTTTTTGTGTGCTCTGTTATGTTTCAATGGAAATATTAGAATTTCTAATCCACTAATGTTTCATTTTGTTCTCTTGGGACTTGAAAAATTTTCAACCATTTGGTGGAAAGGAAACGAAAATTTAATCTTTGGTAAAAAGATATAAATGCAATTTAAGTACCTTCATCTATAATTTTGACCCACTACTTTAAATAAATACAGGAACGCACTCTCTCTTTCCCCCCTTGCATGGTAGATCACTACTTTTTTTTTTTTTTTCTTAAGCTAAACAAATAGCTTGATTTTAACTTTTATGTTTTGATCTTCATTTCATCTTCTCCTTATCATTTTTAACAAATAATTTTTAAACTAAAAAGTTCTCATTCAACATTTTTTTTCCTATTATCTGTTTACTCTTTTTTATTACTACTAATATTTTAGAGTAAAATGTTTTATTACAAAACACATCTTCACCATTTCTCTCTCTCTCTCTCTCTCTCCCTCGCTCCAAATTAAATGCAAAACATTTTATTTTTAAACCTCTTGTTATAGGGCGAATTACATTTTGCAACCATTTACTTTATACCAAAGCTCACTCCTTGTATGGTCAATTGTAATTGTTAAGCCCCTATGTTTACTATCAGGTTTCATTTGGCCCTTCTGTAAACAATCGTTGAGAAAAATACTAGGTGTCCATCATCTGTGATTGATATGTTATATTTTTTGTTAATGAATTTAACAAAATGGTCAAATTAAAATTTGTCCGTTATAGTATATAGGGTGACTATTACAATTGAAAGTTGCATTTGGGGTAAAGTGTTGGAGTGCTAAGTGTAATTCCAATATACTTTTACTCATGTAGTGTATTATTCTTTTGTAGAACTTCTATTTTTTTGTATCATTTAATAAATTATATTCATATGAAAATTATTATGCATGTTTTTTTCCTTTTCGGTAGAATCTTACAATCCTTGTTTCATTCCTGTGATCAAATCCCGCAAACCTCTCCAATAAGCCAAAGAAGGATCCCCATTTTAACAACCTTGCTCTTCTTACTTGGCCTCATTTCTGCGTGTTTACGTTTGGTAGTAAAACCAAAACAAAACCCATTGTATATCTTAAATTCATTTTTTACTTGATAAAAAAATAAAAGATAAAGAAGTTGTTTATCAATATTTTTTCATTATTTTCTCAGCCCACTTCAATAGGTTGTTTGTCAATGTCACCAATTTCTTTAACTACATGTTATTCCTTTCACTCTTTCCTTGTTTTTTGGTTAGCATTTTTTTAGCATGGATAAACATTTTAGGGTATGTCTAGAAGCTTTTGATAGTTCAAATTTGCTTGCAGCTGGAAACTTGAGGCATTTGATTGTAGAGGCTTGTATTGCCAGAAATCTTCTAGACGCATCAGCATATTTATGGCCTGGCTATGTAAAAGGTTGCAGCAACCAAATACCTTGTGGCGTTTCTGGTCAAATGCCTGGTTGGTCATCATTGATGAAGGGGTCCCCTTTAACACCTCCAATGGTGAATGCTTTGGTTTCAACTCCGGCTTCAAAGTATGATAACATTTGTAAATTGTAATTTCTGAAGATTTGTTTGTCTAGACCCCTTCCCTGGTTTATCTACTTCATTGTAGTATGGGCACTTCAAATAGAATTTGTTAAGTCACTAATTGTTCCAAAATCTTAAGCTATTAGGAAATTGGCCAAACAATGTATATCAAGCTATTTTACAATTCCTCTCGCGTGCAATCTCATTTTGCATGTGGAGCAGAGACAAGCGAACCAAATCAAACAAGGTGTACTAATCTAAGTAAACAAAGTGCACAATAATAAATGGAGAATAATAAGATTCGAACTCAGGACCTATTGGAACCAAAGTTTTGATACTATGTTAAGTTACTAATTGTCCCAAAAGCTTAAGTTGTTAGGAAATGGGCCCAACAATACATATCAAGCTGTTTCAATAGTATCAACACTCTATAATTGCTATTTCAAATATTTTCCTCACTGCAACCCTACCTCGTCAGAGCTAGTTCTTTGTGATTTTCAGAACTGGAGGACCATATAATTCATATGATTGGTTATCTGCATGATGACTTGCTTAATGTAATTTTAGTTCAAGGATGTTTCCAGTCCATTTTGTCTATGTTTTGCTAAATGGTCCAGAAAATCCATTTTATTTCTGCCCCCAACTGTAGATTAGTTCGACTTAAATTATTCCATGGTAGGATAATTCAGGAAAAAAACAATCCAACAAAGAGTTTTTCCATGTAAGTGGAGGTATTTAGATCCAGGTTCATGGGGCCTCCATTTTTTGTCATGCTGAATTACCATCTACAAATCACAGAATAATGCACCATTTCTTTTCATATCTACATTTTCAGTGGAAAAGCATAGCTCCAAGTTCAAAATATTTAATTGTCTCTTGACAAGTTATTTAGTAAAAAATATCTGCAAGTGGTAATCATACCAGTAACTGTAACAATTTGCATCTCTTTCTTTACTTTAGCCTGGTCTTCAGTAAAACCTTTTCTTTCCTGAAGCCAGGTATATCAGATGCTCTTTTTTGTAAACTTACCAGTGGTAAGGCAACTGAATTTAAGCTCATGGATTTGATGGAAGCTTAGCAGAAATAGAGAGAATATATGATATTGCTGTCAACGGGTCAGATGATGAGAAGATATCTGCTGCTACAATTCTCTGTGGAGCATCTCTAATACGTGGTTGGAATATACAGGTAGCATGGTGAATATTGTTGGAATCATGCTGATATATCCTAGTACAGTAGACTACTTGATTGTTGTTTATTTTGAATAAGCAGCCACTTCTCTCTCTCTGTCGATTTACTTTAAAGTGTATTTTGGCCTACTGTTGCAGGAACATGCTGTTGTTTTGATTACAAAATTGCTGTCACCTCCAGTTCCTGCAAATCATTCTGGAAGTGACAGCCATTTGATAGATTATGCTCCGTTTCTGAATGTTCTCCTTGTTGGAATATCATCTGCTGATTGTGTTCAGATTTTTTCCTTACATGGTGTGGTAAGTCGAACTTCAATAACTGTGCTTTCTTGTTTAGTAGACTACAAAATTTGTGAATCGTGCTCTGAATTTTTCTCTCACTGTGAAGTTTTGCAAAAAATAATGAAAAGCCCTGTCGGTATACATTTCTAAGAACAGAACAGAGATTTGTGGAAAGAATTTTACGAATTTATTTGACAGTTGTACCAAAAGAAACTGGATAAGAATTGCACCTACCCTTACCTGAGTGAAAATTCATTGTATCTACATGGTCTCATGATGAATGTTCAAGTAGATTTTTAGTTTAGTCCATTCAATTAAGGGTGATTGGAATCGAGTGCGATAATGAGATAGCAAGATGAAAAAGATTCTGTACATGAGATGGTTAAATCCAATGGCATTGAGCTGATGTTGTTTAATTACCCATCCAGGTTCCCCAACTTGCTGGTACATTGATGCCCATCTGTGAGGTCTTCGGGTCATGTGCGCCTATGGTCTCATGGACTCTTCCAACAGGGGAAGAAATTTCTTCCCATGGTGTGTTCTCCAACGCATTTACTCTTCTGCTGAGGCTCTGGAGGTTTGATCGTCCACCTCTTGAAAATGTTACAGGAGATGTGGCTCTTGTGGGATCCCAACTAACTCCAGAATACCTCTTATCGGTGCGCAACTCCCAGTTAGCTTCATATGAAGTCACACCCTTGGATCGAAACAAAAGCAAGAGACTGTCAAAACTTTCAAGTCCGTCATCTACAGAACCAATATTCATGGATTCTTTTCCAAAATTAAAACTCTGGTATCAGCAGCATAAGGAATGCATTGCTTCAACCCTTTCTGGTCTTGTTCATGGGAGTTCTGTTCATCAAATTGTGGATGGGCTCTTGAACATGATGTTCAAAAAAGTAAGTAGAGGTGGTCAGGGCCTGACTCCTACAACTTCTGGAAGTAGTAATTCATCCAATTCTGCGACTGAAGATGCATCCCTTCGACTTAAATTACCTGCTTGGGACATTCTAGAAGCTGTTCCTTTTGTTCTTGATGCTGCTTTGACTGCCTGTGCCCATGGAAGATTGTCTCCTCGTGAACTGGCAACAGGTTAGTTCATTCTCTTTAAGATTGCAAGCCCGTTTTCTCAACTTCATGCTTGTAAAACAAGGAAACCAGCATTTATGGGAGTGGTGGTGTGATGGCTGTGGATGTAAAGCTTTCTCTGATTATCTTTTCAAACTTGATAAAATGTGTATTTCGCACCAGTTTTAGCTAGATCATCTGAAGGGGATTTTTTTTTGGTCTGAATTTTCTTGTGTGTTTGATTGAGGATTAGTTAAAGGGGAACAGGGGGAAGGAGATTCAAAATTATTTATCTTGTTTGGTTCTAATAGAAAATGGTGGGGAAAAAGCATCTGATTTGATAAATGAGAGAGAAAAAAAATATTTTAAGATAAAAATTAATTCACTAATAGATGCCTTTAACGTCCTTATATTTTCTAACCCAACTAAATAAGAACACATATTTGGTATGTTATTTTCCCTTTAACGTCCTTGTATTTTCTAACCCAACTAAATATGAACATGAATATACATTTGCTTGATGTCTCTTCAGCTCTCAAAAGCTCTCGGCGCATGTTAGGAGGCATTCTGCTAACATGCACCAATTTAGAAAGCACAGGCTGTTACAGCACAGGGTGAGGGGCAGAAAATCTTTTCATATTAATGGTATCTCCATTGATATCGACCAAGATTCTAAAATTAAAGATGGAGTTAGGATTGTGGAGAGGGGCAGAGGCTATGCTAGAGCTTTAGTTTTATTTGAAGAAGAATTAGTATGGATTCAAAAGATGTGTGTAAAAGAGCTCAAATCCATTGCTGGAATTCAGCAATTGGGCCATCTTAGAGGAGGATATAGGACTCTTGTTTGCACCAGAATAAGAGTTGGACAAGACAGGAAACTTGAAGTTCACCTATTTGCTCCTTTCGGTAGATACCAGGTTAGGACCTCAGAGCTATCAGCATGGCAAGGCTGGTGTTTCTTCGCTAATCTAATCTCTGAGTTTATTACTGGTGAAATAGACAATCCCACTACATTTGAAAGCCAAGATCCATACAGGGTACTGCCTAGCCCTCTTGATAGTGACTTGGAAAGAAGAACCAGCACTAGATCCTACCTTCAAGCTGTTACTTTACCAAAGTGGAACCTTCCTAACATCCGAAGTACAAACATGGGCCAGCATATATCTGTGAACTTTGAGGATGCAGTCAGCAGCAGTCACAAGATGAGCCGATGCTTAATTGGTAGGTTTGGAGGTCCAAGTTCATACAACATAGACATAGACACTATTTCCACATGGTTGAACAAGAAATAGAAGATCCCTGGTGGACTGGATATCAAGGCTTTGGATGGGAAAAGACTCCTATTCTCTTTCCCTTCTAAGGAACTAGCAGAGAAGTACTTGATGGAGAGGATCACTTACAATGGTCAACCATTATTCTTAGACAAATGGCACAGCTGGGGTTGTTGCTCAAGAAGAGGAAGAAACCAGTCTGCTGTATGGGTTAAAGTGGTGAGATTGCCTGTCTACCTTTGGAGTCTTAGGGTCTTTCGCAGCATTGGCGAGTTATGTGGTGGATTTATGGAGATGGATGAGGAGACCAGGTACTCTAAGAACCTAAAATGGGCACGCTTAAGAGTCAAGGGCAATGGTAGAGCTATTCCAGCTGCTGTCAAAGTTGTTGTTGGCCAACTTATGTATGATTGTCCACTCTTGAGTAGAACGAGAACCATGGGTAGATTGGGCAGATGCTTCTTTGTCCAAAGGAAAATTTCGGCCACCGGAAGGAAGGAAGATGGTGGCACGTGACACTGCAGCTGGTGCATTGAATGTTCCTACCTTGGAAAGTCGAAAGGGTCAACATTTAAAAAAACATGTGGCTAAACATTTCAAAAGTCACCAAGCGTCTGCGGGGGAAACTAAATGGATTCCAATTCATAGAAGCAAAGCAGAAATCATTTACTGCTAAGAATAAGCAGGAGACTAACCAATTCAATGTCCTCAGTAGCCTGGGAGATGAAGGTCACACTTACAATGAACCCAGTCAGCAGATTCATAATGATGGTAATAATTACAAGGCGGAAATAGATGCAGTCAATCTAAACATTGGGGATATTAACTCTGCCAGACAGAAAGCTCTGTTCGGAAGAAAATATCTCTCCAAAAAACACCTTAATGGGACCTCTTTAAAGCTTAATAAATGGGTCTCTCCCTTTGATGTGGAAGATACCTCGGGAGAATCCTTTTCAAACAGCAGTTTTGCCTCTGAAAATGTCTCAGCTCAGGAGAAACAGCAGCTTTCTTTAAGCTTGTACAGCCCCACGTGGGAACTGAAGATTTATCAGTCTGAGGACAACGTAGAGGTGCTGGATTGCCTCCCATTAGCCTCTGTTGATCCTGGAATTGAATGGCAGGAGTCAGATGAACCTTTGCTGTTGAAGAACTGCGGCCATGATCAACCAAGAATTTCTGCCTGGCTGCTCAACAGAATGAAATCTTTCAAGAAAATATTGGGAATCTCAAGTGAAGGTTTTGAAGATAAATTAATGGAGTTACTTAGATCTATAGAGGAAAAAAAAAGAAGCAATAAAAGTGATGAAGGGAAGAAACAAAATCGAAGTGCAAGAAGAGGTGTTCGAGAATTGAAGAACCTTCAGTGTTTAATTTCTTATGACAAAAGGGGATGGGTTGAGGATGCTGCAGAAGGAGAGGGAGAGAATATAGCTATTGGTGTTTAAAATGAAGCCAAAAATACTAAGTTGGAATATTAGGGGCTGTAGAGACCCAAGGAAAAGGATGCTAATTAAACCCTGTATCAAGAAGTGGAAGCCTGATATAGTATGTTTACAAGAAACTAAGCTCTGCCAAGTTGACAACTCCATAGTTCGTTCTTTGGGGGGAGGGGGATGGTGTAAATGGGTTAACCTGAACTCTGTTGGAACCTCTGGTGGAATAATCATTTTATGGGATCATAGGAAATTGAACCTGATGGAGTATGAATTAGGGTTTTACGCAATTTCTTGTCTATTCAAACACACGGAGGAGGAAATAACTTGGGCCTTCACAGGAGTTTATGGGCCTGTAGATAGAAATTTGAAGGCAGAATTCCTTGAAGAGATTGGTGCAGCTGCCTTTCGCTGGTCTGTTCCATAATGCATGGGGGGAGATTTCAATATGGTCAAGAGTACTGAGGATAAATGGGGTTGCACAAGGAGAACTAAACAAATGAAGGCTTTTTCAGATTTTATAGATGATTTATGTTGCTTTGATCTTCCCCTGGGTGGCAGAAAATTTACATGGAATAACAAAGTAAGCAAATCAAGAATAGACAGATTTCTGGTTTCTGCAAATTGGGAGGACCTTTTCTCCACTGTTTATCAAAGAACTCTACCTCGGCTAGCGTCTGACCATTTTCCAATTTTATTGGATGGGGGAGCAATTAAGGGAGGACCAAAACCCTTCAGATTTGAGAACATGTGGCTGCAGGTTGATGGATTCAAAGATTTGATAGCTAATTGGTGGTCTAGCTACAGCTTTGCTGGAATTGCAAGCTTCAAGATGATATAGAAACTGAAATGCCTAAAGGCTGATTTGAAGCAATGGAATAGCGAGGTCTTTGGAAAGCTTGAACAGCAGAAGAAAAAACTAGAGCAGGAAATTGAAAATATGGACAAACTTGATGAAGAAGACATGCTAACAGAGCAAGAAAGAAGTAATAGAACAAGTCTGATTCTCAAATTGAATAAGCTAATTCAGATGGAGGAAACCAGTTGGAGACAAAATCTAGAGTCAAATGGCTCAAGGAAGGAGATAGGAACACCAAATACTTTCACAAAATTGCCTGAGCTAACAGAAGAGCTAACTAGATCAGCAGATTGCAGTTTGATGGGGAAATTACTGAAGATCCCAGAAAAATCAAGAAGTAGATCTTGGATTTTTATAAACAGCTGTTCAAGGAAGAATAGACTTGGAGACCAAAGGTAGATTTCTTGGAAATCTCTCGGCTGGATTCTGTTGAGAAGGAGGGGCTTGAGCTTCCTTTTACAGAACATGAAGTCAAACAATCCTTGAAAGATGTGAATGGAGACAAAGCTCCTGAACCAGACGGCTGGACAATAGCATTCTTTCAGCACTGTTGGGACATTTTCAAGGAAGATGTAATGCAGATTTTCTCAGATTTCTGTCAGAATTGCAGTTTTGTTCGATGCTTAAACTGCACATTCATTGCCTTAATTCCTAAGAAATCTGGTGCTGAAAAAATCCAGGATTTCAGGCCTACAAGCCTTGTGAGAGTAATTTATAAGCTCTTGGCTAAAGTCCTAGCTAACAGGCTGAGGTTGGTTATGAATTATTTGATCTCAAAAACTCAGACTGCTTTTGTGAGTGGGAGACAAATCCTAGATGCAATTCTTGTGGCCAATGAAGTCATTGACTCAACTCTGAAGCAAAAAGGTATTGGTTTAATTTGTAAGTTGGACATTGAAAAAGCCTTCGACCATGTCAATTGGGAATTTCTGCTCTACTTGATGAATAAAATGGGTTTTGGAGAGCGATGGTGTAAATGGATTCAGTGGTGCATTTCTACTGCTAGCTTCTCAGTATTAATTAATGGTTCCCCTGAAGGTTTCTTCACATCTTCTAGAGGTTTAAGACAAGGGGACTCACTTTCCACTTTTCTTTTGATACTTGTTATGGAGGTGTTAAGTAGAATGATTAATAGAGTGGAACAAGCAGGCCTTCTAAGAGGTATTCCAATTGGGAACATTGATCAAAATTCGACAAGTATATCTCACCTGTTGTTTGCTGATGATACTATTATTTTTTGTGGGGCTGACAGATCACAGCTAGGACATTTAAGATGCACACTTCTTGGCTTTGAAGCTGTTTCAGGTTTAAAGGTGAACCTCAGCAAATCTGAGATTATTCCTATTGGTGGCCTTTCTAATTTGAGTGACTTGGCTGCAATCTTGGATTGTAAAACTGGCTCTCTCCCATCTACTTATTTGGGAATGCCTCTAGGAGCCAAGTACAAGAGTAAAGAGGTTTGGGAGACTGTAATTGAAAAATGCAAGAAAAGATTATCAGATTGGAAGTTGAATTATCTGTCATCTGGGCCAAGAGTAACTCTTATTAAAAGTGTCCTCTCAAGCTTACCCTCTTATTATCTTTCGCTTTTTACTGCCTCAGCCTCTGTTGTAAAGGAAATAGAAAAAATGTAAAGAGATTTTCTTTGGGGGAGACATGCTGAGGCATTTAAGCACAATCTGGTAACTTGGAAGACTGTTTGTGCATCTATTGAATCAGGCGGCGTGGGAGTCAAGAAGCTAAATTTGCAAAATGAAGCCTTACTAGGGAAATAGCTTTGGAGATACTCCAATGAAAATTCTAGCTTGTCGAAGAGGCTGATATTATCTAAATATGGAGAGGAAAAAGGTGGATGGTACACTGCACAAAGCTCTAAACCATATGGTGTAAGCTTATGGAAAGGCATAAGAAAAATCTGGCCAAAATTTGAACAATGTGTGTCTTGGCAGCTGGGGTAGAGGTGATAGAATTCTGTTCTGGAAGCAAAGGTGGTTGGCCATTGGCTGTTTAGCTGATATTTTCCCTGATATCTTTGCCATTGCAGTTGATCAAAATGCTCTAATTTTAGATTACTACTCTGACTCTAGATAATCTAGAGAATGGACTATTCTACTTCGCCGTAATGTGAATGACTGGGAACTTGGGAATCTCTTACAGTTGATGGAGCTACTACAATCAGTAATCTGGGGTAACTATGATGGCACAATGATCTGGAAACAGTCTAAGTCTGATGTTTTCAATGTAAGATCCTTCTACAGTGTCTTGAAAGAAGATGAGGTTGATATTTTTCCATGGAATAAGATCTAGAAATCTGCGGCCCCTACTAGAGCTATTTTTTTTGCTTGGTGTGCAGCTCATGGAAAAATCCTAACTATAGATAACCTCAAACTTCGAGGTTATTCTATGGTAAATCGTTGCCCTTTATGCAAATGTAGTGAAGAGACTATAGCTCACTTATTCATGCACTGCTCTTGGACAATTGAAATCTGATACCTTGTGCTATCATGCTTCGGTGTTCACTTATGCCATACTAATGATCTCAAAAGTTCTCTCTCATCCTGGTGAGGGCAACCTTTAGCAAAGCATAAGAAGAAAGTTTGGAACCTGGTTCCACTTTGCCTAATGTGGTCAGTTTGGAAAGAGCGCAACAGAAGGGTCTTTTAAGCTAAGGAAAGTAACGTGGAAAGAGTCAAAAACTTATTTTTTAATTGTTTATTTACATAGGTCAATGTTGGTAAAGAGGTTGAACTTTCTTCCCTAATGCACTCCATAGATTCTTTAGGAAAAGCGGGAAAATAGTTTGCATTTGGCCTTGTTGTGATGGCATCTTTTGGATGTTGTTCACAACATTTCTATCAATAAAAGTTTTACTTATCTTTTCAAAAAAAAAAAAAAAAAAAGAACATGATGAATGTGACATTTTGGTATTTTATAGTTCGAGTTGCTAAGTGAAACGGAAATGGAAGCAGCTAACTTTTTCAGAAGCTTCTCAGAAATATTTCTGAAACATTTCAATTTTTTTTTTTTTTTTTTTTTGAAAAAGATAAGTAAATTTTATTAAAAAAATAGAAATCTATCTAAGCATCGATGAGATGCATATACAAGACAACCAAACAAGAAGAAATAAATACAATCAGATCCAAACAAAATGAGACCAACTTATTTGATGGAGAAAATTCAAGAGCGAAGATAAGTCAATCTCCCTTCCATCTCTTGCCCAACGATAAAGGCAACTAAGAAAATAACTCTTAATTCTCAATGTAGGCCTACTTTTATCTTCAAATATTCTTCGATTCCTCTCCTTCCAAATAAGCCAAAACACACAGAATGGAACCATATTCCATATGGACTTTTTATACTTTCCAAAAGGTTGACCCCACCAAGCCAATAGAAAATGGTAGAAATCTTTTGGGAAGCATAAATGAACTCCAAAACATGAGAGAATCAAACCCCACAACTCAGTTGCCCATTGATAGTGTAAGAGAAGATGAGCAATGGATTCCTCTTGGTTAAAACATAAGGTGCAACGGTTAACTGTGGAGTAATCTCTAGGCTTAAGATTATCCGTAGTTAGAATTTTCCTCCTAGCAGCACACCAAGAGAAAAAAAGGACTCTAGTAGGTACAGCATTTTTCCAAGGTTTTGGCCAAAGAAAAATGTCCTTTGCATCTCCTTGGAGGGAAAGATAAAAGGACTTGACAGTGAAGGTTTTTTCTTTAGACACTTTCCAAACCATGGAATCTTCGGTATCTTTCAGATAAACATTATTTAGTAGCTCCATAAGTGACAAATAGCCATCCAATTCCCAATCATTCATATTCCTGTGAAGCAGCACTAACCAGATGCATTGTCTACCCATTCCAATGCAATAATCTTTGACAAAAGCTTCCTTATTTACTGCGAGAGCAAAAATTTCAGGAAAGAGATTAGATAAACATCCCACATTCAACCAATCATATTTCTAGAATAAGATCCTATCGCCTCTGCCCAGCTTCCAGGAAATACAGCTAGCAAACTTCATCCAATATTTTCTTATTCCTCTCCATAAGCTTGCACCAAAAGAATTAGAACCATGTGCAGAACACCAGCCACCCAATTCTTCCCCATACTTAAGCACAATTACTTTCTTCCACAGTCTGGTATTATCCTGAGAAAATCTCCAAAACCATTTACCAAGTAGAGCTTTGTTATGCCTCTGCAGCTGCCTGATACCAAGACCTCCAGAAACAAAGGGAGAGCAAACTGACTTCCAATTCACCAGGCTATATTTGAAAATCCCATCACATTTACCCCAAAGAAAGTTCCGTTGCATTTTCTCTAGTTCTTTAATGACTGAAACAGGGGCAGTAAAAAGGAAAAGAAAATATGTAAGAAGGCTGGACAACACACTTTTAATCAGTGTGACTCTAGCCTTAGTGGAGAGATATCTAATCTTCCATACAGCTAGCTTTTTTCTGTATCTTTCCAGGACAGGTTCCCAAACCTTTTTGGATTTAAATTGAGTTTCCAAAGGCAAACCTAAATAGGTAGTTGGAAAGGAACCTGTTTTGCATCCCAAGATTTCTGCCAATTCACTTAGAGAATTCGTATCTCCAACAGGTATTACCTTAGACTTACTCAAATTAATTTTCAAACCAGTGACAGCCTCAAATTCCAAAAGAGTGCAACGCAAATGTCCCAATTGCATCAAATCAGCTCCACAAAATACTGTAGAATCATTAGCAAAAAGGAGGTTTGAGATGCTAATTGAATCTCTTACTCTATTTTTGACCGAGAAGCCTTCAATCAGTCCAGCTTCTTCCACTTTCTGCAGCATTCTACTAAGTACTTCCATAATTATTATAAATAGAAAGCGGGAGAGAGGATCACCTTGCCTTAATCCTCTTGATGATGTAAAGAAACCCTCTGGAGAGCCATTAATCAGAACTGAAAATCGAACTGCAGAGATACACCAATGAATCCACTTACACCACCTATTTTCAAAACCCATTCTTCTCAGCAAATAAATCAAGCAATTCCAATTTACATGATCAGATGCTTTCTCAATATCTAATTTGCAAACTATACCAACTTCCTTTCTCTTAACCTTTGAGTCAATTACTTCATTGGCAACCAGGACAGCATCCAATATTTGTCTACCACCCACAAAAGCATTTTGAGAAACAAAGATAATGGGTTCCAAAACTTTTCTCAACCTGGCAGCAAGAACCGTAGCAATCAGCTTGTAAACTGCTCCAACCAAGCTAATAGGCCTGAAATCTATGACATCAACAACACCATTCTTCTTTGGAATTAAAGCTATGAAGGTGGAGTTCAAGCTTCTAACAAATCTGCAGCTGCTGTGGAATTCTGTCCTTGAAGACACTCCACACTTTTGAAAGAAAGCTATGGTCCAGCCATCTGGACCAGGTGCTTTATCTCCATCAAGATCCTTAAGAGCCTTAAAAATCTTAGATTCAGAGAATGGTTGTTCTAGACTTTCAGCTTCCATTAAATTGATCTGAGAAAAGTTCAATCCATCTACTTTAGGTCCTCCATTTAGCCTGTTCCAAGAACAGCTGCTTGTAGAAATTCAGAATACCTTGCTTAATAAGCTCTTGGTCGTCTGTGATCGATCCATCTACTCTTAGTTTGTCAATCCAATTGTTCCTCTTGTTTGCTGAAGCCATTTTATGAAAAAAAACTTTGTATTTCTATCACTCTCTTTCAGCCATTTAATTCTAGATTTTTACCTCCAGCTGATTTCCTCCATTTTAATTAGTTTATTCAGCTCATTAATCTTGGCCTCTCTACAGAATTTCTCCTGATCCGTGAGCCTTCTAGAATCATCAATCAAGTCTAAATTCTTGATATCCCTCTCAAGTTGCAGCTTTTGGTTCTCAATTCTCCCAAATTCCTCCAAGTTCGACCTTTTCAAATTATTTTTGAGACATTTGTTTAGTGACAATACATAACATAACTGGCACTTCCATTAAAGTAGTATCTTTGCCACCAGTTGGCAATCATATCTGTGAAACCTTCAACTTGCAACCACATATTCTCATATCTGAAAGATTTAGGCCCGCTTCTTAATCTTCCCCCATCCAATAACAGCGGGTAGTGATCAGATATCAAATGAGGCATAGATTTTTTAAATACCTCTGGAAATAGGTCCTCCCAATCATTAGACACTAAAAATATGTCAATTCTAGACTTACTTCTGCTATTACTCCAAGTGAATTTGCAGCCATTCAAGGGCAGGTCAATGCATTCTAGATTATTGATGAAATTTGAGAAGATTTGCATCTGTTTAGACCTTCTATTGCAGTTCCATTTATCTTCAATACACTTCACCATATTAAAATCTCCACCCAAACACCAAGGAAACTACCAACGAAAGACAGTAGCTCCAATTTCCTCCAGAAAATCAGTTTTCAGATTGCTATCCACTGGACCATATACTCCAGTGAAAGACCAAGTGATATCCTCGTTAGCATGTTTAAACAGGCAGGATACTGAGAAAATCCCAACTTCAAACTCTATCAAATTTAGTTTCCTACTATCCCACATCAACAAAATTCCACCGGCGGCCCCAATAGCATCAAGAGCTTTCCATTTGTACCAAACTCCTCCCCATAAAGATCTAATAACCTTCTCATCAATCTCACCTAACTTGGTTTCCTGTAAACAGACTATATTTGGGCTCCATTTTCTGAGGGAATTCTTGATTAACATTCTTTTTGGCAGACCATAGCAGCCTCTAACATTCCAACTTAGAATTTTATGCTTCATTTAAAATAGATGGATAATGAATTACCAGATTTTCTTCCTCCATAAATCTGATTTTGCCCTTTTTTTATCATATGAAATTGAACACTGTAGGTTCTTTAGCTCCTTTGAACCTCTTCTAGAGTACCCTGCTAGTTTCTTTCCTTCCTTACTCAAATGAGTACCTCTCTTCTCTTCTATGGACTTGAGAAGTTCCAAAATCTTATCATCAAACCCCTCACTTGAAATCCCCAAAATCTTCTTAAAAGATTTCATACAATTAATTACCCATTTGGAAATTTTACCCTGATCTGATCCACATTCCCCAAGCAACATTATTTCACTAGTCAAATTCCAGTCTTCAGGTCCACAAGAGGCCAAGGGTAAACAATCAATGACTTCATTTGGCTCACTATCAAGAGCATCCATGAGAGAATTCTCTAACATAGAGTAAGTTTTAGTTCCAAGACTACATTCAAATTGAGAGTCAAAAGCCAAATCCATCGTCAGACTCGTAAATCTTCTTATCTCCACTCATGATATCTCTCAATGTCTGGTCTTCCCTGAAAGATACATCAATGGCCGAAAGGTTGCAGGGATTATTGACTGTAAATCTCTGATTAATTGCTCCCCCTCTAGAAGCAGAGAAATCCTTAATTTCCTCATCCTTATTCAGCATTAAATTTGTTGTCTCTTTGTCAGCTGCAGCATTAATAACCTGATCGTTCTTAGTCTCCACATTCGATGGACCATTCAAAGAATTTAGTATTTCAAATCTATTAAATGAAGGTTGACCCTCATTAATAGCATTTGAATTGTGGCCTTTCATATAAGCTTCATTTTTATCATCCACCTTAATCCATCGAACCTTCCCATTTTTCTGGTTGTAATTATTCCTTCTCTTCTAATTCCCATACCTATTAAATTTTCTGACTCTTTGGCTTACAAATGCAAGAACTTTCACCGAGGATGTGGCAGCATCACGCGCCACCCCCTTCCTCATCTCCGATGGCCGGCGACCACCAAGCAAAGACTTTTGATTAGAGATCCAATCAACCCATGGACTGCGATCAACCCAAATAGGGCAATCATACATAGTGTTACCAACTTTAATCATAACCGAAGCTGGGACATTACTTCCATGCCCCTTAATTCTCAATTTAACCCACTTAAGATGAGATTGCATTATAGTTTCTTGAGCTGTTTCCACGTAACCTCCGCAATAGTCTCCTATTCTTTCAAAAATTCCTTTGTCCCATGGGAATACAGCCAAGCCTATCACTCGGATCCAAGTGGATTTTTGACTCCAACCTTTTCTGTTGCAGCAATTCCAACTATGCCATCTATCCACAAATAATGGCTTTCCATTTAATAGATGTTTACCAATTTTCTCTTTTGCTAACTCTCTGGATGGAAAAATAAACAGGAATGTGTCTGAATCAATTTCTTTAATTTCCACTCCTAGAATTTTCCAACGTCGATCAACCCATCTTTGTACTATTGCAGGATCTTCATTTCCATGCTTTGAGCCATCAATGCTGCCAACTAAACATCTGGACATTTAGAAACTTCTCTCCACTGCATCCTCAAAATTAACTAACACATATTTCTCCTTGCCATCAATGTATGAACTTCTTATATCAGAAAACTTCCATTTAGGAAGGCGTGCTGCTTGCAGATATGTTTTTTGTAGTTGTACTGTTGCTATTTTCCTCCTACTCCAATCTCTCAGTGGAAAATCTTCCTCCATCCTCAGAGGGAGAATTCTTTTACATGTAGGATGCACTATGGATTGACCTGCTTTCTCCCTCGGAACAAAATTTGACAGTAAGGCTGCGAAGAAAGACCATCCTTGCCCAGCAGCTATCTCAGGAATAAACATCTGTCTTCTACCATATGCAGCAAACAGACGAAACTCCATCTTTCTAACAGTGCCGACCTTGATTCTGGAACAAATCAAAGTTCTGAGGCCACCCCGAAGGCATCTCAATTGTTGAAAACCACCAAACGTTCTTCTTTCTTTCTAGCACATTTTTTGCAGCCATTGAAGTTCTTCATAAAGAACTAATACCTTAACGTTACTCCTTCTTTCAATCAGCCTTATTCCTTCATTTTCTATACTATCATCTTCTACATCAATCGTGACTTCTTCTGTATGAAAGGATCGTCTCAGTTTCCTATTGAAAGAGTGTTTACCTTCTAACCTCATTCTCTCCATCACTCTTGTTTTCCTATATTGGTGCATGATAGCAAGGAATTCCTATCATGCGCCGAGAGCATTTTTGTAATTCACAAGCTATTTCAACAAAAAATTTCAAAACCTATAGCGATAGATGACAATATATTGAAATGTGCAGAAGTGTATAATGAAACTCATCTCAATGTATGGAACCATAATAATAAATTAATCAAATAACTTGTTATATTGGTAAGATTATGTCACATTTTAGGGTGTTTCACTGTGTTCTGATTGAAACATCATAACTATTATTCCATTAGTATATTGGTCTTTTAAGAAACTGAAGCTTTTTGGCCATTTTGATGGAACAGAAATAATATCTCGTTCATTATAGCTGCCTGATAAGTATCTTGATAAAATATTCGGTTACTGTAAGATACAATAGGAAAGCAGGAGTTGTATTGTTGTCAGTTCGTGTTGTTTAGCCTACTTTTTCTAATGAACTGATGATTTACAGTTCTAACCTCTTCTAACTTATACAATAGACTTGAAGTGTTGTTTCTAATAATCCTTTTGTTTCTGTCTTAGGTCTCAAAGTTCTTGCGGATTTTCTTCCTGCATCCATGGCTACTATTTTAAGTTACTTTTCAGCTGAAGTAACTCGGGGTATTTGGAAGCCTGCTTCCATGAATGGTACTGATTGGCCAAGCCCTGCAGCAAATTTAGCCATTGTTGAGCAGCAGATAAAGAAAATTTTAGCCGGCACCGGTGTTGATGTCCCAAGTCTTGCTGCAGGTATTTTCTTTTAATCGTTGCTTTGGCGCCGTCAAAATAAAACTGTTGCTTTTGGTCTAATAGTTCAGATCATATTTACACATGAAAAAATGACTCAGTGGTAACTGCAAATTTGGCTGCTTACCTATGCTGAGAAATATTGGAACATGTGGCTTCATTTTTTTCCTGTATTTGTTGAAAATAACAAAAAGTAAAACTTCTTTTTGTTGCAGGAGGAAGTTCTCAGGCTACATTGCCTTTACCCTTGGCTGCCCTTATAAGCCTCACAATAACCTATAAATTAGACAAGGCAAGTGAACGTTTGCTATTCTTTATTGGCCCAGCTCTGGAAAACCTTGCAACTGGGTGCCCCTGGCCATGCATGCCCATCATAGTGTCCTTATGGGCTCAGAAAGTGAAGCGTTGGAGTGACTTTCTTATTTTCTCTGCATCGCGCACGGTCTTCCACCACAATAGTGATGCTGTAGATCAGCTACTAAAACGCTGCTTTGCATGCGTTCTTGGGCCAAATTCCACTCCCATCTTGAGCAATGGTGGTGTGGGCGACCTTTTGGGCCATGGATTTGGATCCCATTTCTCCGGTGGGATTTCTCCAGTTGCCCCCGGCATACTTTACTTACGGGTTCACCGGTCTGTTAGAAATGTCACATTCATGACAGAGGAAATTGTTTGCCTTCTAATGCGTTCTGTTAAAGATATTGCAAGTTCTGGGCTAACTATAGAGAGAATGGACAAGTTGAAGAAGACGATGTATGGGATGAGATATGGTCAGGTTTCTCTTGCTGCAGCACTGACTCGTGTCAAGCTTGCAGCTTCCCTGGGAGCTTCATTAGTTTGGATAACCGGTGGATTAAGTTTGGTCCAATCATTAATCAGAGAAACTTTGCCATCTTGGTTTATATCAGGTTATAAGGCGGAGCCAGAAGGTGGGGAATCTGGAGGGATGGTCCCTATGCTGAGGGGCTGTGCTCTTGCTTACTTTGCGGTGCTTTCTGGGACACTTGCTTGGGGGGTGGACTCATCATCAGCGGCTTCTAAGCGGCGGCGAAATGTTCTTAGGGCCCATTTACAGTTTCTAGCGAGTGCTCTTGATGGGCAAATATCGCTCGGCTGTGATTGTGCGACGTGGCATGCTTATGTGTCGGGGTTTGTGAGCTTGATGGTGGGGTGTGCTCCAATGTGGATGCTAGAAGTGGATGTAGATGTATTGAAGAGAGTGAGCAAGGGATTGAGGCGGTGGAATGAGGAAGAGCTGGCTCTAGCCCTGCTCGGCATTGCCGGGGTGGAAGCTATGGGTGCAGCAGCTGAGTTAATTATTGACAGTGAGTGCTGAATTGTTTCACCAGGAAGAAAAAGGGAACCGTTGCAAAATTTTGTATTGCATGAGGGTAGGAATGTTAATGCCTGCCCCATTGAAAATTCTTGTTGCGTCCTAGAGTTATGTTATATATTATTAGTGCAGTTATGTACAGTTCAAACAGAACCCAAAAAAGAGAAATAGTAGTTGATATTTTGATTTTGTGGCCTATTTACATTTGCTGTGTTAAAGTTAAGCATGGTTGCAATTGTGATGATTGTGCAATTTGGGTTGTTTATCTGGTGGGCCTTGTCCCACTCAGTTGGACGGCTCGGATTGTATAATTTGCAACCGGCAGTAGCTGTCACGACTGTGCAATCTAGTCATCGATGGTGTCGAAATCTGATATGATTTGGTTTCTGTTGCGGATTTGGGAGGGCTGAATGGTTTCGAAATTGCTGCGTTTTAACGCATGTGCATGGAGAAAAAGCCTCTTAAGGATTCAACTACTAAATAGACCCCCCTCTTCATAGTTCAAATTTATTTGGTCATGTCTCACTATTTTCTCTTATTTTAGTTTGTTTGTTTGTTTTTTTTTTTTTTTTTCTTTTTTCAAAAGAGACGGGATTGCGACCATCCGTCCATATACAAAGGCTTTTGAAGGAGCAAATATGCCTTGTGCACTTCATAAAGCACTTATAAAAAAAAAGGAGTATCGAATTTCATTGCTAGAACCAGTTCGCAAACTTCTCTTTGAAAGTAAAAATGAACATTAAATATACTTGAATTTGGAAAATGGAGTTAGAATGATTCAAACCCGTAACTTATTTTGTCAGGATTAATGCATGATTTACCACCAATTCCTGAACTTCAATACCTACAATGCAAGCATGAAGTCACTTTCGGAGACAAATGATATATATATATATATATATATAGCTCCTTAACAAAAGAAGAATGAACAAATTCATGGATTGGTAAGTTATTACCTTCTAGTAGGCATCCTTATTAACAGTACCACTTATTATTAACAAACAAACTATACAACTTATTAGAGGACCTTAATAAATATTTGCCTTCACTGTTCCTTTATTTTTTTTTTTTGGTGGGCGGGGGAGAAGAGAAAGTGAATAAGTTTCAACTACTAGAAGTGAATTTGATTGGTAGAAACAGTTGGCAAATTTCCTTTCGAAAGCAAAAATGAACATTAAATCCAATATTTAGCTAATTTTTGTTAATTTTTTGACAAAATTAGTAGGTGAAACTTTTGGTGTTTAAAAAAATAAATAGAAATTTTTAGTAATTTTTGATAATTTCGATAAAAATTTTAATAATTTTTTAATTAGATTAAAGTAAAATAACATATACACCTTTCGCTAATTCAACAAAAGTTGATGTGTTAATAACAAATCCAGTAAAATTATTGGTAAATTTTGATATTTTATCAAATACCTAAAGCACCAAAAGTTGATAATTTTATTTATTTATTTTTACTACTCCAAATGGGGCTAAATATACTTTAATTTGGAAAATGGAGTTAGAATGACTCAAACCCGTAATAACAACAACGCAAGCATGAAGTCGCTTTTGGAGACAAATGATATACACACGGGCTCGCGCGCGAAGTAGAACCTCCGATTATTAATAAACAAACTATACAACTTATTAGATGGATTGGCAAGCTATCACCTTTCAGCAGGCTTCCTTATTAGCAGTACCTCCTATTATTAATAAGCAAACTATACAACTTATTAGAGGACCTTAATAATATACTTGTCTTCATTTTATTTATTTATTTATTTGGTGGGTGGGGGAGAGGAGAAAGTGAACAAGTTTCAACTACTAGGGGCTCTTGGCTTCAAACAGAGCACAACTGTGAGACTTCATCTCATAGGTGACTAATCCAGCCATCTGCTCAGGAACAGGCTCACCCTCCTCGGAAAAGAATCCTGGAAAAGGAAGAGCTGTGTCAACCAATCGAACCCATGCCATCCCTTCTGGAGGTGGAGGTAGAAGAACACTCTCGCTTTGATCCGCGCTATTGAAGGCCACAAACAAGTCACCGTTTAAACAGGAAGAAAGCTCAGGGCTCAGGGAATCACTCTCCTCTCTGTCATCAACTTTCAATGTCATTGCCAAGAATCTACTCAAGGGGTCGTCCCATTTTGGCGGAGTCTGGTCTCTTGCATGCCAGACAATTTTCTTCTCTCTCAGGAAACTCCTCCTCTGAAGAAGATCGCTTCTCCTCATTCTTAGAGAACTCAAGAACGAAATGAACTGTGTGGTCTGAATCCCAAACCCAGTTCTTAAAGCATTCCAATCAAATGGTCCTCTGTCACCATATTCAGGAGAGCCCCCAGAAGTCTGGCCACATTCATCTCCCATGTTAAGAACAGGAACACCAAATGAAACGAACAAGATGAAGAGAAAATTACGGATTTGTTTAAGTCGTCTCTCGAGGACAGCAGTGTTGTTGGTGGGGCCTTCTTCTCCACAGTTCCAACTTAACTCCGAAGCTAACTCACTGCTACTGAAGCTGACCAGGTCCACAAGAGGAAGTCCAGAATTTCTGGCAATGAAATTGAAAGAGAATGCCGGTCCCCTCCCATTCAAAAAGATATCCCCGCTCCCACAAAGCCGCGTTGCAAGGTTACTAAGAAGACCCTCGCCTCTCAAAAAATTTCTCACATCGTTGCAAAATTTCTTGTTTATTTCTGCCCATCTCTTCCAATGAGGAAAAAGGATTTCCTTGGATGTCATGTCACTTGGGTCCCAAGAATCTGCTATGATCTTGACCTTTGAAAGTACCGGATCAAAAGCGATTGCTTCAACCAAAGGAGGGCGAGACAAAAATTCACCATGAAACCCTTTCAGCAGGGATGAAGAATTGATGAAACAAAAGCCATCAATGTGAAACTCAATCACCCAATAGCGAAGGCTATCTAAAATCAGCTGTTGGACAATAGGGTAATTGCAATTCAAAACGTTTCCAGTTCCCCAACCTTCATGTCTGCCAACATAATAATAGGATGGATTATCAATTTCTCTAAGTGCACAACCCTCAGCAGTGTGGCTGAAAACCACCTCTAGAATAACCTCAATCCCATTGGCATGCAATATCTTAACCATCTCTTTCATTGAATTAACAGCGGCTACATGGTCACCAGAAGGTCCGCATAGGTTCATTGGAGAAAAGAAATGCAGTGGGAAATAAGGCCCTTTCTTCTCATCAAAAGGAAACACCGGTTCCAATAAGATAGCATTCAACCCAAGATCTTTGAAATGGTATAACTTCTCAATAATGCCAGAGAAGGTCCCTGCAACATCACTGGGTAACTCACTGGACTTGTGCTTGGTAAAACGCATTGCATTTAGGCGATAAACCACTAGTTTCTCCATTGGTACACAAGGACGAACATCACCACCCCACTCGAAAGTTGGTTCCTTTATTAATTTTCCAAGATTTTTTGAGAGCAAACCTGAATGAACATTTCCAATTATCTTAGCGTACGGATCCAATAGAATATGCTCAGCATTGAAGTTGTCCCCTTTTGCATGAATGCTCCCCTTGCATCGATAGCCATAGTTGACAAATGGTTGTGTGCTGTCCATTGAGACATGCCAAACGTCACCTGTTCGATTGACATATGGATCGAGATCAATCTCCATCAAGGGTTTTTCTGCACTAGTGTCATCATACAAACATAAAACCAAGCCTTCCGCGCTACGAGAGAGAAGGGCAAAATTCATGGAACCATCAGCTGAAAAGGAGAGACCCAATGGAGCAGGATACCCTGAACCAAGACCAACTGGCACACAGAAATTTGACTTCCTATGGCTTCTGATATCTAAACTTTTTGAATCTCTGTCCAGCGGACGCTTCAGCAAAAACGAAAGATAGAAGGGTGCTAAACTACCTTCAAAATCCAACTCAACTGCAAGCATGCCTAGAGAATTTTGCACAAATGGGGTTTCAACAGTCCTGGATCTTGCGTCCGGAGCTGAACTTTGGAAGTCCAAAGGCATGAAATGTGAGGAGTCAGATCGGTATGTACCCCAACTCATTACCAGCTTATCGGCATTACTATGTAGTTCTGAGGATGTAACTTCAACATACACGCTGTATTTGAGATTCTTCTTTCTAACAATAACCTTCAGCTGACTGCCAATTTCTGTCCAAAATCGATAAGCAGATCTTTCTTCAGTTTCGACAACAGTTTCGACAACAGGAATGCGTGATGCAGAAAGCACTTTAAAATAACGATTCTGAAAAGAATCTTTTGATGCATGTTTTTTAACTTCTCCATGAAGTAGGCTTCTTTCCGCATCCATTTTCTCTAAGCTGAGTGCTACTCTTCTTCCATAAATACAGTGGGCGGCAGGCATCAACTTAGATGATTCAGTGGTCCCACATTTAACAAAACGGGATTGTATTGTGAATGATAGTGGAAGAGTTGCCATGTAGTGATCCAGATGGAGATTAACTCAGAAGGCAGGCCAATAAACTTCAGGGCATTTGAAGACTTATTTGAGAATCCACAATGTCGATCTGTTCCTGGTAAGGAAAGGAGGGGGAAAAAATGAAAAATAAGGTTCACTGAAGAACTGTCTCCAAAATAAATAAAAAATTAGGAAAGGATATACATGGATGACATAAATAA
Organism: Vitellaria paradoxa; assembly: GCA_019916065.1. NCBI lineage: Eukaryota > Viridiplantae > Streptophyta > Magnoliopsida > Ericales > Sapotaceae > Vitellaria > Vitellaria paradoxa. Next base: position 14,720,079 of record CM034243.1, on the reverse strand, counting down.
TGGAAATTTTTTTACTACGATAAATCTCATGGATGAGTATAGACCTCTTGTTGAATGTTAATGTAGGGGTCTTGCCAAAAATAAATAAATAAATAAATAAAATAAATCTCATGGATGAGTATAGACCTCATGTTGAATGTTAATCTAGGGCTCTAAGAAGAAGAAGAAGACGATGTACTCTGATTTATGTGACATTTGAATCACGAAAGGAGGTGGTATCATCAACACACGGCTCAAAGCACCAACTTTATACAAATGAGACAAATTAGTGAAATCTGAAATGCATTCATTTAAAGGATTGTCAAGGAAACCAAATCAAGCATCCATTCTACACTATATGGATTAGTTTTGGAGGGGAAACTCGGACACATGGCATATATCTGAGATCAAACTCGGACCCATGGCATGCATCCGAAGAGGAGACAAGTCAGTGGTCGTGAAGGCAGCCACCTTCTGTGCCACATTAATTGAAGGGCACAAGGGGTACGCCTACATTCTCTGCCCATTACGGCTCTAGCTATGCCTGTCCCCAGCGCAACTTTGGCCACAGCCGCACTGTTACCTGTGATATTCGGGTAGGACCATCCTCCGAAGAAATATGACACGTGCCTAAGAATCTTTTTTTTTTTTTTTTTTTTTTTGAAAAGATAAGCAAGTTTTATTAAAGCATCGAAGAGATGCTAAAAGAAAAATTACAGTTTTCCCCTAATCACTGCATGCTAGCAACAAAATGTATAAAAGAACAAAGATCAATCTCTCTTCCCTCTTCTACCCAACTGTATAAACAAGAAAGAAATGAACTTTTGGCATGCAAGACAGTCCTCTTTATGTTGTCAAATATCCTTCTATTTCTTTCCTTCCAAATCAACCAAAATAAACAAAAGGGAACCAAATTCCATATCTTCTTCTTCCTCTTTCCCAATTGTTGTCCCCACCATACTAAAAGAAAGCTCTGGAGGTTTTTGGAGAAGCACATTTGGACTCCAAAACATGAAAGGATTAGACTCCACAATTCAGCAGACCAAATGCAATGAAAGAAAAGATGATCAATTGATTCTTCATGATTGAGACATAAAGAAAGAATCTATATATACATAAGAAACGAAGAAGAGAGGTAAGCACTATTGACCATACAAAAACTCTTTTGGAATTACTTCTAAACTCTTCCGTTTTCTATACATATTCTGACTTGACCGTCAGAGGAGCATTTGGCCAAATATCGGTCGGCCGACAGTTTTGTTTCAGGATTCAAGTGACAAGTCGAGAAGCCTAAGACACGAACACCCCCAAATCTTTGTCCGACCACATCAACAGCATCTTTCCCTCTGGTCAGACACATCGGTAAAAGATCTCGTTAGATTATTGGAAACTCCAATTGGCACCATCTACGGGAAGCAAGGTCCCACTCCTACCAAGTATTCAACCTATCCGTAGCCAAGATGAGCAGAAGTGTCAGAGAGGACCAACCAGACTGCGACCCCCCTAGAGTGAGGTTAGAAGTATCTAGGAGGTCCATTGGCCGTGAACAATTCCCTACATATGATCAATCCATCAAACAAAAGCATTCTGGGGGGCACGAACAGCCTGCGTGTTGACAAAACTGTCGAGTCGCTGACCAAGAGCTCCCAGTGTAGAACGGACTCACCCTGGACTAGTTTCAGGCAGAAATACGGCAGAGGGATCATGAGTTAGAGATCCTTCACGATTAGATTAGCTTGTACACTCAGCATTCACAAGCTTGAGATGAAAACCATCATTCTCATCATGGCTCACACACACTCAGGCATGTCGAGCCACCCTAACACCTCTCTAGAGGGAGGAGCCCAACACTAAAACGGAGAAGAAGGCGATCTCCATCCACGTGTTGCTCCCACTCTCCCCGCTGGGGAACAGAGAAGCAGTCAAGCTCAGATTCCCATAGGAGCAAGGCTCATTCTAAGCGAGCACACTTAGTGACAGCAAAACCACCTTGAGAAGATGGGGACAATCTGAAGGATTGGGTGCTCAGGCAACTCACTGATCGTGCTGACCATAAAGCTAAACATTCCACTCACCGTCTCACCAGGAAGGCCCTCAGCCGTATTGCTACCTTACCGTTCGTTCCTAACATTGAGTAAATGGAGTCTTCCTGCAAGTTTGCCCCCCAAGGTTCACCCTCTATGATGGGAAGGCTGATCCGGTGGGCCATGTTTGTCACTACAAACAAGTAACGTGCTTCTAGAGCTTCAATGATACACTCATGTGTAAAGTTTTCCCCTCCAGCTTCGAGGAAGTTGCTTTATGATAACTAGATAAGCTAGAACTTGGGTCGATTGCCACCTAGGCCCAATTGGCTGAAGCTTTCAAAGCTCACTTTATTGCCAATAGCAAAAAATCCCGTTTCGTGGACACGCTGATGACAATGAAGAAGGGGTCCAATGAGAAACTGAGGAGCTAGGCTTGGTGTTACTTTGAAGCCTACAACGAAGTGGAGGGTTGCTCCGAATAGACCGCCATGGCTTCCTTTAAGCTCAACTTATCACACGACGACAAGTTATGGCAATTGTTGACCAAATGGCTAGCAGATGATCTTACTGACCTCATGAACCATGTCGAGAAATACTCCAGAGTCGATGACGAGACCAGAAGCATAGAAAGAGAGCAACCCAGGAAGGATAAGGAGAAGGAGAAGAGCAAAATGAAGCCTCGTGCCAGCGACAAAAGGCTGATCAAGGAACAGAACAAAAGAGGCATTTTTAAGGCTTGTTAATGTAGCATTAATATATGTAGTGTGCTAATTATGTACATGATTAAAGAGATTGTATCTAGACACTTGGTAACCCGAATGGTCACCAATGTAAGTTATACAGCTACCCTCTTCCATATATATAAATCCACACACACACTCTAATTTTCTGTGCGTGAAAATTCATCTCAATCACATTGTGTTACATGGTATCAAAACGTGAATAGTTTGTGTGTGTGTGATTGAGCAAAACAGTAAGTCACTATTCATCAACCTTGTTCAACATTAGTGTCAAAAAAGGTTCGTCGTCACCTTCAAAGCAAAGGTCATCAACCCTTTGCTGGTTAAGCTTCCTACAATGCCCTATACAATCGTCGAAGGGAGGCAACCATCATCGGAGGAGCTCCATCGACAGAGAAGACCACACGCGCCTCCACACGCCACCTGTAGGACTACGCCTGGGCCTTATGCGCCGACACTGAAGCCGCAATTGGCGACTCGTGCCTTGTCGTCTGACCTTTAGCCGTCTTTAGCGATTATTCTTCTTCTTCCAACGACGCCACCAGTGTGATTAGTTCCGCGATCGAACAACTTTCGTTTGACCCCTCTCCTTATTTGTCACTGTTCATCTGCCGATTGACTCTGTCTTTGTTCAAGCTACTGTTGCTGACCCTAAATGGCTACTGAGACACCTTTTGACCAGAAGATAATGGGTGGTTCTGCTCTTATGCCATAACAATTAACAACTCAAAAATTGAATGGAATGGACTACATTCAGTGGTCTAAAGCCATTAAAATTGCGTTAACTGGGTACCGTAAATAGAAGCATTTAACTAAATCTGCACCTCCTAAAGATGATCCTAAGTTTGATATTTGCACCCAAGAAAATGCTCACCTTGTCAGTTTGTTATGGAATTCCATGGAGCCCAATATCGCTAACATATGTATTCATCTTGACACGTGTAAGGATAAATGGAAATATATTCGTCTATTGTTCTACAATAATCTCATTCAAATGTACGATTTATCACTAGAATTCTTTCAGCACCAGTAGTACGGCAGGCCAGTTACTGGGTACTTTGCTTTTCTTAAGCGTGTCCATGAGGAACTAAACTCGTAGCAACCATTGTCCACAGATATCAATGTTATGCAGAAGCAAAGAGAACAAATGATGGTGCTTCATTTTTTTGCTAGCTTAGATTCTGAATTTGAACTGGTCAAAGCCGAGATTCTCAGTGTAGCCACTCTTCCCTCATTTGCAAAAATCTATTCCAGTGTTACGAGGGCTACATCTAAGGAATCATGCACCACTTCAGATTTTGCATGTTCTGCCCTAATCAGTCAGACTTTCTTAGACAATGAAAGCCCAATTTATCCACCTCTGTCTCAGTCTGATGAGCGTGGTCATAGAGGTCATGGCCGTGGCCGTAGAGGTCGTGATACTAGACCTAAATGCACTAATTGTGACCGTGTTGGATACATTAGAAAAAATTGCCGGGATCTCCATGGGAAGCCAGCCCACATGGTTCATGCAGCTTCATCTGATACTTCTGCCTCCTCAAATAAACTTAGTACAGGTTAATCATCAATGTGACTCTCTTAGGAGAAGAATATGCCAAATTTCTCCAGTATATGACGTCTCATCAGGCATCTCTTCCAACAGTTTCTTTAGCCCGTTGAGATAATTCTACTACTTGTGTGTC